>OX638063.1:41628286-42228286 GCA_951804385.1 Trifolium dubium | reverse complement strand
CTGGCATGGTGTTCATTCTGATTCTTACACTGTCCGCGAAGCTTATGTGTCCTTGACTAGTCAGGTTATTGCAGATCTTATTCCTGATTCTGTTATTCAGTTGCCGTGGCATAAGCACGTTCCGGTGAAGGTATCTGTTTTTGCTTGGCGATTCTTTCGTGATCGTCTTCCGACTAGAGATAATCTCATCCGACGCGGAATACTTGCTGATGGAGCACATTTATGTAGTCTTGGTTGTTCCTCTCGGGAGTCCCTTTCTCACCTCTTTTTCGCTTGTGACAAGTCTCATGCGGTTTGGAGTGGGGTGTTACTTTGGCTCGGTATCAATGGAGCATTGCAATTACAGGCTATCCCTCATGCTCTACAGTTCACTGGTCTTCAGATACCCGGGATTAAGCCTAAAAATATCTTTCAGCTTCTGTGGCTGGCGACTGTTTGGTTAATTTGGAAAGCTAGGAATGATTGTATTTTTCAGAATAAGGTCTTTGAAGCGCATATGGTGATTGATCAAATTAAGCTTCACACTTGGTGGTGGTTAAAGGCAAATTTTTTCGATGTATCTACTGTTTTTGGTTTGTGGTGTACCAAGCCTTTAACTTGCTTAGGATGGATGGGCACTTGATTTTGGCCGCCTATCTCTTTTATGCCTGTTTTCCGAACTTTTCTATGTTGCTACTCTTGTACTCCACTTCTAGATGAAGCACATCTTGTGCTAGTCTAGTTTTCATTATAATATATATTATCTTTTGCTGTTTCAAAAAAAAAAAAAATTTTATATTATGTTTAACACGCCCCCTCACCGACAAATTTTTGACGCTGTTGTTAGAGACGGTTCTAAGTTTAAATTTTCATTGATTTAGTATTTAGCTTATTTGAGATTTAATTAGTTTGTGTTAAGTGGCGTCTCGGCAGGTGGTTGGCAATGGAAGACGGCGGAAGTTATCCGAAGCCTGACGATCTATCGCGCAAGATTGTCGACGTCGCTGCCGGTGAATCACACACTCTTCTTCTTACTGGTAACCCTCAACTCTTTTTTCTTCCCAAACTTCTTCAAATGAAATTGAATTCTCACACTGCATAATTGCAAAGTTGTTGAATTTTGTTAGTTTTTTTTTGTAGGAGATGGGAGTGTGTACACTTGGGGTAGAGGAATGTTTGGAAGGCTTGGCCTTGCTTCTCAAAAAGATCAACTTTTTCCAGTTAAGCTTCACTTTCCAAACCCTAATGGAACTCAAGAACAATCTCTCAAAATTGTGGCAATTTCTGCTGGTTCTTATCATACTCTTGCTCTTGCAGGTTTTCTAACACTTTTCAACTTGTTTATTTTTTCTCCCTTTTCTAATCTTCTGTTTCAATTTGCAACTGCATGATTTGCAATGAAGATGTATGTTCAGTTTTTTACTTATGTTTCCTTTCTTTTTTTTTTAATCTCTGAGCAAGATTTCGATGACTAATCAATTTCCCTTGATGGGATTTCAAGCCAAAGTGGTGTAATAATTGACAACCATATTTATTAACCTTACTATGTATTTAAATTTATATTCTGCTAGCTTGTTAAACAGATGTGAAACACCTCAACTATTAAGTATCTAGCATAAACTTAGGCTGGTTTGTTTATTCAGCATCTCCGTCTAATACTTCAATCTTTGTGTTTTGACAGAAGATGGATCTATTTGGTGCTGGGGTTACAATATTTGTATCCTTAATATGCTTGCTTGGCGTCCCTTGATTGAATTCAGTTACAGATAATGTTTTCACTTCTACAAGTTTGTTGACTATATATTATATACTATTATCTGCATCCTTGACTATTTTATGGATGGTCAACTTGGTATCAGTGGAGAGGACTCACATGATTCCTTAGTTCCTTGCTTACTTAGCTCGTTTCTTGAGATGCAACTGACCGGTTCTTCAATGGGTCTATCTGAAGCAGAAGTCAAACCATCACTAAAGGTATAACATGAATTTCACTGGTTTTGCTCTAAAACATTAGCCAAGGTTACTGCATCATTAAGGTATTTTCATCTGTTCAACTTTCTCAGATGTGTAACGTCAAAGCAGGAGGAATGACGTCTCTGGCTATTGATAACCGTGGAACCCTGTGGATGTGGGGTAACATCCCACTAGAAAGCAAAGAAGGTGGGTTATCTCATGTAAGCTGCTTCACTCCAACACCAGTCTGGGATTTTCATGGTCGAGCTGTTGTCAAGGTTGCATGCGGAAACGACCATGTTGTAGCTCTCGTTGGTGCTACTGAATCATACAATGATGAAGATCTACTGTGCTACTCTTGGGGTGATAACAGCCATGGCCAATTAGGCTTGGGTGATAGGCAGAGCAGGCTGCATCCGGAAATTGTAAAATCATTCGACAAGGAGTCTCCTTGGACAATTTATGAGGTAGCATGTGGCGCCTCTCACACTGCTCTGCTCGCTCATAAAAAGAAACCTGGTGACACATTAGAAAGCAGGTGCTGGACCTTTGGCCAAGGTGGAAATGGCCAACTCGGGCATGGAACAACACAGAGCGCTTTATTGCCTACACCCGTTGAGGATTTGCCACAAAATGCATATCTTATTTCTGTTGACTGTGGCTTGTTTCATACAAGTGTTGTTTCCTCAACTGGGTATGTGTGGTCATGGGGAATGGAGAAAGGTCTTGGCTTATGTCCTGATGCTCGTCGTGCTGAAACAGGTTCTGGTGGTGACGCCCTCTCTCCCCTTCTCATCCCATGCAAGCCAAGTCAACCTATTTTCCCGGGTCCTGTGAAAGTCGCGTGTGGGGCTGCACATACTGTTGTTGTTGCTCGGGATGGACATGGGGTTTGGTCTTGGGGTAGGGGAAGGAGTGGAGTTCTTGGGAATGGTAAGGAAATGGATAGTTACACTCCCACCATCGTTTTGTGGCCTCCAGCAACAGAGGATCTCAAGGAAGAGGAATTGAAAAACTCTGTTGAGCAAGATAAGGCGGCAGAAAAGAAAACTGAAGTAATAACAGAAACGGACGAGAAATTATCTTCAGCATTGAATGAGCTGAAACTGCTTCAATCAAAGCTATCTATAATGGAAAAATATGCCAGTATACTTCATAGTTCCATTTTTGGAAAACCTTTTGATGAGCAAGATATTCCTGTTTCAATGCGGAATTCGGGTTCATTGGATATTGCAAAAGAATGGGACAACATGTTAGAGGCAGCAGATAATAGGAAGCTAGTTAGGATGGAAATGTTTTATCGTGACATGCTTGCTGGTGTCAAAGACAAATTAATGAAGAGAAAGATTAAGGAAATCATTATGGAGTGTCTCCAATCCTCAGAGGTAAAAAATACTTCCTCCGGTCCTTAATATAAGAGAACTTTTACTTTTTAGATTCATTGAATTATCGATGTATTTAACTATATTGTGGACCAAATACATCAATCATTCAATGAATCTAAAAAACAAAAATTCTCTTATATTAAGGACTAGAGGGAGTAATTAGTATCCATAGAAACAAAATACATCATATTACGAACCTAAGATTTCACATACACACAAGTGAAGTTATTTGATTGTTCCATTTTGTGTTTGATGGTGTGTGTGCCCATATGTCCCTTCACTTGATCATTCTTTTTGGCACTAAAATTTAATCCTTTTGTTGTATGCCTACTAGAGTAGGATTATGCCCAACTGATAATACCTTGTAGATATTATGGTTGTCAGACTCCAGTAGGATTTTTCTTTCTATATTTCTAAATTATTGTCAGAATTTGTTTTTGTATCTGAATAAACTTAGGAGTTTAGTGTATTAATATAACCAAGGAAGTTTTTCTTTATTTTTATCATCATAATATTAAACCATAATAATAATTCTGAATTTCTATTATCATTTCTTTTTCATCTAAAAGCTTTTGAACTTCAACTTAGAATCATAGTTGGACTCTATGAAATAAGTTTAGTACAATACATTTGTTAAGTATCTTGTATTAATTTATATATACTTTTTAGTTATTTTTATAAATTTTTTTAAGAAGAACAATATTTTCTATATATGTAAGATAATTACACTTGAATGAAAGGCAAGCGGACAACAAGTTGTGCCTCTACTCCTTTTTGGATGGCAAATCTAATCATCTTAAAAAACAACATCTTGAGACTTAGGAGACACCACATTGTTATGCATGGCTTTTTAAACTCTTTTTAAAATATCCACAGCCTCTTAAATCTGATCGAGGAACCACGACCGTATGATTTTACAATAGGGGATCAATTTCATGAGTTAGTGAAAATAGAGAGACCAAAATTGTAATTAATTTACTTTCATACTCGGTTAGAATCAAGAAACTTGTTGTGTCTTTTGTTGATCTTTTGCAACATTGCAATACATTTACACTCCCTCCGTACCAAAATATAAGTCGTTTTGACCATATCAAATTAAGAAATATAATCATTGTTGTATGGAAAAGACAAATTATGAGTTAATTTACAAAATTGTCCTTAATTAATGGTATGTAAAAAATAAATTATAGAAGTAAAAGAAGAGAGAGTAATAAATAGTTAAAGGTATAATAAGAAAGTTAGTATTAAATGCTGCATTGGTATTGTAAAACGACTTATATTTTGGTACAAATTTTTCTCTCAAAACGACTTATATTGTGGTTTTGAGGGAGTACATCATTATGAATGTTATTCAAGGGATTAAAAAAAAATCGATTAATTTGGCTAGTATTCGAGCTTAATACCTCATTTAAAATAATTCTTAATAGACTTTATTTAAAATTCTGAATTAATCCTACTCCTTTCCTTCGATTCCAAAGTAGTCGCACTCCTTTCCTTCGATTAGGAGGGATAAGACAGAAATAAAATCCTAATTCTTCTAAAAAAACATATTGTTCAAATTTTGCATTTTTCTTGGTCATTAAAATATTAAATTTCAATATTAATCTATCCTTTTTTTATTATTATCTAAAACCAATTTACTTTGCTAGTTTAGTTTCTTCAAAAAAAAAAAATTTACTTTGCTAGTTCTCTTTCAAAGGTGATTAATTACACACGGTATAAAATCTTTGGGAAAAAAAAACAACTACCATTGCCACCAAAAATAGCTGCACACCACGCCAATGGTGAAATCTACGGTAACATTTCCATATGTTGAGAAAGAAAAAAAAATTCCTTTTCCCCTTCATTTAAGGAGACAACACCAATCAGCAAAACACAAAGGCAAAACTAAAGAATGGTTTTTTCACATTTGCAAATCACATTCCCTATTAAACTTTGATTAATTAATCAATCAATGCCGTAAAAGAGAAGTTACTTGGTATGGCCACTTGGCCAGGCTAGATAATTAGTACTATTTGGCATTTTCCATCAAACCAAGTAGCCAAAGGTGGTCCAAGCTGTACACACATGGCACATCTCATCACACCCCACCAAAACGTCATTAGAAACTTCATTAGTAATGTCCAAAAACAAAACACTTCACTTAAGAATGAAGATATGTGCATATAACACAATGATAAGAGTACTGAGTTGGCATATACAAAATGTTGAAATCCCATCTACCACCAAAACAAAAACAAAATAAGTTGAATAATAATTGACAAATAAATAATGACATATATATACTTTATCAATCAACAAATATGCTATACAATGCCTGTATAACTGCATTTCATACTAGTAAACTAATAACTAAGGGGCAACACAATCCAGAGAAATTTAACAAAAGAATAATGATAAATAGATACCATTTTAATATACTATATATGGGGAAAAGAAATCTCAAAAGGTAAAAGGAAGAAAAAAAAATGAAGCTAAACACAGAAGAGCCACACTGAGACATCACTAATCTTCCAAAAATCAATGAATCAGAAATAATAGTCAAACTACCTTTAGCAAATAGGCTTCTGTTATACTCATGCCCAACATTTATTCTTGCCTCGCTTTGAACTCGGGAGAATATGCCAGTAGTACCAAGCCTTTGATCAATGTTCCCAAATGTAGTGGAAGACAGCCATGTCCGGAAGTAAAGCTTGATCGAAAATGCTGATAAATAATTACCTGCTGTGCAAGGTCGTATTAAATACAGGGAACACAAACCAGACAGTTAAGCAGAGTGCATCTCCTAGCTTGCCATTACATTAACTGGTTCTCGATGTTGTTAAAGTTTCTTAGGGAGATCATATGTCTTTTTAAGAAACTTAGAAGCTGATTCATCATTTCTATAACATAAAACACGTAATAATGTATTTGGTTCAGATGGATTCCATTGTCCAGAAGTTGGAGGTAATGGAATTCTAGATCGGGCGGAAGATTTATATGTCTCAAGTGTTATCCGTCTAAATTGCTCAATGAGGCTCTCTGTGTCTGTCCTAAAAAGGGGAAGGATAGACCTCAGGGTAGTTGCAAACTTGTCTATTATTTCAGAAGGTAAGCCATCCCCATTCGCCCAAAACAGCTCCTTTAGAAATTTGAAATCATCCTCTATGATCTGTGAGTCCTTCCGGGAAAAAGCACGAGAGGGACCTCCAGCAAGCAATACAAGCAAGAATCCATCAAAGGAAGCTCTCATTATTTCAGTAATAATACGTGTGCGAATTTTTTCATGAACACTGTCTGAAATGAGCATTAAGTTCCGCTCAAGTTCTTGAAGAAACGGATCAATCCTAGAAGTTGATGGATCTCCAACATACAAACTATCCCATAAAACATGGCTTAGATCATGGAAGACAATTCTATATGCCGCAGCCTCACAGAGTTGCTGAATTCCTTCAAGACATGCAGCTGGAGATAGTTCGAACTTACTAGCTAATCCATTTGAAAAATCTTCTTCTCTAGCAGATTCTGAGTTCCGCAAAAGAGTAATTATTCTTTTTTCCAGAACATCAAATTCACCCAGGATCCACTGCAAAGTATTTATGCGAACACAAAGCTGTGGTATCCCAAAAGAGCTATCCCCATTTGTTGCAACCTGAGAGTTTCTCTTCTGAGAATTTGGAGATTTATCTTTTTTCTTCCCAAAGCCTTGAAACTTTGATCCAATAGTGCATCTGGTCAGTGCTGGCATTGTTGGAATAAATGTATTTCGTGATCCTGAATATTAGAATAAAAACAACAGTTATTAAAAAGGCCACAAATACAGTTACTAAAGATACCACATATCAGAGCTAAACTATTCAATTTCAACATCACTTACCACAGCCAGATTTGCATTTGGTAACATAATACTGAAGGCATCTATCGAGGCCGTGCATCACTTCAGGAAGCAATGCAGGATGCATTGGTATTGGAAGCTCAAAGAATGCATCCAGAGTTTCATTTATGAGTCGCAGAACTTCAACAGAAGATGGAGCGTATCCTTCCTGGTTTGCTTGTGGACGCCAAAGCTAGGATATCATAGTAAACTATGTTAGTTCAACATAAAGGCAATCAATCGATGTGTATAACCATAATATACAGAAATTAATCTCATGTACAGCTTTGAACATGTTATCCCTAATCAACTAGAAGAACCTTGTGATGTAAGACAACACATGACTCACTGATCCACAAATTTAGCAATAAGATCATGTTTGGTTATAGTCTCTTGGAATCCTGAGTTTGATTCTATAATAATATCTGTTCCCAGCATGCTTTCTAGTAACAAAGTTACAATAAGAATCATCAATGGGAATAAATGAGAAGAAAATATGATGAATGCTGACCTCTTGCTGAAGATTTCTATCAACCCAGTCTTTTAGTCTGTCTATTCTAGTCTTAATCCATATTTTCACAAGATTGGCAATTGCACCTTCAGCCTCATAAGGAGGCATCTCACGGATTATTGCTTTGCCACCGTCATCACTGTCTACTGAATCCTCAACTGCTATCTGCACAAGGTCTTTCTCTAACTGATCTGCAGCTCTTAACACTTGAACAGCATCAGGGCTCAGCTCTGTGATACCTGAAATGAACTGCTTCAATTCGTTTCCATAGCATGCATGAAGGGTGGCCACAGCAAGACCTGCGGCCAAAGGATGCCATCTCTTGAGTATTGGACTGAACACTAGCTTTTCATTAACTGCAAGACTGCCTACATCCTTTGCAAGAATTGCAAGGAGAGGGAGAGCATTTGGCTGGTTTCTTGATGCCCTCCTGCTTGAGTCTGCTTTCTCCATTATCTATGAAGCAAAACAAGCATATTTCAGCACATGCAACATTTAGAGTGAGAGAGAGAGAGAGATGAAGAATTCAACACAAAAACTAAATTCATAGATGTAATTGAGACCATAATATATTACCCATAAATAACATGATACTGCATGAATGCACCTAAGTTTTGTTTGTGATCAAACCACCCATTACTTGCACGACTCAACCACCTGACAGGCTACTGACATCATATATCCAAACATTTGCCCATTGTAGACTTAGAAATTTAATTGGCGTGTTTTGAATATGCAATGTCTAGTTTTCCCAATTACTCACAATCACCCAAAATTGTAGTTTTTTATAGCAACATAATCACAATGCCTTTATAAGTAAAAACTGTGCATGTATTATATTGCGAACAATTAATCAGAATGTCAAGAGATGTCTAAAGGCCAAAGTTATAAACAAATTCCAATTCTCTCACATTAAGGACTACTACCATCACAGGAGATGATAAACCTCAAGTTTATTACTTTAAATAAAAGAATAATAAAGGCAGTGACAGACAAATATGAACTTGCCTGGGCAAATGCAGTGCGTAGAGATGACCTGATGTAAGTTTCAATTCTTTCCCGGGCCACATTGACTTCAGTTCTTCTCCTCCGACGATATTCATTAGATATATCTTCAACCAATATCTTAGCCGCAGCTACTCCTAAAGAGACAATGCCCTCCATAGTTTCAACGTTTCCACGATCAAAAGTTTCATGGTATGCAAGAAGCCTTTTCTCTGCCCACCCCATTATTGAAGTCAATGTAGAACTCAAAATTTTGGAATACTCAGAATCCTTTGTTGTCTTTGCATCTTTTGCAACTTCAGCTAGCTGACCATCGGCATCAGACAGAAGCTCCAAATCCATCTGGCCAGTGGCAACAAATCGATGAAATAAAACCCAAGTAAAACAGAGATTATGATACGTCTGGTTCAAACCAAGTATTCCCCAGGTCTTCTTAATCTGTTCCATTAGCTCATCAAAATCATCAATAATTGACGACTCATCATTAACATCAAAGCAGGATTGTAGAAGCATTTCATAAATCCGAAGATTCAGAGGAATCCCATCAGCCCAATGACATGAATCAGTGAGAGACCCATCGTACGACCTATTTGCAAGAGACATGACAGCACTACGAAGAACCTGCATAGACTCATTATTCTTCCCAGTATCAATGGGTCTATCCAAAGCAGCATGAATAATCTGCCGCAGCCGCTGCGCAGCAGAGTTGGACTTATCCAAAGGTATAAAAGGATGCAAAATTAAACCAGCCTCCAGAACCTTAAGAGTCCTCTTCTGCCATTCATCATACTCTTGTTGATCACTAAAATCCGAAGCTTTGAGTTGCTGCATTAACTCTAGTGGAACCACCACAGACTCAATCCTTCTTCCAACCTGCAATCGAATCAATTTCACAAGTTAACAAAAAGCATAGTCTTATCTAATCATCATCTACCAATAAACATTTACACAAACTTAACAATTAATCACAACTTAACATGAGTCCAAATAAAAACAAAAAAATTATAGAATCTAGTCAATTACATTTCAACAAACACTATAATTGCATCAAAGTGACTCTACACTAATCAGCTCAGAAAATTAGAATAATCCAAAAGCAGATCAAAAAAGCACTTAGCTGAATCCAATTATTCAGATCAAACACCACTCTCTAATCTACATGCATTACAACACACACACAAAAAGTGCAATTGAAAGCGACCTGGCCAGCAGAAATTCTGAGCAACGCACGTCTGACACGAGAATCCATAGCTTCAGAAACCCTCATCTGATTCCTCATAAGCTCACCAACCGTTAACGGCCGTTTCAGTTTACTCTGACCCGAACCGGAACCAGAACCAGAACCAGGACTCTTCTTAGAACCCGAACCGGGAGATTTCAAACCGAAAGCCTTCTTAACCTTACTGGCGGCGGTAGAAGTTAGGGATCGTTGAATAGCTAACGAGTTCTGAGTCGGTGAATCGGAATGGTTGTTGTTATTAGAAGAAGAGTTAGCAACAGAAGAACTTAAAGGCTTACCGGAAGAGGTTCGACATGCGGCGACGAAGATCTCGTAAGCGGTTAAGGTGAGTTGTGAATCGGAGAGGTTGGTGGAAAGTTGACCGAGAGGTGAAGGAAGATCGTCGGCGGCGGTAGGTGGTTTTCGTGGTGGCATTATCTTTAACGGTGGTGATGGTGTTGATGGTGATTCTCTCTTTGAATGGCCCAATGATAGGTCTCTGAAGAGTTGAGCCATTGCAGAGATAGGGAGAGAGAGAGAGAGAATGAAAAAAGAGAAAGAAGAAAGAAAAAGAAGGAACAGAAAGAGTCAAGAGTATGGACTAATAATACTAGCTAGCAAGTAGCTACGATACATACAATACATACACGGTAAAACTGTTGACATCGGATAGAGACACTGCGTATGCGTAATCTTTCTTTAACTCACTTTTACTTTTCATCTATTTTTTTATTAATATTAAAATATGATAAATGTATTTCTTTGAATATCTTCTCCATCATCCTATCAAATTTGATTATTTCTTCATCTTTGACTTTTTATGTTGATGTAAAATTCAAATCTATCTCGACAAATAGACCAAAATAATTCATTATTTAATTGTGTACTATCATTTTCTATAAAATACAAATTTAAAGTTAAAAAATATCTACAAAAATAATTAAGAGTATATCTAATAATTTTTTTTGATACATCGAAAATTTAATAACCCTCTAAAAAAGAGTTGAAGTATCTTTTTTTATAAGAATCAGAGAGTTTAGATGAAAATAAGTTCTACTTAGTTGAGTCAAATAGATAAGATACTGTTTTTTTGTCAAATAATTAACGATTAAAATTTTAAATATAAATATAATTGTATAGTTCATCTCAAAAATTCACACGTTTTTATCCAAAGGTTGCTACTATCTTTGTCTCAATATAAGATTTTTTTATAAAATTTTGGTTGTTTCATTTTATAAGATGTTTTTTAATATTTGAACATTTTGGTATCCAAATTATATTGTTGAGTGTCGTACCTCAAAGACAAAATTTTATATCATATGATATATTCACATTTTTCATGAAATTATATTTTAAAACAAATTTGTCTAATATACCAAGTTACAAATACAGACAGCAAAGCATCACATGTTTTGATCAAATTCAAAGCTGTGAAAGAAATTAAAACTAATAAGAAGATGTCAAAGTTGGAAGTTGCAGTGAAAGACAAGGATGTGCTATTTCGTTTGGTAGACATTTCAGCCATTTCCTGTTTCCTCAATCAATATATACGGTTGTTTACCTTTGTATTTTTCATGACATCTTCTACACCTTTGTCCTATAGAGGTTTCTAAATAATTATATAAATCAATAGTGCCATACTCATTCATACATGAGATATTATTATTCTTCACAGATAATTTTAGGTCGGTACCAATTAGTTAGGATTGTGAACAGAAGTAGATGAATATACAATTATTCATAACTAGCAGATAGTATTTCCGTTGGCATTTTTAACTACTGCATCATTGTTTCCTTCAATCATGCCAACCACCAGCTGCCATTCCCACCATATTAAAATAACAATAATTTTGGTATTTCCCATTGGAATATGATTATCATCAGGATATTTATTTGGGCTTTGTCTAACATGCACCACTTGATTAAGTGGTGCATGGTGAACAAGTGATCAATTATACTATAATATAATGAATATAAAATTTAATTTTAGATCAAAAGTTTATATCTTATAGATTATTTATGAAAATTTTAAAAAAAAATCAAATATCATTTGATCTGTCATTTGAACAAAATTTAATAAAAATTCATAAATCGTTAAATTTGATAGGTCTCAATAACATATCAAATTTATACACAAAATTCGTCCATAACTCTGGACTATTAGGGATTCATTATCCTAGGAACTAGACAGTGAAAACTAAAAAAAATAGAAAATGCACAAGTTATTCTGGTGGAGAACATTATAACGACTCCGAATTTTATAAAATTTTCTGTTGAAAATTTGTTTTATATAGATTATTTATAATCAAAGTTTGAACCGTAATTTATCTAATTTGTATGTGAATTTTTTATGGTTTATCATTTTGTTTAAGTTTTTTTTTTGACTAAATCATTTTGTTTAAGTTAAAAAAAATACAATATATACTTAATATTTTTTACAAAATAAAATTATATAGAAACTCATAGACAACAAAATGACACTTAGTTTGTTGCATTTACGAATAATTTTTGGGTTAATAGACTTTTACTTCTGCAATGAAGACTTTATTATTTATTTTTTTATGTTGATTTTTTGCTGACATTGCAGACGAAAACTCAATTTTTTGCTAATGTGATAGGACATTTTTGCTGACGTGTCAGTTGAATTTTGTCTGCCACATTGTATAAATAATTTTACATGAAATAAATCAAAATTCGCCAACTTTTTTTTTTTGGTGAGGTGACCTAAAAGCTAGAAATTCACATGCGCAATATTCTTTATCAATTGATCTAGGTTAATGAGGATCAAAATTCGTCTTTATAGGAATAAAACCTATTTCTCAAAATTAAAATAAAATAAAATAGTGTAGTTAAAATTCACATGTACAAAATAAAAGAATTAAAGTTCCAATCCTCATTGTAGACATTCAATTTAATAATTTCTAACATTTTAAATTTTCAGAATCATTTGTTGTTTATGTGAAGTTTATTTAACACATACAGTGATACACAAATATAACAGCAGAGGAAAGAAGCATGTCTTTTGTTTAGTGGCGCGCTGCCCTCTATATAGATTGTTCGATTGTGCGTGGCATTGCATTTGCATTTACAAGTCCGGTACCTGTTAGTTATTACAAGATGATGATGACGACGATGAGAGCGTCGCGAATGGCGCTTCACCTTCACGCTTTCTCATCTCGCGTTTTCTCCACGCGTCTCAGTTCTTCCTCACTCTTTCTTCACAGTACTACTACCACTACACTCCCTCCCTCTCAATTCTGCATTTGCATTTTCTCAATTCATTTTAATTACACGATGATGATGATGATTTTACATTTTACTGAATGAATCAGAATCACTCCTTGATTCTTTTCTCAGGGAATGTGCATGATGTTTTTCCGTCGTCGTCGTTTGATGCAAATTACGATAACAACCGTCGAGTTAGAAGAAGAACCATATGGACTTCCAGTCCCGTTTGTATGGGCAGACGTTCTTGCAAAATCGCCGGTCGAAAGGTCCGTCCGTCCGTTACTCTTTTATCTTACACTCTTCTTCCTTTTTCGATAATATGCATATTACCTGTTCGATGAAAATCCCGTTACACGTGCTCTTACTTCAACTCAATTTAAACAGAAAACAATTTTGGTTATTTAAACTGTTGTTTTCATAAGCTAATCATTCATGGAGAGCTTACGGAAATAAGCTGAAAACAACTTATGAGCTTGTTATAAGATGTTTCTATATAGATATGGCTGGTGGTAGATAAGTTTAAATAAGTCAATCCAAACATGTCTTAAGTTGAGTTGTTGTTTGATTAGTATATGTTTTTATATCTTTATGATTGCTACTTCTGTGAAGACGTTCTTTAAGTCTTGTTTCTACTTCAAAGTTTTCTTATTTGCCACAACTGCAGGAAGCCCAAAATGCAAAGAAGATGAAACTATTTAGTAGGATTGGAAAGGAAGTTGTGTCTGCGTAAGTCCTTCTCCAAGTTTATTTTGCATTAGCAGATTTAATGTTTGTGTAGCATGTTTTTATGATGTGATGTCAGTGCGAAGTAATGCCACTTTTAACCGCATTAAATGAAATGGATTATCCAATCATCCTTTTGTTATCTTTAGGTTTCCTCTTCCCTGTGTTTGTGGCTATATTGCCGACTTTCCCTAATTTAGCCCTGCTCTATTATGTAATTCATATTCTTTGCAGTTTGAGAAGTTTATTATTATTATTATTATTATTATTATTATTATTATTATTATTATCTTATTCACGGCTTTAATGCTATTAAAAACAACAGTGTAAAAAAAGGTGGTCCGAATGCATCAACAAATTCAGCCTTGGCTGCTGTACTTGAGAAAGTAAAAGAGCTTGATGTGCCTAAGGATATTGTTGAGCGCAACATCAAGAAGGCAACTGAGAAGGGACAAGAGGCTTTTATCGAGAAAATTTATGAGGTTAGTATAACATTATTGTTCACATGTTTGGATTATCTCCTTTTTTTTTAAGAACATGATAGCGCTGTAATGTTTTGAGATAGGAAAGCATCATTTTTCTTGTGTAGTTGCACACAGTTAGGAGGAGTCCACTAATCTTAGACAACAGTAGGAGTTCACTAATCTCAAATATCTGTTTGTACAGAAGTAACATTCTGTTGCCTTTCCCCAATGGATGTTTTGGTTACAACCCCCATCTTCACTTTCAAATTCTAAAATATAATAGAATAAATTTGTTTTTTCTTTTTACTCAGCTACGAAGATGTAATTTTACTTTCAAACATTCCTCAGCATACTATTACTATTACTATTACTATTACTATTACTATTACTATTACTATTACTATTACTATTACTATTCCAAAAGTAATTATTTCAGTATTCGTAATTTCAAATACATTTCCCTGGAAATGGGTTCTTCCCAGTTATCCAAACATGAACTATGTTTGACAGTTTGAGATGTTCAACAGTTAATTTTGTTTGCTATTATTGTTTGTTAAGTTCTTAGCTCTAAGATTTAAACAGAAATAACGTAAACAGGCAGGGGTGCAGGGGAAAATAGCCCTGTTTTGTTAAATGGATCTGCTAGATAGGATATGGGTCTGGCCCAACAATCCCTTAATGGGTCTGTTTTTTGTTTGGCCATTGCCTTATGTTCTATATTATCGCATCTTTTTAAATTTTGATCCCGAAATATTAGTTTAGCCCTTAACATTCTGCATTTATTTTCAGGTTTATGGGTATGGAGGAGTTAGTATGGTAGTTGAGGTATCAACTGATAAGATAAATCGTTCTGTGGCAAAGATTAGAGAAGTGATAAACGACTGTGGAGGAAAGATGGCAGATTCTGGGTCTGTGCTGTTTAAGTTTAGACGTGCTCGGGTAGTAAATATTAAAGCCAGTAATGCTGACAAAGATCAGCTGCTTGGCATTGCTTTAGATGCTGGAGCTGAGGATGTAATTGAGCCTCCAACATATGAAGATGATACTGAAGAGGATAAGTCAGAAAGGTAATGCTCTCATTTTTGTTATTATTTTGTTTCTCAGTTATAATTAAATTTATGGTCTTAAGAATTAATTTTATGTCCTTATCATCATCTCTCTAATGAAGCTACCTCCACCCAATTCATGTCTCTCGATTCTGTCTATGGGGTAGCTTCAACTGGATATGATGAAGTCATGCTTTTGACTCATCAAAACCTTCATTAATTAAAATGAAAAGCTTACCCCTCCCTCAATTACTTTAGAGTTTTTTTTTGTTGGAAAAAAACATGCCAGTCTCGATGAAAGCATCATTTTACATAATGTGGCTGACTTTGAGAAGTCTGCGATAAAATCTTAGATTGGCTTCATATGTGTGGTCGGCAATCAACAACCATGGAACACATTATCTACAACTGAGTGCCCCAATGCCAACCCAAGTTTTAGAATACCTTTTTGATCTGAGTAATAAACTTTATGGATAAAGGTGGAATTTGTGTCGCTGCTTTGAAGTTAAGACTTTTCTAGTAGCTTGGGTCCAATTCCCAACTGCCATCTGCAGGCAATTCATTTCATTTTGTAATTATGATGAGAGCTGGTTTGGCTTTTAGAGGAAATTCTCGTCTGTCTTATTTAAATAATGTTTGTAAATTAATTGAAAATATCAACAATTTAAATAAATATCATTGTTGTTAAAATTTTCTAGAATTTGGCTTCCAAAATCAACACCGGATATCGCTACAAATAGTACTACAATTTGACATTCAGCTTTATGAATTTCACTTTCATTTAGGAGTTAGTGGATGGTTTAAGTGTATCAAATCTTACATTAGTGTTAAATTAATCTTCTACCCAGATGTGCTCTATATACAGGGCAAACATTTTTTACAACCTTGGGGGTTAATTGATTATCTAGTCCCTTACACTTAAATTAGTCTATTTACTGGGTTGCTTTGATCACTGTAAATAAAGGCTAAAATAAGTTACAATCTTTGCTTTTCAATTTGATTACTCCATCGTAATAAGGAAATACAATTCTTTAGTATTCGACCTAAAACCTAAGAATTGATTTTAGTTCCTTTTGCCAGGTATTATAAAATTGTTGGTTCTTCAGAGAATTATTCATCTATACTATCGAAGTTGCGAGAGGAGGGCATAGACTTTGAGCCTGATAATGGTTCTGAGCTTGTTCCAAATACCACAATTGAGGTTTGTTTTGGCTATTGCACGTGCTAGTTCATTTTCTTTTCTTGCTTCTCATTTTGGTGTTATATAGCCCTTTGAAAGTTGACAAGTAAACAATTTCGATGAACCTGTAAATTGCCCTTGTCATTTCAATGTTCTGTTCTCATTTTGGTGTTATATAGCCCTTTGAAAGTTGACAAGTAAACAATTTCATAAGATGAATCTGTAAATTGCCCTTGTCATTTCAATGTTCTGTTCTTCAGTTCGAGTTGCAAGTTTAAAGATTTCCGGTAGACAAAATTTTTGTTTTTAGGGAGGCTTTCTTGGAGATTATAATTAATGTTCCAACATTGCTTTATTACGTTTACATGCATCAGCCACAGGTTAATGTTAAGCTAATCCCGGGTCTATGTTTTCAATTTTTTGGGAGGATTTTTTTCCCAAAATCATACACCCCTCATTTTTATCTTCTTAACATCCAAACTAGAACGTTTGTTTATCGAAAGCAATTATACTTTTTTTTTGAACGGAAAAATATATTTATTAAAAGACCGAGTCTTCGCACAAGACGAACAAAGCTCGGCAGTAAAAAGAACTACAAAACAAAGGCGCCGTATATAAGCGGAACACCAATGAAAATACCAAAACCTACACTACCTAAAAGAAGTCTACTTCTAATCCCATACTTAAAAAGGGGTTATTGGTATAAAACTTGAGTCATGTGCTGTTTCTTTTTTTCAGGTAGATGATGAGGCTATGGACTTGAACAAGGAACTTATGAGCAGATTACTTGAGCTTGATGATGTTGATGCTGTTTATACAGACCAGAAATAGTCAGTTTTATATCTTTGAGAAGCTGGTCTGCAAACAAATCAAGGTTATTCTTAGACACTTGGAATCCATATTACATTATTTACCTGGTCTATTTGCAAGATGCAAAGTAGGTTCAAAAAATTATTAGGGATTCCTCCATCAAAAAATTATTTACCAGATATGCAGATCTGACTCTTGTACTGTATAATCTGTTTTTTCTATCTTCCCATGGCCAGGGTAGCCAAAATCATGTTTTCCGGGAAGGGAATTTCATTTTTGAATTTTTTATTCACTTGTTGTCTTAAATCATTAGTTGTCTTATTATATATAATAAATAGAATGTTTCAATAAAAATAGGGGGGAAAATCCAATATGTTGAATTTGTGATATTTAGGAGAGAAAATAATAAGAAATATGAATGTTATTGATAATAATGAAATGACTCAATGAAAGACCTAACAAATAATATGATGCTCGCTTGATATTTATAACCAAGTGATTATTTCTAAATCTAAACTAAATCCCTTAATTATAGGGCTTATAATCAACAAACCTAATCATAAATTTAAATTGTTTCCTTCTGGTTGGGTTCCATGATCAGGATAGAAATCTTTGCAACTATCTCATATTCTCATGGGATTTCCGTCTACATTGAATGTCTCATGTGACTGGCCTTTAAAATGTAGATTACGTAAGATGTTGCTAGTCAAGGCAGCAAGTCTTACACTCATGATTAATATTCATATCTGTGTGTCAACACTTATGACTTGATACACGAACAACCAAGATAGGGAATCTATAATTATTAATTTAGAAAGTAAACGGGCAACAAGTTGCACCGCTATATTTTTTGAATTGCAAAGTTTATTCTCTTAATAACCACATATATGCTAATTTTTTTAAACATATATTTGTGAATTTTACATGAATTATAATTTGAAAATGCTCCAACAAATATGAAATCCCTATAATTGCTACTTTAACATACATGTACTTGCGTGATGGTTTGCTATCAGCTTGCACTTATAGATAGTTGTAGAATACTGTACAGATGTGATGCTTGCAAGTAGTTTATCTGAACAAACTTTCCAATATGATAATGGAGTCCTTAGTAACACTTTTACTGTTTTGGAACCCAGCATCCATGCAATCCATATGGAAGTCCGTAAGGGAATTTAGCCCTAGCAATCTCTTCAAAAGTGGAACCATCTAACACCAATGCATATCCTTCTCCATTTTTCTCACTGATTATGGAGATTACTACACCTGTCATACGAGGGCAAAAAATATTAGAACAAGGAGGGGTTAATCTTGCACAGACACGAATTAATTAATTATAAGAACTCTAACCATCATCTTCCTCTGTTGCTCCTGGTCGAGCCACAAAGAATGGCTCTGAGGGCACAGCACCTTCATCATACCAGTTCTTAGCCTCTTTCAACTCTAGATCAATCTGCATATTACATGTCAAAGCATATATTCAACTAAATCTTTGCAGTTATATTGGACAGAAGTTAAGAATTGACATACTGTATAAAGCAAACTAACCTTGGTGAGGGTGTTGGGGAAGTTACAAGGGCGTTGTGCTCCACAAGCATATGCATATCTGTATTTCATTCCTAAATTATTGGGGTTTATGCTGCACATGTCTAAGCCTCTCCCATGTTCATTTGGCTCTAATGCTGCTTCTAACGTTCCATATGGACTTCCATCTAGTGGTATTCTAAACCGACCAACCCTGTTATTTCAATAAACAATGGTTTTAGATTAATTTAATTTACTATATGTAGTCAATTATGACCTTGCAGGAAGGGATATAACATAATTAAAATGTCAAATATGTACCTTGCATCTGGTAGAACATCTTCGCCATTAAATGAGCGAAGGTTCTGTAATTTAAGCTTGTCAAGAATATCAGTGTTTGAATTGTGCTCACAGCAGTCAGCAATGACAGCAGTCACCCTCCCATCTTCATCTTCCTCTTCGTATGCATTTATGAAATGGAAAGTAACAAACAAAGGCACTTCCACACTTGCCACCTTCAAAATCAAATACCAAAATTTACTACAAAATTAATCACATACCAAATTTAATCAGAGATATAAGTAATATGGTGTACTTACAATCTTTCCACTAGTCTTGCACATAACATGCATAAAAGCTTTGGACTCAGGATGCCACTGAAATTTGTATAAAGGAGTTGGTTCAGCCCTGAGCAAATTCTGAGCACAATACCTCAATGGCATTTCAGGCACAATAACATAGTGTTCGGTAACAGGGAAGGAGTGCACCCAACCGGGCGATGATCCACCCCGACAATCGACTCGCCCAATAACATTCCTCTCATTGGAGCCAGGTTCCATCCTTACCACCAAGTACCCTGGTTTCAAAAGGTCAGGGATTAATGTTAAAAACTCCTTATCCGTCACAATGGGGTGTGCTGAGTGAATGAGACCCCCCAAAGAATCACTGTACTCAAATTTCCCAATTGTCTCCAACGTGTCAGGATCTATCACTATGGACCCTTTTTGTGTCTCCGTCAGACAAACAACCCTACCATCGCCGAGCTTCACCACACCGGTGTTGGCATTGTCGGTGAGCGAAGCACCAGAGAAAAGGCTTGCTAGCTCCCCTACATAGGCCAAGAAATTTTCAGCCTTAGGCGCTTCAGAAAATTCACGGTAACATATCTTCTGATTTTTCTTTGCTGCTTGATAAGCTTGAGATTCGATTTGCCGGTGACCGGCATTTAACCGTCCATTCTCAAAGTGAAGTCCTACCAATGTGGCATACCCGTCAAAGAGATGCCTGAAGTTGTAGTCCCCTATGTTCCACATGCCCGGACCATTCCTTATGTACGTTCCTTTCTGCATGTGTTATTGTATATATTATATTTATCAATCCAGTAATAACCATCTGTGTGACTAGTTATGAATCAGTTCTCCTGAAGAAATGAAAGTTACTAGTATTTATGCATATGTATACCATGATTATTATTATTATTTTAGTTGACAAAACCATGATATTTGTTATAAATATTATATTCTAGATCATCTCATATGGAGTATCAAACTAAAATAATGTTACTGAGTGTATTCATTCATGTAAAAGAAATTGGCAAACAAAATGCATTGAAAGGAGTAAAAAAGAGTCCCTCTTTTCTTGGAATGTCATAGTATTATTATTATTATTATTATTATTATTATTATTATTATTATTATTATTATTATTTACTATTTGTCTATCGTAGTAGTATGAAAGAACGAATCAATGGATGTCCAAAGATCTGTTGATATTAAATTCTTGATTCCGGTAATATACTCGGCTGGTTTCCCATTCACTGACACGTCACAGCAGTATATTATTATCGATAAATAATAAACCTATTTTACGTGTAGGATCAGCAGCTTTTTTAAAAATTTATTTATTCATGGAGGTTTTGCAGTTCTTGTGAGACGCGACAAAAATATTTCTTGTTTTTTTACACTTGGTATGTTATAAATTTTGTAGTTTCTATATAAAAATAAAAGGTAGAACAAAACTATATGATCGGCAAAATTTAAGTAGAGGTTACTAGCTACAACGATTGATATAATATAAAATTATGAAGCTTTTAGAATAATTTATTCACTACATGCATGATATTTTAATCTTTATAATGGACTAGGTTTAAAGTTCAATTATTACTCTCCTCGCTGTTTTAATGAAAACTTAGATTTCAGAACAAAGTAAATGATGATGTTATTTTGAACATAATAACCAACAAATTAGTTAGTATTTATATTTAGTGGTCTTAAACATAAGTTTTTTTAAAAAATAATTAGGAAAGAGAGAATCACATCATTTGAGATTACCACTGATCACTTGCTATAAGAAAACTCTACTACTTTTACTCTATTTAATGATTGGCTTAATTGCAATTTTGGTCCCTCTATTTTCACTATCTTGCAGTTTTGGTCCTCTTATTTTAAAATCAAACAATTTTGCCACTCTATTTTCATTTTTCTTGCACTTTTAATCCAAATCTCATTTTGTCATCAAAAAATGCTGACGTGTCACGAAAAATGCGAATGTGGCAATACCATGTCATCAAATTAATATTTTTTTGCCAAATTTTTTTTTGCAAAAAACTATTTCTTTTTTTAATAAATATTATTTATAATAAATAATTAGTTTAATAAATTTTGGTTTAGTACATTCTCCTACGTCAAAGTCTGCATAATAAAATTCTACAAATTCTGGTTTTCTACACACAAATTCTGCTTACTGCATAATAACATTCTGCAAATCATCATCATTCTTTTTTGTCACAAACTAGAAGACCAACCATGTCTTTAGAGAACACAAAAATCAAATCAGAAATTCATGTTCTGTTGGTAGCATTTGCAGCTCAAGGTCACATAACCCCTTTATTTAGACTAGACAAATCACTATTAACCAAAGGCCTTAATTTCACATTTGCCACCACTAAAATAGTTTACCACTCTGTCTTTAAATCGACCACCATGGTCCATGGACAACACCATCCCCACTTCTTACACCACCAATGGAATCAACGTAGCTTCTGAACTCAAAATTTCATGTGCTTGTCTTTGGATTCAACCATGTACTCTTTACTCCACCTACTATTGTTTCTACAATAAATTGAAACCAATTTCTTAAAAAAAACTACCTTGTATAAACTGGAAGACAAGCTACAGTGCTGCTTGAAGAAGAAACTGAAAGATCAGCTCTTAGATTTGAAGAAGATGGAAGAAATGGGAGTATGTGGACTATGATGGCAATGAGAAGAAGAAGAAATCGTGAAATTGTTCTGACCTAATTTTACTGTTTCTAATTTTGTTTTTGATTTAATAAACTAATTAATTATTATAAATAATTTAATTAAAAAAAAATTGGCAAAAGAATATTAATTTGATGATATGGTATTGCCACATCAGCATTTTTGGTGACACGTCAGCATTTTTTGATGACAAAATAGGGTATGGATTAAAAGTGCAAGAAAAATGAAAATAGGGTGGCAAAATTGTTTGATTTTAAAATAAAGGGACCAAAACTGCAAGATAGTGAAAATAGGGGGATCAAAACTGCAATTAAGCCTTAATGATTTAATGATACTTTCTGCTTAAATACTCACCAGCCAGAGTGGAATATGTCCTTGAACAAGCAGTTCTCCTTCCCATCTCTCTTGTGGGACACTAGTCCATGCAACATGGTCTTGGTGTCCGCCGGTGGTCTCCGAACTTTTCTCTGGTGGAGGAGGTGGAGCAACCACACGCGATGGACTCGCAACATTTGCGACAGTCAAATGATTGTGTAGATTCCGTTGGCCTTTATAGACGCCCTTGTTTTGAAATGAAAACTTATTTCTACAAGTGTTATCAGGCATATTACAAAAAAACATATTTTGCCCTGAAATGGAGTTTCTTAGTAGAGATGGTGAAGCTGTGAAAGCCATTGAAATGGAGTCTCTATTGATTGGAGAAACAAGAGCCAAGATATATATAAGAAGAGTTATATAGTAGAAGTTTTTTGAGTGAAGAGAATGAGTATGAGTGATGCATTTATATAGGAAGGTATTAGGCAGTGAATTGATCTATGAATGATTTAATTATATTTGTGGGAATCTTTTATTGGTGGAAATCCTTTCCACTAAGAGACACAGTTTGTTTTTTATTGGGACCTTATCAATTAGTACATAGTACATATATATAGAGTACTTAAAATTAAGTTACTATAGTATTTCAAAATTTTAAATTATGATTAATTTCAACAAGCATCTAGAGTGACAGAAAAACTAATAATAGAACTATATATGCTGTTGTACCAAAAAAAAAAAAAGAACTATATATATGCTGTAATATTCGGACACAATTTTTATGTTCGAGTTCAAATAATGAAAACCGAACCAACAAATTCGATTTTTATTAGTTTCACAATATTCAAAATCAATGATCTGAAATCTAAATCTTAAAATATATAATGTATTGATTGATGTATGTTTTTTTTTTGGACAAACATTACATTTTAATTTTTTTCATAGAAAGTTATTTTTTTTTAATAAGCTAAACTAGATTAAAAAGGGGAGAAGAAATAACAAAAGTTTGGGAGGGCATGTACCTAGCCCAAAAAAGAGGAAAAAAAATGTATTGAAGAGTATGTGAAAATATTTGTTTAGTTTTTACCGCAAGTAGAACGAGTTCTAGTATTAAGTGATTTCAGTTCTATAAACATAGTTGTGAGAGATCTAACTGTGATCTTCAATGATTCACCACTCAACATAACCAACTATGAGAATCAACTTTAGAATGAGTATTGAGATGATTTTAGTGTATGTGTATCCTTAATGACAATATCAATCTTGTCACCGTCATTATTTTAACTATTATTTTCAAGATGCACATATCATGACCAACAATTGAGTTATAAATCTGTTCAACGGAGTTTTAAGAACTCAGATTCATTTCTTAGCTTGTTACTATATCATCAATGGAATTGTATTTACTTGTTCCTCTCTCTTTCACCACTCGTATTAATTAGAGTACTCATTTTAGGTTCATCTTACAAATTGTTAGCCCACAACTAAACAAGTACGGAGTAATATTTGGAAGAATAAATCTTGGCAACAGCATGGATATGTTTTGGCGGCACAACTTATTATATACCTGTTTACTTTTTCTTCATGTATATAATTGAGCAGAGATAAGTTAACTTTAAGAGTAAGTCTGAGGTGAGTTACTCCGCTTAATATTTTATTATTTATGATGAATTTCATCAATTCAATCGTCTAATTAAAAGTTTTTATTGAATAGATCAACTCTACAAGTTTTTATGAAAATTTAAAATTATTTGATACATCATTTAATAATTTCAAACAAACGTATAATAAAAATACAAGTAAATATTAATGCTTAGATTACATAGCTACGCATTTTGGGTTTATATAAAAATTTGTGCACTTGTTCATTGATATATAATGATAATAATCAACGGTTGAATTGATAAAATTTATTACAAATAATGAGATATTAAGGGAAGTAACTCGTCTTAGACTTACCTCTGAAGTCAACGGATTTCTCCTATATATATATATATATATATATATATATATATATATAATAAATTATTAGTTATAATATTACCGTCCAAAGTGGAGATGAAATAAATTAAGAAGCTGTATTGTTCATAGCAATATTTCAATGGCAAAGGAAATGATGATGCTTTCCATGAATGAAGTACTATAATGATCACTTTTTAATTATTTGATTCGATTTTTGTTTTATATTAACAAGTGTTATAATGAACTAGTCCTTAATTATTAATTATTGGTTACATAGTTGTTACTTATTTAGGAAAGTAGGAACGCTAACTAATGATGCCACTTGCTATTTAGTACAGTACATATACTAGTACAATTTTTTGTAACAGCAAATATATTATATTAATAAGAATTATAATTCTGTAAAAGAGAAACTACAAGACAGAAGTATCGTATATATGCGGAATATCAATGAAAAATACTAAATTAGACACCACCTAATAGATGTTTAGTTCTAATCTTATTTTTAGAGGGATATTTTTAGAGGGATATTCCTCATCTTTCAGACCAGCGGAAATACACCAACTCAACTCAAAGATAACGTATACTAGTATAAGCTTTTAGGTTGACCTGCATGGTTATGCAATCTGGGTCCGTATGTTGGCCACTTAATCTTCTTCTTTCATGTCAGCAATCACATAGCAAACAAAAGTGTATCTTAATTGTACCATATTTTAGTATAACACCCTAATTTTAATCATTATATGCTTTAGTTAGACGTTTCATATGGTGCAAGAATTCTAATGAAGTGGTACTAGCTAACTACTACGTACTCCGTCCATTTAAGTACGTACCTCTTTTGTAAGTGCAAAATCGTAAGGGACAAAATTGGGTGGCATTAGTATATGAGAGAGTATATTAAAATAGTTCATTATATACACATGAAATTAACCGGTTAGATTTTATAGCTCTGTTAAATCTTATCATACATCTCCTACACCTCATACCATTTACATCTCCGTAAAAAACTAACAAAAAAAAACTAATAGAAGTAAAACATAGTTTTTTCTAATTTATCTATTTACTCCTGAACCACTCAATAATATTTTAACCGATATTTATAAATTTTTATAAAATACACCGTTGAATTGAAAGTTTATATCATATAAATCATTTGTGTAAAATTTCTGACAAATCTAAAATCATTTGATATGTTATTGAGACACATAAAGATTAACGATATTTAAAAAAATCACGCAAATTAACCGTTAATTTTGATGTATCTCAATAACATATCAAATAATTTTGGCTTTGTGTGAAATCTTACACAAATTATCTATGTGATATAAACTTTCATTTCAACGGTGTATTTTATAAAATTTATATCGATTAAAATATTATTAAGCAGTTTAGAGGCGAATACTTCTAAATCTTGAAGGGGTACACCAAGCGTCACCAAAAAATATATATTTGAAAAATATTCATCAAGACTTTGAATAACATTTTATATGCTAATATTTTCTATATTATATATTAATAGAAATATATGGTTTTTTTTTTATAAATGATAGAAATATATGATCATAGTACATATGTATTTTAAATGATAGTTATTTAAGAACAGAGTGAGTAATAGGTTTAACCCTGTGTTTTGCTATTGATGCTGGGGTACGCTAGTTCAGTTGTTTTGCATAGAAAAAAATTGAAGACCTCTGTAATTGCTAGGGTCATTTCATGCCCTGCTTGATTCCCACAACCATCAATCAAAATTCAAATAAAATGTTTAATTAATTTTGTAGTCCAAATTAGTGTATATGTGGCAGACAAAATTAGGATTTTCCCACAACGAAAACAACAATTAATTTGTATAAACAACCATGTTTTTTTATTATAAAAAAGACTAATCAAATATGTGGGTGGTGCTGATGCGCACTGACGCACGTTATGCATTCTCAACCAGCCTTCCTGGATGGTACAGTATATTACTATATTTTTTTTTTGGTACATAGTATATTACTATATTTGTTCACTGTCATAAATTAAATGTTCTAATGTAAACACAATTGGAAAATAAATCTTCATGTATAAGTCCTTTTTAGGCCTTGCTTGGTTGGAGAGAAATTGAGAAGAGAGAAATTGAAACACGGAAATCAATGCATGTATTTAGATTAAAAAGTAGTCCAAATACATGCATTGATTTCCGTGTTTCAATTTCTCTCTTCTCAATTTCTCTCCAACCAAGCAAGGCCTTAAGAAATGAAAAAAATTAGTTAGATGTGAACTCAAATTATTTCTTACTATTATGTCACCTGATGTACATACGTCTTGCACTTTAGTTTCAACACCGATTTTTCTTGCTAATTTTTTAGCTTTTTTGGCTTGAAACAAATTGTTGTTTCTTTGGCAGTTTCTTTGGCTATAACTAATAACTAGGGTCATTTCTTGGGTCAAATTAGCAAAGAAACAATAACTAGCTAGGGTCATTTCTTGCTAAAGAAACTAAAGTCCATCGTTTCAACACCGATTTTTCTTGCTATACTGAATTTTTTCTTTTAACGGCAAATATTATTAATAAAAATTAAGTCTCGCACAAGATGAGCAAAGAGCGGTAAAAAGAGAACTGTATAACAAATATATCGTATATATGTAGAACACTGATGAACAAAACCAAAACAAAATCCACTCAATTTATAATCTCATTCTTGCTATACTGAAATATTGCAGCGTCTTGCACTTTAGCTCGCTCGATGATGCCACTTGATTGCTGCATGTGCAGCGTCTTGCACTGAAATATTTGGAGTATTTCAATTAAACGCTCTCACCAAACATGTGGCTCTGCAACTACAAACAAGGCTCTAAGATGCTAGTATTAGTTAAATTTTATTTGGAGATTTCATTTAAATAAACAAACACTCTTAGTCTTAACCTAATGTATAAATAAATAACAGTTATATACCTTAGCTTTAGTAAAAAAAAAATACAGTATTGAACGAGATGCCAAACACTCAGTTTCGGTGTATATAGTTGGATGCTTTCGAGCATTTTTGTGGTTGATGTTACATGGATTATTGATAATGACTGGCTTTTGTTTTTATGTTTCTTTTTGTTCATTAATGACTTTTTCAGCATACGTACCTCAATAAATTAACAAGAGCATATTCAATATACAGCCGAACAAAGAAAATTCCACACTACCAAACATTATCCGATTTAATATCGATTGACGTTGGACTTCATAAAGAGAATTATAGTTCAATTCTGCAACATTTTAAGAGGGGATAGAAATAAATTGATGTCAAAACTCGGTCGAACTCCAGATTACTATGACTCTTTTACCCTAAAAACCATAAGATGAAAAAAGAAATTCCACACTTTTTTTTTACTCAAAAAGTTCCACACTTTTTATCAAGGAGAGTTCTTTTTTTTTTTTAGAGTTATCGATGAATGTTATTAATAACTTTCTGATACATTTTTATCCTGTCTTTTGTCAAAAAAAAAATACATTTTTATTCTGTTTTATTCATTTTAAAAATTTGCCACGTAGTGTTGTTAATTTATTTCTTGTTAGTTTATTAAAGCATCGCTCACAATTCTTTTTCTTGTTAGTTTATTTATTTATAAACATCGCTCTGATTATCAAAAAAAACATGGCTCTCAACTAATTAATGTTTTTTTTGGACAAAAAACTAATTAGTGTTATTGCAGTTGTAAATTGTAAATAAAAATCATATGCAGCACTTACTTGGGAGCCATTGTGATTAGCGGTGGAGTGCAAAATTAAATTTTACGAGATAAGCTAATCAAGTTAATTATTCATTTTCATTTAAGAATGCTTTTGCAAAAAATTAATTTTCACTTTTTTTTGACCAAATTTAATTTTCACTTTTAATAACAATCATTTTGCTATAAAATGGCTAATTATGCCTTAATGGTAACAATTATCATGGGTGCATGTGGTTCACTTTGGATTGGTTATAAGACAAAAAGCCATTGATCCAAAGAGAAAAGAGCACGTTGTTTGGTTTGATTTTTGGATGACTAAAAATATATTTGTTCCGAACCAATTTTAGGCAGTTTACTTTGGTTCGGTTTTTAGATAAAATATTCATAAATACTTTTTTAAAAGGATATTCATAAATACTTGTAAATATAAAAAATATATTTCAACTGTTAAAAAAAATATGTGAGCAACTAATAATTATACTGCTAGATTTATAACATTAACATATGATTGTTAGATGAAACTAAAAAGAGAACTGAGTGAAACAGAAGGTGGTTTGAAGGGACGATGATTTGAAGGAGGTGAAACAAAATAGAGAACATAAATTTCTTTTGCGTGTTGCTACGATCAAGAAAAAAATGGTTTCTAATTTAGTGCGTCTTATAAATAATTTTTTTTTTGTGATAAAAAATAGAGATATAGTTGGGATTTATGACACGTACATCGGTTCGGTTCTCAAGAAGTCATATGATCCGAACCAATCAATTTTGCTATAAGGTGGTTCAAACACATCTAAAAAAATTGATTATTTTTCAGCTTTTGAAATTTCGGTTCAATCTTCGGATTTTTTGGATCGGATTGAATTTGAGCAAAAGAAACTCATGTTTTATCTTTGGTTTCATTTAAAAATTTGTAAAATACTAATAAAATAAAAAAACAACAAACTTTCTTAATGGGCTCAGCCCAAGTTCTCAACAATTTTATTACTTTGTCCAGAAAATTAAACCTCTCACCCCTACACTTAATCCTTCACCCCTACAAACCACTTAATAACCCTATTTTACCCTTTATATTTTTATACTTTTTATATTATTTATTTTATCATTCATTTTCATTGTTCCGAAAGCAACACACCCCCCAACAATTTAACCGTTCCGGTAAGTAAAATAGTATTCCAGTTTGATGCATTTACCGGAATCGTTTTTTAACCGTTCCGTGTACTATTTTTTTAATATTTCCGTGGTAGATTAATACCGGAACCTTGCTAAACTGTTCCGGTTCAATAAACAATACCGGAACATATCATAAACTATTCCGGCGTGTATAAATTCCCAGATATTGTTACCGGAACAAAATAAATGTGTTTCGATGTGCATCAAACCGTTATTGTTACTGAGTTCGAAATCAGAGCATGTAGAAGTATGTGTTATTTCATTACTTTATTTTATCTATGGTAGTGTACTTCTAGTTCTACCGGACTTTTTTTCTTATATTAAATAAAACACAAATTGTTGCATTTAGTTATCGGTGGAGAGCTAAAATGATTACAATAAAGATTATAAAAATGACATCTTTTGTGAAGAAGCAGGCTCTAGCACCACCTTACTAGACCTTATACCCACTACAGCTAGGGGTGAGCATGGTTTAAAAACCACACCACACCAAACTATATTTTTGGTTTTGGTTTAGAACCAAAACCATTTTACTAGAAAATTGGTTATTTATAAAACTAGTTTGGATAAGGTTTAAATCTGGTTTGAAACCAATTTGTAAACGGTTTATAATGCAAAATAGGTTACTTACTTGAATCAATTTTAAAACAAGTGTTTATTACATTAACTTGAATCAATTGTTTATTTTATATATATATATATATATATATATATATATATATATATATATATATTATAAAAAAAATTACTCATTTTGTCAAAAATAAATAAATTACTAATGCCTTAACCAAAAAAATAAAATACTCAGACTAGTTTTTTTTTTAATTATTTGATTATTAAAACAGTTTAATAATTATTTTAAAAAATACATGAATTTTTAAATGTATTGGCTTATTTTCCATAAAAAATAATTATATTTTTAAGCCCAACATCTTTCTAAGCCCAAAAACTATAATTTATTTTAAGCCCAACAAATTTTATTTTTCTGTTATTTTTATAATTATTTTAAAATTTAATAATTAATTAAATATTAGAGGTGGTTGGTGGCGGCCGGCCGCCGGAGGCCCACCAGCACCGCCGCTCTGACAACCGGAGGTCTGCCGTGAGTCACCGGAAAACCGCCATCCTCCGCCGTCCCGGTCGGAGGTGGTCCGGCGTTGACCACCATCCCACCACCACCAATTTTAATTATTTATTTAATAAGTATTAAATTTAGAAAATTTGGATATTGGGCTTCAATTTGTTATCTATTGGGCTTCATTCCAAAAACCAATTGAAAACCAATAATAAAAAATGGTTATGGTTTGAAATTGGTTTTCTTAAAATAGTTTGGTGTAGTTTTTTTTTAAATGGTTTGTGTTATTAAATTTGGATAGAGTTGTTAATGGTGTGGTTAAAGGTATCCATATTATTTGCACACCCCTAACTACAGCTTAATGGTGTGAGTAAGAGAAAAGAAATTGAAGGGTCATGAAATGATAGGCTTTTCTGTTCAATTGAGTTGCTAAAGCTGGGGCCGGAGATACAAACACTACCACATTTCTTACCCGATTTATGACATTTCAACCCTAGGTTCTGAATAGAAAAACTCTGTTTAACTTCTGGTTTGGGAACAAATTAGATTTGGCATGACATGAATTCATTGCTTGTTTTTTCTTTATTCTCCACAAGCAAAAAGAGATAAACCTGGTAGAAGACTAGAACCGATAAAAACCACGCCGGAACAATGTATAATGTGTTCCAGTAGCGATCCCAGAACGGTCGTATGTTGTTCCGGTAACAACATTTGAGATTTGAAAACTATCCCGGAACACTTCAGATTTGTTCCGGTAACAATTTCACGTAGATCTGCAAACCAGATCGCTGAAACGTTGTATCGGCATCAATTAGATGTATCCCAGAACACATTTGTTTTGTTCCTGTAACCATAAACAAACTGGAACACCAAACATTGTGTTGGTGTTCCGGTGTGTTAAAAACTTACTCTTCCCGTCTCCTTCTTTCTGCCAAACCGGAACGATTTTTGTGAGAAATGAGAAAGTGATTTTTTCCTAGTGATTTAACTATATATATATATATATATATATATATATATATATATGAGGGTAAACTAGTCATTTCAACTGAATATGTAGAGGTGAGAGATTAAGTGTTGGGGTAAAATGGCTAATTTTCCTTTGTCCATACGCTTTAATTAGCCCGTGACATTTTTTCGACCAAAAATAAAAGCCGGTGAAATTCTGTTTTGTTTGTTTGTTTGTTGGGTCTAACCTATATTAAAATTCAAATAAGAAAATGATTTTCTACAAATGAATGTAATTTTTTTTGACAAATACAAATGAATGTAATTAAATCTCTCTTTATTGATTTTTTTTATTCATCTATCTCTTGAATGATTTTTTTTTTATGATTAGTATGAGAGCCCATGCGATACACAGGAAAAACGCGATTATAAAAGTAAGAATGAAAAAATGATCATGTTAACATATACTCTTTAATGTTTTGTTCCAAAAGGAGAGGAAAGAAAGTATTATCCTAAACATTGTTACCTCCATTTTAATATCCAATTTTTAATAATGTATCTTTTTTTTTTTAAATTATCCTTTATTAAAAGAGGGAAATGATGTTCTTTCACTTGCTTTTCATTTAATGAGAGATATTATCGTAAAATTTTAATTAATACACTTTGAACTTTAAAAAATATTTTATAAAATAAGACATCAAAGTTTTAGAAATAAGTCTTATATATTAAAAGGTCATGTTTGTTAACATGTGTCGTATGAGCACATGTTAAAGATACACAAATAGTAATTGGATTCACAAATAGTAATTTTATTTTGAAGAAAATAACATTCGGATTTTAAAAATATGAAATGCTCAAGTTTTAAGACGAAATTAATTTATTAGTACTTTAACATTTCTCTTTGACGACGGAGGTACTCCGTATGTTATAAATTGGTTCTAGAAATATCCTTTTTCTATCAAATAAATGAATAACCATATCGAACTATAATGATTATTGAATAAAACAAGAAGCATTAATGAATTTGTCTTTTAGTTGGAGAGGTTATTGTGGGCCAACCGGGTAATCCAGACTGGCATTTGCATTTACTACTGGACTGGACCGGACAGCAAGTCTACTTTACAGTTTACATCAAAACTCTACAACTGGGCCCTTTTGGCTTATCAACCCATAAAATTTAAATTAACTTTCTTTTTACTAAAAATATCAACAATAATAAGTTTTCATATGGTTAATCGATCCTAAATTGGATGAAACATTCTTTTATTTATACAATTTTCTTAGCTTTTTATAAATTCACTAACTAAGGGAGCTAGTACTAGTATTTTATTTTTTGAAAGGGAGAAATTCACCTGCATTAGCTTTGTACTTGACTATGATTGATGTCAAATAATGGCATTAATTGTCTTCCTTATCACCATGATAGCAACAAGTTGTAGGTGTGTCTGCATGGAGAAAACCCAGCTAGCTAGCAGCCATTTACTCCCTCCATTTTAAAATAAATGTTATTTAAATAATAAGAAAGTTATTTTAAAATAAATGTTATTTATACTTTTTAATATGACTCAATTTTTTTTCTTCTAAATTTGTCCTATAGTGATTACTTTAATTTGTACACTACTTACAAAATATTAAATTTCACTTTAACAATAGTTAATAACCTTAATTTAGTTAAGGAAAATACTAATGACCGTCCCTCAAGCACTCTTTAAACATCTTAAATAATAGCAAGTTTTTTGAAAAATATTGTATATGGAAATGTGTAAAGTCAACGCATCGGAAATTAAAATATTTTACTTATTATATATATATATATATATATATATATATATATATATATATATATATTATTTTTTTAGATAGAATGTTCAAAGAGTGTCTCGGTGGCACTCGTTAACAAGATCTGTTAGTTAAATTATCATAATGTTTATGTACCCAAAAAAATAAAATAAAGTATCATAATGTTTGACAATGTTATTGTATTTTTTGTTATATTTATAAGAAGTTTAAACGACATTAATTTTAAAATCAAAAAATTATTACTGATTCAATTAGTACTCTTTTCTTGCACCTACTCTATATTAGATATGGAACCTCTCCAGCTCTTCTCTCATGTTGTTAATTCTGTAATTATCTCAGTTATTTGTTTTTTTCCCTCCTCTGTACTATTTATTTTCTTTTTTGTGGTCAATAAACCATTGAATTAGAAAAAGGAGAAAGGACAAGACAAAAAATGAAGGAAATGATCCATTTCCACTCTATCTTTTTCACAAACTAGTTCAGGCAATGCATGTAGTATTAGTTAATGCATTATTCAATCAATTACTCTCAATCAACTAGTAGAGATATCATACATTTTTCCGTTCTAATCAATCTTTGCCATTGATTTCATAGCAGACGCAGACGGTCAAGATTATTTTAGTATATATATAGGGGCTGCTAACTTTCTTCCATGTAGGAGGAAGTTAGCAAGCCTCCTCCCACAAATTTTACTCGATATATGAGGAGCGCGCGAAAAATGGGGGTGGGTGGGGGCGCGCGAGTAAAAGGTATAGAAGAAGGCTTGCTAACTTTGCAAACTCCTGTGCAACTATTGATTGAAATCAGACGGTTGGTGCTGTAATTGCACATAAAGAAATTTGTTTCCCAGTATGTATTCTTAACCGGGATTGTTTAGCTAGTTTTTTTTTTAAAATTGTATTAATGGCCGATCTGCAGGTATTCTTAAGAATATTTAAACTCAGAATCTTGAATTTATAATGTTTTTAAATCTTAATATTGAGTCAACACTTTAAGATATTACTTTTTTTTTTTGTTAGAAAAAAAAGTAAAATAATAAAATTTGATGATGATTCAATAATTATCCCCTCTCTAGTTTTTGTTTTGGTAACATAATTCCCTCTTCTCTAATCTAACTAATTTGTGACAAACTAACATTCTTAATAGAGCAGTTTATTATCGAAGGAGCAATATGGTTTTCCTCTACAAAAACAGGTAGGTAGTTTTGAATTTAAGATGCATGCAAAACTGCAGACAATGTGGTAGCTCCATTCAACATGAGTAGAATCAAATGGAACCTCCTCCAATGTCAAAAAGCCCATAAAAGTAGGGTTGGCCCACATCCTCTAACGTATTTATATTTTTGCTATAAAAGGAAAGGAAAACAAATATCAAGAACAAACAAGAATGTTTTTATTGGCTCTGTGTGAATGAACCGGGAACCGGCTTAGTGGGTTGTGGTTCTGAATACGTGTGGGCTTAGAAGAATGCCGACAGTCACCATCAAAATGACTTGTGGCCATCAACACATACACACTGTCAAAATGCCGGTGACATTCTTCTTACACAGTTACACTTATATCACAAGAGAACAAATAAAAATCATATATCTCTCTAGTTTTATTTATAAATAAATTGTAATTTTTAAATATATTGTATAACTAATGTATTTAATCTTGTTGATTAAATATATTAATTATTTAATATATTTAAAAAGTGAAATAGTTAATTCCCGTAAGATAATTTAAGTGGTATGAATTGTAGGATATATATATTAGATAAAGAGGTCTATAATTAATTCTTAACAGAAACAATTATGTACTAAAAGAAATGAAATAGTTAAACATAAGGTTTGTCTAATAAAAAAGTTATAGTTCAAAACTAAAAAAGGATTGCCAAAAACCAACCCCCAAGCAAAACAAAGGGTTAGTCCACTACTACATATTCAAATGATAAAGAAAATTTCTTCTCTTTGATTTCAACCATTATAAATATACAATTTTCACTTTATTGAATAACACCTCATCTCAAAATATCTTATGAGAAAAAAGTCTAACATTTCTTTCTTTCTATAAAGACCAACAACACGCCAATCAAACTGTGTGTAGACCTACACAGACATCTTTACCAAAATAATATGAATTGCAAAAATGCATATAGCATGCACGTTTACTTCATACATAGATAGTCCATAGATACTTAACCAATTCAAAATATTCCTCGGCTTGAGAAAAATCACATCCCACAAATTGATGTTGAACGTTTTCGAGAGCTCCACACCCTCCAAGACAAAACACTACTAGTACATTCGTAAGAGTAACTCCACGCCTAAGCAAGTTGTCTTTCGAAGGTCACCATTTATTTAACAACCGTCAAGCAAATTAAGAGAGAAATTTTTAACGACACAATGTTATTCTAAATGATATCTGTTTACTGGGAAATTTGGTAAACAACGACTAGTTTAGAAGCAAGTGAGATTAACTAGTAAAAATCTCGGACATGTTTGTGCAGAGTGTTTAAAATGTATTTCCCAAAGTTTTGATACAGAAAAAGTCTAAATCTATGCCAACCGCGAGGAACACGTGAACTCGACCCACAATTATTGATAAACAAGACAGTTTTAAAGTAAAATGAAAGTTGAAAGACAAGCACAAGGACTTGTTGAAAAGAAAATAAATTGCATAAAAGTTGTAAAAGATTATAAAGAAAATAAAGTTGGTGAGCAAACCACGTACATTCGATCCTATGTGATTTCGTTTCTCAAGCGTTAGGTACTTTGAAATTCTGCAGGAGTATGTGTACAAAAGGTTTTTCACACCTTAACCTGCCTGCAGACCCTATATTTATACTAAAAATGCATACAGCAGTTACTGCCCTATCGGCGACTAAGGTTAGAACGTGTCTAGCCCCCACGATCTTGTGTATAACTGCTCTTCATTCTTGTCGACTCCGCTTCTCTGTTGCAGCGACTTCTAGTTGCATCGACACATTCTTCAGTTGCATTGACACGACCCTCCAATAACTTAGATGAATTTCACTAAGTTTCCTTCAGTCACGCCAACATCTTTGTACGTGTTTCTCACTTCTTTGCGACCTTCCCAGGATCTCCATACATTTTGTTGTCGCAACGACAACTTGACCTTGCTATGGCAATGCTTGAATTTTGCTAAGTAATTTCAACTTCACAGCCTTAGAGCATTTCCATATGAATTCACCCTTTTGCTTGTCACGACTAATTTCCTCGCTGGTCGCGACTAATTCTCCAACACTGCATATCAGCTTTACTAGCAAGTTTAGTCGCAACAACTTTGTTTAGTCGTCACAGCTTTAGTCGAATTTGTCGCAACAACTTTGTTTAGTCACAATAGCCCCAGTTTAGTCGCAACAGCTTTAGTCGAAAATATCGACTAACAATATCATTATATATTTTTCTTATATTTTAAGACAAAAACATACATTTTTTAATTTTTACAAAATTTATTATACTATTTTTGGCAACACTTTTTTATAATGTGTTTAGTTATAATATTTCTCCGTCCGTCCGTCTCAAAATTATGATCTTTTTAACTTTATAGTTTTGTTCCAAAATTTTGATCCTTTTTGAACACCAATGTAAAATTAATGATGATTTACCAGTTGTACCCTTACTAAAATTATTGTATTTATTAAATGAATTTTTTCTCTCATAATAAAGTAAGAGTAATGGCGACTTAACTTATCAACATTTTCTTTGACGGGCTTATCAATCTTTATTATTTTTTAATCTACTTGCAAAATTCTAAAAAGATCATAATTTTAAGACGAAGGGAGTATTATCAATTTAATTATTTGGGTGTGAGTATTATTGACTATTTATATTAAGTTATTGAATATAGTGGAAGAGACTTAATTCCTCCAATAATATATATATATATATATATATATATATATATATATATATATATATATATATATATAATGGCTTACCTTTGATGCATGACAAACAAAAATACTACAAAATAATTTAAAAACAAAGTTGAGTGAGGTTTGAAGGGGAAGCATAAGTGGGCTCCATAGACTTTGAATGTGTTGAATGAAGATGTTATCAGGACAGAAAGTGCGAATCGAAAGTTTTCAATATTTGATAGTAGTTTGGGAAAACTTCAAAAGGATGACTTTTGGGAAATGAAAAGCAATTGGAGCATTTTTATTTGATAATGACTTGGTAGCTGATTTCACAGTTATACTACTTATTCCTCTTTTGTGTCTTTGCAATTAGCATATCCAATTCAACTAACTACTCACTTAAATTTATTTTAATTTTGTTGTTGATAATTTTATGTATAAAAAGTATAAATGTACATGTGAACATATATCTCAGTTGATATTTAATAGAGATATTACATTATATATAAAAGAGTCTGATAAAAGAAAAGGAGCTAGATTAAATGAATGACGTGGACGAGGAATATTTGTTGTCTGTTTGAGACCGGAGTTTAATTTGGTAATTATTAATTATTTTGTAGTAAATGAATATTACATAAATTAATGATTCTATTTACTATTCCCTTTTGTCCTTATTATAAGAAGAAATTGACTTTTTAGATTTATAAAATGTTTGATATATTTGATTCATAATATAGTCTAAATACATAAAACATTCCATAAATTTAAAAAATAAATTTTTTCTTATAATAAGGATCGGAGAAAGTATATATATATATATATATATATATATATATATATATATATATATATATATATATGTCAATGATTAATTTGTTTGAAGAAGAAAAAATTATTAACAACAAGGATTGAAGTCAGAATCACATTCTTTTAATATATGTATATAACACTTGTTGTTGGGGTGGTCTGGTGGATCATTCAAGTAGAAAATATGTCAAGTTGAATAGGAGGAGGATTTTTTCTCGGAACCATTACTGCTTCCAACAAAACAAACAACAAATTATGAAATGCGTTTAATTTTGCCAGAAAGTAACTTCACTTTTAATTATTGAGATAAAGATTGATTATTAGATTTTTTTTTGTAAGATAACATAGTAGTTAAAATTTCACTTTTTAAAGATAAATAAATAGATGTATCAGGTTCAAACCCAAATTCCTACACATTACGTGTAAATATTCTACGAACTGAGCCAGGTTCACGAGACTGATTATTGAATTTCTATACAATATTAGTTATATATGATCGATATCATTTTGCATAACTTAAATGAGGTTGAGGTTGAAACTTGAAAGAGACTTCTCTTTCTTAGTAGCTAGGATATAACAGATATAATATATAGGTGTGAGATGGAAGATCATTTGAAGATCATTTGGATTAAAATATTATTAATGAAAAAATCAGTTAACTTTTAACGCGCTATAAAATCTGTAATCTAAGAAACAGAAAATATAATGAGATACTGCTACATATAGATCAATTCAATATTCTATTTCTTTTCTATTTCGGATACTAGCAGTATATTATTTAGATGATTCTTTATGGCACATCTTGTATTAATTGGATTCTCAAGAGTTTATAATATAATCTACTTTGATTTGTAAAAAAATAATATGTATATAAAGAATATCAAAAAAAAAAAATTTATTTTTAATATTACTATTAATAGCGGAGAGTGAGAGAACCAACTATTCATTGATTAATATGGCAAGATAATTGAACTTTTTTTTAATAAGTAATTATAAGTTCAATCTTTGACTTTTATATATGAAAAAGTTTAATTGAAAGAAAAAAATTCACCACATAAATATAGATTCTTCATTAGAAATTAATAACTGTTAATTAATACTCCCTCCGTCCCAAAACTATTGTCTCTGTTGACTTTTAAAATTTATTTTGACCGCATTTTTTTTACTAATATATAAAGATAAATATTAGCAAATAAAATCTTATTTGATTTGTCTCAATGAATATTTTTCACAATATTAAATTTTTATAATTTTTCATAAAAGAAAATTAAAAATATTAATAATTTAAATTATGTATTGGTATGCATAGAGACAATAGTTTTAGGATGGAAGTATAGTAACAGTGAAAATTTTATACTAATTATAGTTAAAAAATTAAAAGAAAAAGGAGACTGTGAAAATTAAAATACCAGTAGTACTAAAAGGGGTGGGGTATTAGTGTTAGCTAATTAAGGGACCATATCATACCTTTAAATTAAATATTCAACGATGGAAATGAATAACAAGTTGTCGAGGCCATTGATAGAGTAGTATGTATGTTGACTCTCCATGCAACATGATATGGTTTTTAACTTTCGAGTTTTTTCCCATTTTTTTCTTTGTTGAATTTGAGAGTCAAGATCACTCAAGTGAATTCTTGATCGTTGGATAAAGATCAACCACACCATGATCATTGCTCCATACACATATAGCAACATTCGAGATATATGAAATTGTGCGAAATGGATTTGATGAATTACGGTTACAATATTCTTCGTTACTGCACCACTCTTAAAGAGGAAAATGATATATACAGCGAAAGAATTCATCCCGAAACACATCCGCAAAGATTTTTATTGGTTGGTCAAACATTGACCCCGGCCCCCATGTTTTCCATGCCTCATAGAAGTGAAGGTTTTTAACTTTTTGTATACACCGAATACGTTATATCGTGAAACTTTTGGGAAGTATGTATTCGCAGTATATAACACTGTTGCTCTTAAGATTAAAAACACAAATATCAAGAATTTCATTTAGCTTTTACTTCATCTCTTTATAGTTTATACATCATCTGAGTTCAATTGACAAAATATTTAATAGCAAGAATAATTTTTTCGAGAATCAAATACATCATATTTTTTTTTTTTGGTACATAAATACATCATATTATTAAAGGGTTGATTAACAACATTACAACTAAATGTAGAGACGCACCAGTTGATTATGACGAGTTTCTATAAAAAATACTTCACGATTAGTCTTATTAAGAGAACTAACTTTAAAACCAAAACTCTATTCATTAATAAAACAAATATTTTCATTTGAATATTTATGAATGAAGACCAAAGTAGAAGTATTTAGTATCACAATAGTACTAATTAGCTGTAACATTAACTTCCTCTTTTACTGATTGTTTAAGAGTTGTCTAAATTTTTTTTAGTAAGTTTTAATAAAATATTATTTTCATTTTTCATTATTTATTATATATTTACTAGTTAGCTGTAACGATAATTTTTAACATTATTTTTTGGATAACAGCGAAAGTGTTGTGAAAACTACAACTCTGATATTCTCATTCCATTCCAATGCCTTATATAGGCTTATTACAATTGTTTTGGGCTAGGCTTATTACATAAATGGGCTAAGGCCCAACAATCCCTCCCTTAAACTGAATACAATCAAAACAGAAAAAACTTAACTGCATAAGCACTTATGAAAAGAGCTTATATCAGTTTAAAACACCAAAACAAACATATGTGCTATCAGAAGCACTAGATCAGTAAAACAAACATATGTGCTATCAGCTCAATCAATCTTCATGCACATAGCTACATAAACCCAATCTGTTTCTCAAGTCTTGAAATATCTCCAATTTAAGTGGCTTTGTCATGATATCTGCTAACTGATCTTTGGTACTGCAGTGTTCCATTTTAATCCTTCCTTCCTTGCTCAAATTTCTTAAGAAATGAAATCTGACATCAATGTGCTTGCTCCTTCCATGCATTACAGGATTTTTTGACAATTTTATGCTTGAACTGTTATCACAGTAAATAACAATTCCTTCCTTGCTAATACCATTCCTTGATTGATCAAGTTGAGTAATGATCCTTTCTAACCATATTGCTTGGCAAGCACATGAAGCAGCTGAAACAAACTCAGCTTCTGTAGTTGATAAAGTCACAATTGGCTGTTTCTTTGAAGACCATGAAATAGCTCCTGAACCAATGGTAAAAACATAGCCTGAAGTACTTTTTCTGTCATCATAATCACCTGCATAATCAGAATCTGACCATCCTACCAATTCACTCAGCTTTGCTTTCTCATATTGAATCCCATAGCTAAGAGTTCCTTTCAAATATCTAAGTATTCTTTTCACTGCTGCCATATGCAATTCTGTTGGTTTTTCCATATATCTAGCAATTAAGCACACAGAATAGCATAGGTCAGGTCTAGTTGCAAGTAGGTACATTAGACTGCCAACCATTTGCTTATACCTCTTGCTATCCACTTCTTTGCCAGTTATATCCTTAGTTAGCTTACATCCAGGGACAATAGGATTACAAACCTTGTTGCAATTTTCCATGCCAAATCTCTGCAGAATCTCAGTGGCATATTTTTGTTGATGTATGAAGATTCCTCTTTCATCTTGTCTGACTTCAACACCCAGAAAGTATCTCATTTTCCCTAAATCAGTCATTGCAAACACACTTTCCATTGATTTTTTGAAGCTGGTACACATTTGCTCATCATTACCAGTAATTATCAAATCATCAACATATAAGCTGACAATCAACACTTTACCATGATCTGATTGTTTCACAAAAAGTGTGTGTTCATGAGGACACTTCTCAAATCCCTCTTGACAGAAGTAAGCTTCAATTTTGCTATACCAAGCACGTGATGCTTGCTTGAGTCCATATAGGGCTTTCTTTAGTCTATACACCATACCATCACTTCCCTTCTTGTAACCTGCTGGTTGATCAACAAAGACTTCTTCTTCAATTTCTCCATGTAGGAAAGCGCTTTTAACATCAAATTGATAGACTTCCCAACCATTGCTTGCAGCTAAAGACAGTATTGTTCTAATTGTATCCCACCTAGCAACAGGTGCAAACACCTCTTTATAATCAATTCCATATTGTTGGGAATAACCTTTTGCCACTAATCTGGCTTTGTGTTTCTCTATATCACCCTTCTCATTATACTTAGTTTTGAATATCCATTTAACACCAATTTTCTTGGCACCTGGTGGTAGAGAAGTTAATTCCCAAGTATCATTGCTTTCAATAGATGACATTTCTTGATCCATAGCTTTCCTCCATACTAGTTGTTTGGCAGCTTCCTCAAATGTAATAGGATCCTCATTTGAGCTGAATATAGCTAGGTTGTGCAACTCATTGTCCTCATCAAACTCTTCACCACTGACATAGTCATTTAAGTGTCCTGGTTTTTTGCTTACTCTTGGAGGCAGCTCATTTACATCAGCAGCTACAACATGCTCATCTGCACTGTGTTCATTATCATCTGAAGTATCCATGTCTGATGATACTGGTGACTCATTTCCATCATTTCCATGATCCTGATTATTGTTGACTGGTTGACCTGCCTCATTTTCTGTTTCTTCATTGATTTCAAAGTCATTACTTGTGTTGCAAGTAATATTCTCTTCATCCCATTTCCATGATTTGTGTTCTTCAAACACAACATCTCTGCTTACTATTATCTTCTTTGCTATAGGATCATACAATTTGTAAGCCTTTGATTCATCACTGACACCTAACAAGATGCATTTGATACTTTTTCCATCTAGCTTTTTTCTATGCACATCAAAAATGTGTACATGTGCTACACAACCAAAGACTCTAAAGTGATCAACAGATGGTTTGTGCTCAGACCATGCTTCCTCTGGTGTAATGTTTTTGACAGATAGAGTTGGACATCTATTTAAGACATGAATGGACCATTTAGCTGCTTCAGGCCAGAAGACTTTGGGAACATTCCTTCCAGCTAGTATGCTCCTTACCATGTTCATTATGGTTCTGTTTCTTCGCTCAGCTACCCCATTTTGCTGAGGAGTATAGGCAGCTGTCAGTTGTCTCTTAATTCCATTAGTGCTGCAAAATTCATTAAATGCATTGGAAGTGAATTCCCCACCTCTATCAGTTCTAAGACACTTAATTTTGCACTGTGATTCATTTTCAACTAAAGCTTTAAATTTCTTAAAGACTTCAAAAGCTGTTGACTTCTCATGCAAGAAATATATCCAAGTTTTTCTAGTGTAGTCATCAATGAAGGTAATGAAATACCTGTTGTTAGCATTAGATGCTGGTGTAATGGGTCCACAGATATCAGAGTGTATCAATTCCAACTTCATTGAAGCTCTCCAATTGCTTTGCTTTGGAATGGTATCTCTGTGTTGCTTGCCAACTAAGCAATCTGTACATGTTTCATTTGTTTTTTGCAGCTCTGGTAATCCTTTAACCATGTCTTTGGCATTCAAAGTGTGTAATCCTTTGTAACTCAGGTGTCCATATCTATGATGCCATAAATGTGTTTGTTCTTGAGTCATCTTCATGCAAGCAGGGATAAGAACTGGTGCAAACACCACATACATTCTATTAGGTGACATCTTTGTTGACATTATGAGTCCTTTTTCTTCATGAAACACTTTGCAAGTGTCCTTTTCAAAGATGATGGTGAGATTCTTCTGTTGTAATTGCCCTATACTTAGCAGATTATTCTTTAATCCTGGTAAGTAATATACTTCAGTGATCACTTGAGTTATCCCACCTATATGAAGCTTCAAGTTTCCTTTCCCCATTACAGACATTCTAGAATTGTCACCTAGCTTAACTGATTCACGAAATGAGTCATCAAAATTGAATAGCCATTCTTTATTTCCCACCATGTGATTGCTACACCCAGAGTCTAAGAACCACACTTCTTCTTGTGCAGCAGTGCTAGCATCATTATATGCCATTAATAGCATCTCAGCTTCTTCATCAAATTCTGCAAAATTGGCACCATTTTCATCCCACTCTGGACATTCATTCTGGTAATGGCCAAGTTTATGACAATGATAGCATTCAACACGTGCTTTAGACTGTCTTCCCCTCCCTCTACCACGATAAGCACGTCCACGACCTCGATAGGAACCACGTGTAGAGGAATTTGATACCTTCAGTGCTTGCTCTTCCTCCTTCTGAATAGTCATGCGCTGTTCATGAAGTAAGAGACTGCTTTGGAGTGTATCAATAGACAGTGTGGTAACGTCGTTGGACTCTTCAATCGAACACACCACGTAGTTGAATCGTTGAGTCAAAGAACGCAGAATTTTCTCAACGATCATCACTTGTTCGACGGTTTCACCATGAGATTTCATACGATTTGCAATCGTAAGGGTTCTTGCAAAGTACTGAGTAACGGTTTCACCTTCTTTCATGGTCAAGATCTCAAATTCACGTCGCAGTGCTTGCAATTGTGCACGTTTCACCTTCGTAGAACCTTCATTCTTCTGTTTCAGAGAGTCCCAGATCTGTTTTGCAGTGTCACGAGTAAGAATGGTTTCAAGAATCGTGCGATCGATTGCTTGAAATAAGAAGTTCTTGGCTCGACGATCTTGCAAGTTGCTTGCAGTGGCTTGTGCAAGTTGTTCTGCAGTAGCATTCACCGGAGCGACATAGACGCCATTGGCGACAACATCCCAAATTTCTTTAGATTGGAGCAGATTCTCCATAAGCATGGACTAGTGATCGTAGAAGCCATCGAATTTGGGAATGGATGTAGGAACATAGACTGATTCTGCCATGGAAATGCAGAAGAATTGGTGAAGAATAGTGAATGGGATGAAGGAAGATCAAGAAAGAGGTTGGTTACGCGCGCGAAAGAGAAGAAAGTAGTTGCAACTAACTTTCGTTTGTGACAGTTATGGCCCAGGAAAGTGGGTTCCAAAACTGATACCAATTGTTGTGAAAACTACAACTCTGATATTCTCATTCCATTCCAATGCCTTATATAGGCTTATTACAATTGTTTTGGGCTAGGCTTGTTACATAAATGGGCTAAGGCCCAACAGAAAGTTGTTGTTCGTTTAGCTTTACGACCCATATGTATTTTATACATTTTTTACAAAAATTAGACGTCATATTAGACACATCCAAAACCATGCATGTTTGTACTTTTGTTTATGTTTTGATTACCAGATAGTTTGTACATTATGTTTATGTTCCAATTAATCTTTAAATTTTGATGAACTTATTGCATCCGTTTAATTAATCATCCCTAACCTCTGGTGTCTCTTTTTACTTATAGATTTAATGGGGCACTACTAGCTAGACAATATCTGTAGAAACTCACAAGATTTCAAAAGAATGAGATTCCCCATTAGAGTTTTCACTTTCACTTTTTGATATTTTCTTTCTCAATTATTTGATTATATAGCTCTAGATGGTGATACTCCAAAGCGTGTATGCATTTTTTTTAATTAATTAAGCAAAAGACAAACTAGAGAGTGGATTAATCGTCTATGACGGCAGGGACAGCTGTCATAAGTGTATTGATTAATGGTTGTGGACATCTTTTTAACATGTTAAACAATCAATAAAATAAAATGTAAAACTCCTTTTGTAATTTAATTCTGGAATTTGTGAAAAATAGACATATAGTGGTGTTATTTGACTAATTAATAAGAGTTAATCGTGAAAGTTTCAAGAAAATTTCTCCCCATATATGTAGCATTTTCCAAAGGACATTACATTTTTGTACTCCATCCGTATCACAATATAAGTCGTTTTGGAAAAAAAAATTGTACCAAAATATAAATCGTTTTACAATACCAATGCAACATTTAATGTTAATTTTCTTATTATACCCTTAACTATTTATTACTCTCTCTTCTTTTACTTCTATAATTTATCTTTTCTATGCCATTAATGAAGGACAATTTTGTAAACTAACTCATAATTTCTCTTTTCCATACAACAATTATTACATTTCTTAATTTGTGTCATATGGTCAAAATGACTTATATTTTGGTACGGAGGGAGTAGATTATAGTAACTTTATTTAAATGACACAAGGACCCTCTAATTTTTAAATAGACACTAAGCTTCCTTGGTAGAAGAAATCATCATGTGAAAAACTTAAGTTGGTTTTCAAGATCGTTCAAAATTTAGAAATTGTGAAACTTAATTCTCAATTTCTTCTCATATCTTTATTTTTTTTAAATAAAATGTGGAGATATTTAAGGGAAAAGGGTATTTTTGTAATTAATTTATACATTTTGAAAGAGTCACTATATGTAAATCCCAATCCGGAGTGATACATCAGTAATTTTAAGTCATTTTAACAAAAAAACAGACGAAGAGACTAAATTATAAATAATTTCAAATTATAGGGTCAAATTGAAATAATGTGATTATACAAGTACTATAATTCAAATAACCGCGACTATTTACATAATTAAGTAAAATAGTATATTATATTTGTATCATTAAAATGCTAATGATATGCACTTTCAAAAAAGTCTGTTGTGTTGCATAAAAAAAAAAGGTTAAAATATATTTTTAGTTTTCTAACTATTTTTGAGATTTCACTTTAGTCCTTTAATTATTTTTTATTATAAATTGGTCATTTAACTTTCCTTCCGTTAATAAAATTGATTCTGACTGTTAAAAAAATTAATGGAACGTTTAGTCTTGTAGTTGTTGTGACAGCCTAAGCCGACAATAACATGCGGTGGCGGCCGTGGCGGCCTAAACCGTCGGTAATTATGCTCTTCTTCTCTCACACCAATGATTTATGCTCTTCTTTTCCTTTCTTTCATCTTTCTCATCACAATTCTTTCAGAACCACCACCTTCACTTTCTCTCTTCTTCATCCCTATCATATCCTTCTCTTTAATACATTATCACTAACATATACATTTTTTTTATCTGTTTATCACTAAACTTTTGATTTGAGGTTTTTAAGGTTTTAGAGGTTGACCCTCTTGGTTACTTTGATCTATAGAAATGGAAAACATTTCAGTTCTTTCGTGTAAGGAAGATGAGAGCTTATAAGTCATTATCTCTACAAAAAAGTTTTGATTCAAATTTTTCTGCAAGAGTTATTGGAGATGTAGACCTCAACAAATCTGAACCTTGGGATTTACCATGTAAGTTATACCAATCAAATTTTCATACCCACTTTTTTTTTTAACCTTTGAATTTTGATATGAATCTTTGTTCATAGATTGAAATCTAACTTGGAATTCTAGGTTTAGGGAAAGCAAAAATGGGAGAGAAATAATGGTACTGGTGTGAGAGAAAGAAGAGCATAAATTGCTGGTGTGGGAGAAAGAAGAACATAATTACTGGTAACTTAGGTCGCCACTATTTAAACAGACTTAACGCTTATAGATTTTGTTAATGGTAGGACCAATTTGATTAACAGAAGGAAAGTTAAAAGACCAATTCGGAACGAAAAATAGTTAGAGAACTAAAGTGAAACAATAGTTAGAGGACCAAAAATGTATTTAAACAAAAAAAAAAAAGACTTGTTGTGAAAAATAAATAGCTTAAAGCTAAACCTAAAATTAAGTGGTTTTAATCTTCTCTCAAACACAGTTGTAAGAGATTGAACCGTAATCTTCTCTATCAAGTCCAACATCAATCGCCATTAAATCAATTAACATTTGACTAAATTTCGTTGCTTGTGAGAAATAATAGAAGGAATTAATAACTTGGGCATAAGCTTATCAACAAAAAATTTAGTAATGACTTTGAACTAATTAATACTCTCCCTCCAATTCTTAATAGAGGAGAAAATTCGTTTTTTATATTTATTGAATTTTTAATGTATTTGATTTATATTATAGACTAGATACATTAGAAACTCAATAAATCTAAAAAATAATTTTTCTTTTATATCAAGGATCAAAATGATGTCAATAATATGTTAACTAACTTGCCAACTAATATAGATGAGGTTTGCAACTGGTTCTCTCTGTTTCAAAAGAGGTTGTTTTTAATGTTGTTCTGTTCATCTCTAGTTGGATATATCACCAGTGTTGTCTTGATTCTAAGACTCTTGAAACTCACTCTATATTATATTGGTCAATAGTCGATTCAAGTACAGCAAAATTGCATCGGCTAAAATCACCATATTGAGAATAACCTCTCCTAGTTAGTAATTATATATATTGAAATTGGACTCAAATTATATATTTTTTTCGAAAGGTCAAAATAAATTAATTAAAAAACAGAGGCATTAGGCATAAGATATGCCAAATAATACTGCACGTTACAATGCTCTGCATCCTAAATTTTGGTTTACGTCCATGTCTCCATGAGGTTTGGAATGATTATATTTGGTGGTTGGATAAATAATAAATTAACAATATTAATAACTAATTATATTTTATATAGGAAATAACTTGTCTATCCCCTTATCTACCCCCAACCAATTAATAATATTTTAACTGATATAAATTTTTATAAAATATACTGTTGGATTATAAATTTATATCATATAGATCATTTGTATAAAATTTCAGACAAATTCAAAATCATTTGATATGTTATTGAGACACATCAAAATTAACGGTTTGTGTGATTTTTTAAACACAGTTCATCGTAAAGTGTCTCAATAACATATCAAATAATTTTGAATTTGTCTAAAATTTTACACAAATGGTTTATATGATACAAAATTTCAATCCAATGATCTATTTATAAAAATTATATTAGTTAAGATATTATTGAGTAGTTAGAGATAAATACCCTTAAATCTTAAGGGGGTAGACAATTTTTTTATTATAGAAAAAAAAACACATGATGTACTGTTAGTATTATAGAGAGTCAGTTGCTCTAGTGAGTAAGTTAGTTAACCTATAATAGGCATAGATTGAAGTTTAAACACTGACAATTCACTTATTTACGTTAAAGTAAAATTTCTAGCTATTTTAAAATAAAAAAAAAAAACAGAAGTTCAAGAAAGAACTTGATTAAAATTAGAAATGATTTAGATTCTTTTTTGATAATAATAACAAATAATTTAGATTTGAAATCTACTGCATTATTTTGCAGAAAAATATGAATGATGAGTACTGTCAAATCTGGTAAGTGACACAGACGACAGTTTAGTACATAGTATATGAACTGTAAGTCATGATTCACGTACGAACGTCCAAAAACAATCGATTCTAAGACTATAGTATATATGATCCAACTCCAAGGAAGAGACACTGCACTCTAATCAAAAGAATTTACATTACAATATTACATTCCTTTCTCTGCATAAATAAATAAATAAATATTACTCCATCAATTCAATTTATTAATTATACACATGACATTACTACACACACCCGTTTGTGTACGAACATGTTAAATGTTATGTTCTCTTTTCTTTGATGAAAATGATATTGCCATCACTCACTCTCTCATGTACACATCACACTAAGAACCACCAATCACCACCCACCATTTGCCATATCAAAACCTGTACCCTTATAATTGAGAGTGATATGAGTAAGAGTGGGGGTACACATAATTAACACACACATACACACACTCTTTAATATCTTCTTCATTCATTAATCACTTCACCATCAAGAAAAAGCCACGATTCAAACTAGTTTATATAGCTTATCGTTAAATAACATCACTTCAATATTTCCCTTTCTATCTTTTCATCTTTTTTTCCTTTACCCAACAAACAACATCAACAACTTTGTAATTATTAGACAGAGTCTCCACAACAAGCAATTAACAACCTGCATGTCATAAAAACATTCGTTGCCAAAACAGGAAAAGTTTATATTTACCACTTTCTCCCTCTTTTATTTCAATTTTTTAACCATAATAATAATAATTACAACATTCAATTGAGAGGAAGAAACAAGAAAAACATAAAAGACACAGCAGCATACTCATAACACAAAAACAACAAGTGGCTGCAGAAGAAACACACCAGAACTCGCTCCAAACCGGATTAGTCAGCAGGATACTGGTGGTGAAAAATGAAAAGAAAAAAGAAATACACCAAAACTAAAAAAACAGAGAGATTTATTTATAGGACAAAACAAGAATAGAGAACATTAACAAAAGGCATGAGCACATTCTAAATAGAGATTTTATGATAACTAATTAACAACAAACTCATCTGAGAACTAGCTATAGTTATTATAAACTCCACTCCAAATCATATCTTCCATGGTGGGCAAGCAAGGAGGCTGAAACATCCAAGAAGCATCAATAGAATCCATAAACACAAACTCCTTTTCAAAATCTCCACAATTTCCCAAACGAGGAAGTTCAATTATCTCACTCAATTCATATGAATTTGTTGAAGAAGGAAATTCCATGTGAGCGGCTTTAGTAGCGGCAGCTTGAACATCTCGGGGAGCAAGCGAGGTAGGTCTAGGGAGCGAGTTAGCCAATTCAGGGAAATTAAGAATGGCGCCGCTTCCTTTTATGCTAAGAGCAGCTACGTCGTGTGCTCGAGCTGCCATTTCTGGAGTAGGAAATGTGCCGAGCCATATTCGGGATTTTTTCCTCGGCTCGCGGATTTCAGACACCCATTTTCCCCATGTTCGCATTCGGACCCCACGGTATACCGGATGCTTGTTTGTGTCTCTAAGGCGTTTGATTTTTGGGGATTGTGATGATGGTGGTGGTGATGATGAATTTGAGGTACTATTATCAGTAGTTTCTGAGTTTTGAGGTAGTTCAATAGTACTAGTCATAGTGTTTGGTTTGGGAAATGAGAAGAGAAGAAATAAAAGGGAAATTAATGGGCAGTGACCGTTTTTTCAGTCACTAGCTTATTAGACTTATAAAGGTTGAGTTGATATTAGAAAGAGTACAAGTATAGTGTAAAGGACAAATCCGGACCCACTAGAGAAAATGGGTCACAAATTCGGATTCTCTACCTTCGGCTTTATCATGCATGTAGTGACATTAGACCGTTAGATTAAGAGAGACAAGATTTAAGAGTGAAGTCCTCATGAGCTTAAAGGACATTGCACATTTGTGCAGGGATCGGGGTTCGAATCCAGTATGCTCATTTATTCATTTTTAAAGAGTGAATTTCTATTCATTAGGCTACCTGACAAAAAGAAAAAGAAGACTAAGTTCATGAGTGGGTAAAAAATGTCTAATAGATTTTACTATAGAGAAAGTTTGTCAAAAAAAATATAGAGAAAGTTCTTCTCTTAAACTATCTACCTACATTTTATTATATATAGTATAATACTAGAAATATACAATAAATATTTTGAAAAAAACAAAGGAATGAGAAAATCTAAATTTATAATAGTATTTGTGTTAAAAGACAAATCTATATATATTGTACAAAAAAAATCTATTGTTTTTTAGACCATAGGTACAAAGTGCCAAAGTGGTACATATACTCGACAAGCTACCCAAATAAAATATCCAGTTTATATTTTAAAAATTAATTTTGATACGAATCAAGTAGGCTCGAATATACCGTATGAATACATTAATACCAGGTGCACTACGTTAGTACTACTAATTAAGTACGTACATGATATAAATTTTATGGAGTATAATTATGGGGGGTAGAGAATCCTCCAATTTGATGGGTAACCCCACCCGGCAAGGTAATTTACAAGTGGTACACGTACAACCCTTGTTGTGCCACACAAACTCTGCCTGCCCTCTCTGTGACTTTGTTTGCTTTTCATGTTATTTTCTTTCTTTTAACTACGTACACTCTCCTGTTTCTTCACCCATATCACATACTGTTTCTATATATGTATATCCTTATCAGTGTTATCACTAATTTCTACATAACCTAAAACATGGATGTTGTGAATTCCTTTTAAATAAAATCATATCAATAAAATTTTGATGTGTGGAGCAAATTGATTAAGCAACCACGTATCAAAGAATATAAAGACAATGAATATTAATCCAACAATATGAAGCAAGAGAGATTATAGAGAAAGCAATAAAAACACAATAGTTTGTTTATCCAGTTCAGTCAAATTCTGACCTAATCTGGAGGAGAGAGCAGCCCCTCCGTTCCACTATTTCCAAAGTATCACCGTTACAATGAAACTCCTAAAAAAAAGGTTACAAGAATTAGCCGTTAACCTAATCCTACCTTAATCCCAAGTTTCTTCCTGTAATCTAGAAACTTAATATAGTGTTTCCAAGATGAAGAATAAACAAGTATTTGTTTTTTCCCTTCTTCACTTGTTTCCTTGGAGCTACATCTTTGCTCTCTTGTGATTTACCTTGTTCCTAAACCTCTATATTTATAGGTTAAAATATAAAATAAAATAGGAACAAATCTCATATAAAAACTGGAACAAATCTGGCCAAAAAACCCAAAAAAACAACAAAATAAAATCTGGTCGCGCGCACGTTGCACGTCCCTTCCAGCATGTTGTGCGTGCCTGACAGAAACTTTTTTTACTGGTGAGCACGTTGTGCGTGCCTGAGAGCACGTCAGGCGTGCTTGGCAGAATATGTTTTTTCTTCCTTTTTTCCATTTCAATGAGATTTTAAAACTTCTATAGATGAATTTTCTAGCTTTGTTCAAAAAGATGTAATGTAATTCTTGTTTATCTAGCACCAATTTGGCAATTTGGTTTTGCTACGTCTCGTAGACAACATTTTTTTACAGTTTTTTTATTGTATACATACACATATATAATGAGTATTTATTTTACGGTATAAACCGTACGTACATAATAGCAACGACAAGTTTGGTTGGTTGGTTAGTGGGATTTAGAAAGGTTGTTGATGTGGTGGTAAGTAAGGACTCGATCGCTAATAGTCTCATTAGGCCTACATTTTTGTACATGTACTAAACTTTTATATTCCAACTTCAATTGGTTCTCTTGGTTTTCTTTGTGCTTTTTTTTTAAAAGGTTTTATTGTGGTTTTCACGACCATAACTTTATTGGGGTAGTGCAGGAGCAGGAATACTATTAATATTAATATTGTTAATGTGATCACTTGGAAGAATTTGATTTGAGGCTATCAATTATTTGGTCTGAGTATCAAATCAAATCAAATATCAAATATACTATACATTTGTATGTTTCTTTCCTCCCTTGGTATGTCTTATGCCTTGGATTGAGGTTTTATAATCTCAATTGATGTTAAAATTAAAAAAGAAAAAAAGAATCTGAAATAAAATTCATGCATGACACATTATAATGTCAAAAAAATCACCACATTATATATTAATAATCAAGTATAAAAAAAAAGAGAGAGTATAATAATGAATATAGTATTAATAAAATTAAAATCAGGGGGATGAGTAATTCAACTAGTTAAGCTGACCAGTTGAGCTAAGAGTTAAGGAGCTACTGGAGGTTCAGAGTTCAAATTCTGGCAAAGAAGATTTTAATATGTTATTTACTAACAACTAGCATTGCTTATCCTATACCAAAAAAAAAACTAACATTGCTTATCAAAAAAAAAATTAAAAAAAAAATATTTGTATGATATAATTATATTTAAAGATATTATAACATATATATTTTATGTTTAGTTAATTATTTCGTAATTTATTATTTATTATATTACACATTTACACGTACGTATCTATAGAGAATAGTCACACTTTTGCAAATCATTTTGGAGTATTTGAAAATGTAGAAATTAAATACTCCCTCCGTCCCGAAATATAAGGGGAAAAAAAACACACTTATTAAGAAACTCATTTAATAAGCTAAAAAATGTCAAAAACATAATTTTTTTGTCAAATATACCCTTATTAATAATTGCATAAAAAACCATAACAAATTAATATTATAGGAGTATGTGATGAAGCCATATTGTATGTGCATACTCGGTACGTGTGGCACCGTCCAATAGTATGTGTAACATTCAGTTCATAATTTCAATATACTAATTCCAAGTAAATAAATGCAATTGTTTTGAAAATTATGACCAAGGGTATTTCTGGTAGTTTAACATAATTTGGTTAAATCTATGTTTATTTCCCTTATATTTTGGGACAAAAAAAAGTGGTTTTTCCCCCTTATATTTTGGGACAAAAAAAAGTGGTTTTTTCCCCTTATATTTCGGGATGGAGGGAGTACTTTATTGTGGGAAGGTGTACTTTGCAGCGAGCCCCCCTACTTTGATGGCCTACCTTGCTACTATCCGCTAAGGACACACTTCAAACTTACTAATGGATTAATTAGCCTGACTTTCAATAATGTTTAATTTGTTTGAATCTAATTGTGTATTAAATCAAAGAAATATATATAGTCTCTGAACTAGGATCAATTCTGAATTAGTTCCTAATTGAAGTTTTGCATTCTCAATTTCTCATCCAAACTACAATATACTCTTTCAAGAGATAGTCTCTTGTTCATATCACAAGTGTTTGTGCCTACATTCTCGTATTCAAAATATATATTAGTGTCTGTTCGATCAAAATAAAATAGTTTTTTTTTTATAATTTAAAATACTGAATTTGAATATGAATTGTTGAGTCTTAATTAAATGGTCACATATACTCCAAATGCAAGAAAACGAGCAAATTTCAGATTTTTTTTCTGAACTGCCCTTGTCAGAGGCTAAAAACACCAAAATGCCCCACTTTTTCAGAATAATACCACAATACCCTACATTTTTAGAAACACTGGTTGGAGACCTGCCAATGGCGCGTCCTCCATTATGGTCGTTGACATGAGGATGGCGCGTCTTGCATTCGTGTCCCTGCCAATGGCGCGTCCTGCATAGTGGTCGTCCATTTCCCAATGGCGCGACCTACACTGCCCAGTTCAAATTTTTTTCGTTTTTTTATTCTTTTCTGGTTTGTATTAATATTATTTATGGTGGTTTTGAGTATAGAAAGAGTGGTTATGTATTTAGATAGGATTTAGGGTTAGAGAGTGATTTTTTGTTAGAGAGGGTTTATGATTATAGAGAATATGAGGTATTTTGTTCATAATAATTTTAATTATAAATACTGAATAAAAATATCACAAACAAAATTATTATTGCAATAATAAAATTTTACATACTAAAATATTTATATATGTCCACCAGTACCACAAGGTGGGCGATTCACATTTTGACGTTGTGGTCGAATTTGTCTTTCTTGTTCATCTTCTTGATTTTCCATAGTTCTAGATGAAAAATTACTTGGACCAACTATATTTAAAAGTTCACTTGTTGAAGGACCAGAAATCTCAGAATTAGCCCACATAGAGTTTAAATAATCGTCCACTAAACCTGAATTATTGAGCCACCCATAGTCTGATGAGTTATTTGTTTGTCCGAAGTTACTATGTTGAGGAGTGTCTTCGAATAGTTGGCTAGGTTGGGTGAAGTTTTGTTGCGTTGGTTGGGTGAAATGTGGTTGATTTTGGAAATTTGAGGTGTAAGGGTTGTAGGGTGGTTGGTAATTTTGGGTTGTTGGTGAAACAAAAGTATTACGGTCATGAATTGGGAATTGTGGAGGAGTATATAATGAGAGACGGAGGGGGGATTCATGGTTTGTTGACATATTCATCGGTGATTGGCGAGGGATGTGGTGTGGGGGTGGTGATGGTGGTGATGGTGGTGGTTGATGTTGAGTTTGATTTATTTGTTGGCGTGGATCATTCAAAAATGCTTCTTGGGACAAATATGGTTGATATTTCCTTTGAAAATGAAGAAGAAACTCTTGTGTATGCATCGGTTGACCATCAATTTGAACCCCATTTAAAACTTTTGCATGACGACGATTCCAATGATTGATTTCTGATGCATACATTTGATCCCATAAATCCGTACTTGAGCGACGCCTATTCACATCTTGGTAGCAAGACATATCTTTGGGTTTTTTTAGATTATCTTGTTGAAATCCAAACTGGAGTCGCACTCGATCTGTTTGATGAAACTCTACTATCTCGAAACATATGAGATATGTAGTCGCTGACCAAAAATGAGTGTCCTCTTCAATAGTGGGAATGTCTAGACCAAGATAAGGTCTCCAAATAAACTGAGACATTAATTAAATTATTTGTTAGCTTATGCATGTTGTATAGAGAGTAATTGAATTAAAATAAATAAAGGTCAGATAATTTACGTCAGTTGGATTCATGTAATCAAACCGAAGTCGAGTTCCAGCAATATCGTGTGCTGGGTTAGATGCATATCTCGTCCCAGGATATAGCAATCTAAATTATTTTTTTAAAAGTTAGTAACAAGAATGAATAAATAATGAATATAAATATAATTAAAAAACAATGTAAAAGTTAGAAAAATTTACTGAAGTGCAATTGGACCATTGGGAGCAACAGTGATTCTCAGACGTTGGACACACTTTATTCTAGATTGTGCCCATGCTTGAAGAAGTAAGACACACCCACTTAATGTACTAAGTTCGTTAGAGGTGTCAGCTGCGTCACACATACCTCGGTAAAGAGTTGCCAAACACGCCGAACCCCAACTATAACTTTGAACCATTTCTACACTTCTTAACAAAGGCAAATATTTTTTATGAACCCGATGACCAGATGAGTCAGGCATCAAAAAAGTACCAATAAATTGAAGTAAATATGCTCTAAAGTGTTGTAGTAATATGCTCTAAAGTGTCGTATTAGTGGTATCCACAACTGCACATCTACAGCCTTGTCACAGGATCATCATAAACTTGGCTCTTCTATCATATGTGATAGCATTGTTTCACTTTTGCATAAAGACTTATCAATAAAACCGAATGTCATAATTGCACACATACGGGAAAAATTCAACTACACTATCACCTACAGAAAAGCATGGATTGTGAAGAACATGGCGATCGAAAGTATTTATGGAAATTGGGAGGAATCATTTAATAACCTTCCACAGTGGTTGATGGTGATGCATCACTATCTTCCTGGAACAATTTTTCAACTAGAGACACTTCCATCACCCATTCCCGGAAACGTGTACTTCCATCGTGTGTTTTGGGCTTTTGATCCATGCATTAAAGGTTTTGCTTACTGCAAACCAATTGTGCAAGTTGATGGAACTTGGTTGTATGGAAAATATAAAGGGACATTGTTGTTAGCTGTTGCTCATGATGGAAACAACCACATATTTCCAATTGCATTTGCGATTGTAGAGGGTGAAACAAAAGAAGCTTGGAGTTTCTTTTTGAAAAATTTGAGAAGGCATGTCACTCCACAACCAGGCATCTGCTTGATTTCTGACAGGCATGCATCCATTAAAAGCGCATATGAAAATCCTGAGAATGGCTGGAATCATCCTCCCTCTACACATGTGTATTGTATTCGACACATTGCCCAAAACTTCATGAGGGAGATCAAAGATAAAGAACTTCGGAAAATAGTTGTTAATATGGGTAACTATCTAAATTTATTAATTCATCGTTTCTAATATTTTCTCCTAATAAATTTTGACATTTATTTTTTTATCTAACACCAGGGTATGCACCAAGTCGACCGTCGTTCAACCACTTTCGCGAAGAGATTCGTTTGAACAACTTAGAGGCTTTACGATGGGTTGATAATATCCCTAGAGAAAAATGGACGCAGGCGTTTGATAGAGGTGATCGATGGGGTCACATGACAAGCAACCTTGCTGAGTCAATGAACTCCGTGTTTAAGGATATTCGCAGTCAACCTATCACAGCTTTGGTCCAATCAACCTATTATAGGTGTGTATCATTGTTTGTAAGAAGATCAAAAGAATCGGCAGCTGTGTTAGGTTCTGGTGCAGAATATACTGAAGCTTGTAAGAAACGAATTGATGATGCGGTGGGTAAGGCTAACACGCACCAAGTTCTTAACTTTAGTAGACGAAATTATACTTTCTCAGTAAGGGAGACTGTGAATCCCAATGAGGGTCGACCCATGGGTAACTTTAAGGTCAACCTGAGAGAAAGTTGGTGTGACTGTAGAAGATTTCAAGCATTACATTTGCCTTGTTCACATGTAATTGCTGCTTGTTCTCACGCTAACCAAGCTTATCAACCATATATAGCTGAAGTGTACAAAACAACCAGTGTATTCTGCGCCTACAACACAACTTTTCCCGTTGTTCAAGACAAATCATATTGGGCAGAATATCAAGGAATGAAAGTTTGCCCGGATCCGAAGATGAAAAGAGTTAAAAGAGGTCGTCCAAGAAGTACTCGCATTAGAACAGAAATGGACGATACTGATATACAAACACGATGTGGATTGTGTCGAATTCCAGGTCATAGGCGCGATGCTTGTCCAAATGTTGCGGGGCCGTCCTCCTAAGTCTAGTTCATTTTTTATTTGTATTAATAAATTAAAAAAATTAATGTTTTAGTATGTAATTTTTTTTTTGAAGCAAGTATGTAAGTTTTTATTATTGCAATAATAATTTTGTTTGTGGTATTTTTATACGGTATTTATAATTAAAATTACTATGAATAAAATAGCTCAAATCCTCTATAATCATAAACCCTCTCTAACAATAAACCACTCTCTAACCCTAAATCCTATCTAAATACAAAACCACTCTCTTTAAACCCAAAACCACCATAAATAATATTAATACAAACCAGAAAAGAAAAGAAAAAACGAAAAAAAATTTGAACTGGGCAGTGTAGGTCGCGCCATTGGGAAATGGACGACCACTATGCAGGACGCGCCATTGGAAGGGACACGAATGCAGGACGCGCCATCCTCATGTCAACGACCATAATGGAGGACGCGCCATTGGCAGGTCTCCAACCAGTGTTTCTGAAAAAGTAGGGTATTGTGGTATTATTCTGAAAAAGTGGGGCATTTTGGTGTTTTTGGCCTCTGACAAGGGCAGTTCAGAAAAAAAATCCAAATTTCACCTGCATATATGTCATATCATCCATACATACACTTGTCTGTTAACAACTTGATTGATATTAATTTGATGAGAAATGATTTAGTATCTGAATTTGCTGTAGATTTCTCTTGAGTAGTTTAACTATATATGGAGTCTGTTCCATTTATCTCCATAGCTAGCTTAGCTAGGTAGAGATTATATAGCCATGTGACCGCTTTTAGAACGAAAGTGCAATAATTTCTCTGCCTTTTTTGTTCATTAATTAGTTATGTGGTTAGATTTCTCTCTTAAATTGAATTGATGGTTCTGCAATTATTCCTCTGCAATATGCTATTGCTAACAATGAAGATTCAAACTTTTACTTACTACTACCATCTTTAGCTAGATATAACATGTGCTTGTGTTTTAATCATTCTTTTAAAGGCTATGAGAATATATAAAAGGAAGACAGTGTATATAACACTATAGTAGTCTAGACTTTACCCTAAGAAATACAGTGCAAATAAAGAAAAACAACCCAAAAGAGAGCACTACATACAACCATAGGGGAGGGACCGGAAAAAAGAAACTACAGAGAATAATCAACCCAAATACACATTACCAAAAACTAAGGATCTTACTCCCTCTTTAGGGTGTAATAGTATAATAGATCAGCTTGAATTTAGAAAGAATAAAATTCAAACTGATAAAAAGTACGTATGGTTTAATTTTTAGTTTTTGAAATTTATTATGTAAACCCTAATAATTAATTTTTACTCTGTTAAAAGAAGTACATTAATAGTTTCTGTCAAGAAAAAGAAGAATTGCATCATTAGCTAACATGAGAAAAATTTGACTCCCCCAACTGGTTTGAGAGCGATACTGAAATCACTTGATGTTAGAATTGAATCCGAACTAAATTAGTTGGTCGATTGAGCTAAATATTGGTGGTGAAAACAAAAAAATGGGAAAAATAATGATTAAAAAAAAAGTACATAAATACATTTTTTTATAGATAATATAATGTCAGCCTTTTCCCCGTGAGCGTAGCTACGCTCGGTTAGTAGGGATGTTGCACATTATAAACAAGGATTAAAGTTCGAACACTAATACAATACTTATTCACTTAATAGGCGAACTTCTTGCCACTAAACTACAAGATAAAAATAACATGTCGGCCTTCAAATAAAATATATAATGATTATGTTCTGATGTCACTTTTTATTACGTGAGATTGATAATCGAATCAATAGATCGTCAAATTTGATTGAATTGATTTGATTCTGCCAACAAAAATTGAACAATATGTTTAATTTAACTTTGATCGAATTTTTTTTTCAAATAGCTTAAGAATTAGATTCACACATTTTATGTATTGAGATAAAATAATTCTCAAATTCAAACTAAATGATATGCATATCAACGTCTTTACCAACTACCATCTAAATTATACCCTCTCTGTTTTAAAATGAGTGTAGCTTTAGTACAAAAATTGTTTCAAAATGAGTGTTAGTATTCAATTTTCAATGCAATATTTTTCAATTTTACCCTTTAACTACTACTCCCTCCGTCCCAAAATGTAAGAGAAAAAAACTCAAATCTTTAATTTGTTTCAAAATATAAGAGAAAAAGTCAAAACATTTATCTTTTGAAAAAGTTTACTCTCTCTCTTACTTTTTCTATAACCAACAACCAATAAAAATTGTTTTTATATCTTTCTATACAACTTTTTTCAAAAAAAACATACTTTCAATCATTATATTTTACTTATTCTTAATAAGTGTAATTTTTGTTTTTTCTCTTACATTTTGGGATGGAGGGAGTACTTCATACACTATTTTCAAAAAAACAAAAGAAAAAGTAGGATTAATTTAATAAAAGTGTTATTACTTTTAATATAATAATTACATTTCTCAATATATATAAAAACACCAAAAACGACACTATTTTAAAATGGAGAGAGTATCTACGAAAGCAAATTTCACCATTCATTTCATCCTACCAATACAGGAGGTACTAGTATCCACAGATAGTACTATAAAACATGTCATAGTGCAAACAACAATCAAACTTGTTTTTTAGCAAGGAACCACATTCAAGATACTTAGATTGGACATTTTATACTCATAATTGGAACTACATGGATGTACATAGACTGATTTCTTTTGTAAAATTGATTAGGTCAAGTTATATTTTTAAGTGTATTTAAATAAATTTCATTTTTAAAGTAAATTCTTCTTAATGATTCCTTGAGGACTCTTGTTTCTCGTGTTTAATTTTTTTTTTCTCGTCTTTGTTTTCTAATGTACTAAAAGAAAAACTTTTATTTGTTATACTTTTCATTGTAGTTTCTTTTAGACGAATATATAATGAATTTGAAATATCTGGTATCATTCTTTATAAGTATATGTTTGGTTTGGCTTTATATAGAATTGATTTTGATAGAATTGATTTTGGCATAATTGATTTTATCAGAATTGATTTTAGTAGAATTGGTTTATGTTTGGATACATTCAACTAAAAGTGAGTTGAACTTTAAATTTCAGTGTAAAAATCAATTCTGAAGCCAGAAGCTACAATTCCTAGCTTCATGTAGAATCAATTCTAGAAGCAGAATCAATTCTACTTCAGATCAACCAAACATATCAGAATTGATTCTGCACTTCTAGAATCAATTCTAGACCCTCTAGAATTGAAACCAAACATACTCTAAATCTAATAGAGATGTCAACATAGCAGATATTGAGTGGATTGCTCCATCATCTAAACTGTTCTCCATTACTAGCTTTAGAGAATTTTCTTCCTCCATTCCCATCCTATTATATACAAGGATTTGAGTTTTTCTCTATAATTATAACACAACTCTGAGACACTGTGGGATCAACCTATTATTAATTAGAATTTGACACATTGCAAAATTGTTGTTAATTTATCTACAATGTCATTATTGTGCAAGCCAAACAAACAGCTAACTAGCCCATAAAAGCAGAGAGAAAATAAATTTCTTAACTTTAGAGACAGTGGCTGTCTGTACTATTAGCTTCTGCACTTTACATCAATAGTCACAAAAGATATATAATTCGTCCACCAAGTGATTATTATTGCTGTTCTGTTTCATATAAGCGCGTTTGAGCAGCGGTAAAAGATGAAATTGTACCTCCATATAATGAGCTGGTACCAGTTTTTGGATTAGAACACGTTTTGGACCCATAAAATTAATTTTTGATTTATATGTAGTGGTCTTGCAACAGTATTACAGTGACATACAGGAATCCATCTGCAGTACAAGAATAGGAAAAGTTTTGGAGCCGAAACAGCTGCCACATATTTTTCTTTCTTTTTCTTAATTAAGGAAACGGGTGAAGAACCTTAAAATGAAACATCAGGGCCACATTAAAGCATGACCCGACAAATTAAGGCTACTCCAGATAAGATACTTGACTTTGATGGACTCTTGTGAACAAGAATGAAAATTGCGGTATTGGCACAAATAATTGCATTTTACACTTGAACATATTAATACTACCTGCGATCTTATATATAAGAAACATTTTACTTTTTAGATTCATTATAAAATGTATGTATCTGAATAATGTTACTATCTAGATACATATATTTTAAAATGAACTAAAAAGTCAAAATTTTCTTATATATAAGACCAGAGGAAGTATTGACTATTAAAAAAAACATGATTGATCTGAAGTGATTAGAAGAAGTGGCCGAACGTTGAGTAGCAAATCGTCAAGGTTGAAGTAGATGGTGGGGTATCTCATACCTGCAAACCCTCCAACACTCAAGTGTGAGGGTTTTTTAAGATAGGAATTGCATATCTTAACTAGTTGTGATAATGTGTTTATACAAGCCCCCTGAGAGGAGTCATTGTTCATTGATTTGATTTGATTTGATTGATTGAGTTGGATACATAGAAAAGCTACACAGAACAAAATGCCGAGTAAGTTAGAGGTCAGCACTATTGCAATAAGGACTTCTTCATCTCTAAGCTCAAATTCTCAATCATCTTTTTAGGTACGTCGACGTAGCTAGCTAGCTAGGATTGGAATTTTTACAAGTGAGTCTACCAAACTGTACAGTATCCTTAACATCAAGGACTCCATAATTAGTGACAAGCATTTACAGACAGCAATATCAAACCATATATGCTTTTGGCAAAAAATAAAATAAATATGTAAGTAAAGAAGGTGACACTCAAAGATATATACCAAATTTAGTGCCTCCTCTTTGGTTGAGCGTCCGACATCCAGGCTACAAATGCATGCACATCCACCTATGCTCTGACCGGGATTTTTTAAAAGCTACAAAACGAAGTTCTTGCAAATGTGATACATGACCAAACTGACGTTTAAAGGATTTGAATTATGTGCAATCAAATGTGTAATTAGTTAACTACGTTGTTCCTCGATAAAAATGAAGTTAGTCGTCGATCATCTCTAGTTTTTCGTGAATTATGTTATGTATGTTTGGGCTTTTTTTTGTTGCTAATCCTCTAATTTTCAAGGGAAGGGGTGTAATAATTTGAATTTCAGCTACTAAGATAAGTAAAATCTAATTAATTACTATTCCATTTAGAAATCAAACTCAGTTTCTCTTGAACTGATTTGTCTTTTGATGAAATTCGTTAGCTACTTGGATGGTCGAATAATTTTTAGGGTATTGCAAATGATCTTATGGAGTGCCAAGATATAGTTGAGGTTTCAATAATAATAATAATGTTGTATTTGCACTTCTAATTTTGCTTAATAAAACGGGGACCGAAAATTTAGTTCCCATTGAATAGACCTTTATGCTGCATTATTTGCTGCTTTGTATACCAAAATCGCTTGCATTTGTCTTAGTTTGGGACCAAACTACAGTATAACTTAGCTTAATTAATTAATTAATATGGTCCCTTTGGTCTATTCCAATGTACGATTTCACGTTCACCCACAACCTTAACATGGATGAAATTAGCAAAGCAAATCCCAAATAGGTTTATGTCCGAATCACAAGATTATTGAAATTCAATGCTGCCACTACCGACCTACTAATTGTGCCTCCAAATAATGCGTGTTCTAAATTTCTTCTTTAATAAATTCAGTGCATATATTTATGTTTGGCTAATTAAGGAAGGTGAAAATTTCCATCATAAACACATTGTATGGTTATCTCTCCAACGACGTGATTTATTACCGCGTGAAACCACTGTGTAAATATTCATGATGACGCTTTTTTTTTTTTTTTATATAAAGGCCACAATGATACAAAGATGACATCTAAGACATCCCAACTATGTTGGCACTCCGAAGAAATCATCTAAAAAATATCCTAGTGAAATATATTAAAATAAAATAAGAAAGATACAAAGGAATCTTGGAAGGACTAGACCAAAAGGTGTAAAAAATACTCTGTTTCGTTAAAAACCTTATCAAGGAAAACCTAATAAGATAAAACTTTAATGAAGGGAAAAAGAGTGCAGAGATAAAAGAAATATTCAAACATAGGCATGATGACGCTTATTTCTGTAAGAAAAGTTTTCTCTTCAAAGGTAATTTTTCAGAAGTAATTAATTTTTTTTATAAGATAAATAATTTATTTGTATTTAACTAAAATTCTTAATAATAAGTGTGTAAAGTTAGTTAATTTTGTTTATACAAAAGATTAGATTTAGAGCAGTATTAGTGTTTGGCAATCTCAAGTGTGTAATATATCCAAATGCAAGAAGAAAGAAGAGGCAGCCAAAGAAGGTTATGACGAGTAATATGGTTTTGAAAAAGAGGTTCGCAACCAAAATCAATACTGCATCATCAAGGTTTTAGATGTTTTCGCGACCATGATACATCAACAATATTTGACGACAATTCTCTACATATAAAGAATCGTGGTAGAATCGCGATTAAAAACCTCACTTGTCAATTTCAAGGGACAAAAGGAATGGAATGAAAACATTATCCATTGTCATTAGGTTGCTAGCGAAAGACACATACAATGCACATCCCTTGTTTGTTGTATAAGTTTGAAACATGAAGAATAACTTAATCTTCAAATTTAAGTTTCCTTACAACAGTTCTTTGATTATTTTTCATTTAAATTTTCTACCTTTGTTAAATAAAAATTAATTACGAGGCTATTCTTCTTACCCTTTTCTTCTTTTATGACTTAAAATGAAATCATCATCGTCATCATCATCACTATCAGTCTCAATTTTTCTCTTAGCTTTAATGTCGCCATTGTTTGATCTTTGTTGCGGCTTCTGTGAAGTTCCAGCATTGCTTGGTCTCTGTTGCTGCTTCTGTGAAGTTTCTGTTTTAATTGGCGGCTTTGATGAAGACTTAACAGGAGTTCCTGTCCGAATTTCCTTTTGCTTCCTCTGCTTCTTCTCAAATGCTTTCTTAGCTCTTTGAGGAGACAACAGTCCATGCTCCATTAACCTACACAATGAAGTTTGTAATTGTACGCCTTAGTATATAATAGCGTGGTTTAATTTATTCCATATAAAAAGGAAGAAAGCGACAGCAGAAGACTACAACTGAGCACAAGACAGTATCATCAGTTCAAGACTCAATACACTAACTCTATTGCTTATCTTCAATGCTAAAAGAATTAAAGTGTGTGCATGCAAAAGATAATAAGAAACAATGAGAACTTCAACTGTATTCTGACATAATGATATACCGACATAATGGAACTAGTCTTTGTATAGGAAATCTCTCTTACAATAGTTCATATCTTTATTGCTGGTGCTATTTCAACTTTAGGATCAGTTATTGAATCTCACAAGTAACATGTGAACAGAGGAAACTAGATAAACAGAATAGGATGATTTAAGGAATAGAAATAGGTCAGACAGATGCTGCCTTATGATTTAAGAATCACGAGAAACTAACATTTTTAGTTTTTTACGATAAACGACTTCTTTACCAATTCCATTTTAGAGAAAAATCTGATACCATTGCTAGATCCTAAATTATGAACATTCGTTTCCTTTCTGATCAACAATCTAGTTCAGAATTTACTTTGAACTACTTACACATGGCATCATTATTCGCAAGGGCATAGAGTATATTAAATTGCCTAAACATTTCCTTTTACGAAAATATAATATACTTTCTTTGACACACTCTTTAATACATTTATAGATTCGTTTTATGAAGTTTTCTGAAATGTCAATTGCCTTCGACTTAATCACTTTAATTTTAGATTTTTTTGAGCAAAAGCCATGCCCAGGACAAAGCCAAAAATTACAAACAAAACACACAAAACCCTCAGCAGAAACGCTCACAAGAGAGAGCCAACACTTAGATAAAAAAATAAAAAATACAGGCACAAAAACAACAAAACATAGCCTACCTAGCCCTACCAAAACCAAAACACACAGCCCAACACAAACAAAACTAATCAATCGCAAGGGTATGAGTTATCTACTAAAATGTCCAGCTGATGCAAATGCGCATCAGCTGATTAGCATCCTTTATTTTTATGCAGAAATTTCCAATGTGAGACGCAAATGGAGAACAAATGATCTAAGAATACAAATGAAGACGGTGGTAACATTTATTATAATGAAAGTCAATGACATGAAACATTAACATTTAACTGAAGCAGAACATTTTTATTGGTCATCCTAGCTAGAGCCAGCTATCCTGGTCGAATCAAAGTTTGCTTAGGCACACATCTTGATTCGACCTTAACCAAAACTATTCAGAGTATCCAAGCAACATGGCTCATAAAACCTCAAAACATGAAATTATTGGAAATGACTGTCAAAATACGATCTGAACATAATGAATGACTTAGCAGTAAATTTATATTTCACAATTCACCAATAATAGTTCAAAACAGCAAGTTTCATTCAATGCACACATGTTCATCTCATAACACAACTGCAAGATTGGAAGGAAACACTCACCAAAATTCGGCCATTTCACTTGTTGGTATCTGTTTTGACAACGACTCATAGAAAATCCTCAGAGGCTCTTTCTGTCAACATAACATACGAACAACGATATTGCATTAGTACAACTTGATATATCACAATATAGCCAATGAATTGTAAACTCAAAGAATAAACAGAGAGAAATTAAAAACCTCTTCAGGAGGATCATGTTTCTGGCCAGGCAAACTGTAGACTTTCCTCTCTCTGACTTTGGTAGTTGTTGTCTTTGTCTTTGTCGTCTTTGTTGTTGTCGTTTTGGACGAAGAAGACGACATTGTTGTTGGTTTTGATTTCACCTATATATCAAGTTTATACAAAACAAAAGTTGTAATAATCCTAACCAAACAAACAACAAATCTTAACTAACTTGCAACTAATACTAACAAACTTGTAACCACCTATAACAAACTCTAACAATATCTAATCCAACACCAATAAATCAAATTCAATAGAACCCTAATATAACTAATTAACAACTAATTTCAATTGAATCACAAAATTGACAAAGATATGATTTTGAATTGATGAAATTGAGTTGATTGAGAATGCAATTACCTCAGATTTAGTGACAGTAGTGGTGACAGATTTCATCTTAGAATCAGGGGGGGTTTTGGATGAGGTAGGAAGCTTCTTATTGAGAGTTGAATCCGTAATCTTTGGTTTGGAAGGGACATTTTGGGGATTTGGCTTGATCATCTTAACAGAAGTGGTTTTGGTCTCTATGCTAGCCATAGCTATAGCTTCTTATTGGATTTGATTAACTCAAAATTGAACTATATGATCATGAGTGAATTTGATTTAATTATTGTGTGAAGATATTTATAGAGAATAATATTTGTCTGTTAAGGTAAAAAATTAATGGGGTGAGACTTTTTGAGAGCGGAGAATCCACTATCGAACGCAGTGGCTAATTTCTCGTTCGATTGGAGGCACAGAAAAGAGTAATGAAAAAAATTGCAGAAAAATAAATTAGGAACTCTCTCTCTGGGTTTGGATTTTGGTAGCTGCAAGCAAGCAATTGCAAAAGATGATTTTGGGATAACACAACAAACACAGTCACAGATCTATGGTGGGGACCACAGATACAGTGTATTCTGTTTTTCACTGATTTTCACGTCAATTAATTAACGGTGGTCGAAACACACGTGTTACTGTTAGTTAAACATTTACTCCAACTTCTGATTCTATTTTCAGTTTTTCACCAAATCTTTTTACTAGTACTAACAGTATAATTTGCCAACCAAATCTTTTTTTTTCTCTACTGTCTTTACTAAGTTTTTTTTTTTACTACAAAAAATATATTCATTCATTCAAATCGGTAGAATACATCGATCAAAATCATTACATATTTAAATTCGCTAAAAACTAAAATGGGTGAATCTGTAAACAAGCTCACAACACCCGAGTTAATAACATGTTAAATTGTCAAACAAAATATCTTTATTTATTTTTTTACTAAGTATCTTTATTTTAATACTAGTAATTTTGACCAATAGATACTACAGTAATACTTTTCTTTTTTTGACGACTAATACTTTTCTTATTTGTCAAAAAAAAACTTTAATCAAAAAATTGAAAGAAAAAAAAATCTATTTACTACTTTTGACCATTTTATTGTTACCTAGAAAGTTTTGACCATTTTAATACTACTTTTGACCAATAAAAAAAAATTGGGCATATAAATAAGGAAAACTTTCTATTTACTATACCCCTATTTAATACTATTTTTAACCAATACAATTACCACTTTTTATTAAAAAAAAAGGTAAAGGTTCATTTTGATTGTTCATAATTTTCTGACAGCTCGATCGATTTAATTTCTAACAAATTTAAATTTAAATTAATTCTTGACATTTTATATTTAAAATAAATTAATTTTTGATTTGTTGTAATATATATAGAGATTAATTTGTCCATAATATAAAAATATCATTGACTTATTTGAGTTTTTTTGTACAAATTTGATTTTTAATTTTGTTGAAGATTGAATTGGTTCGTTAGAAAATTGTAAATGATCAAAACAAATCCCCACTCTTAAAAAAATATATTTGTCAAACAATGAGTAATAACAAACTTTTGTATTAAATTTGTTAATAATTATACTTCTTTTTTATAATTATCTTTCAAAATTTTCCATTTCAAAATTAAAATTATTGTTGACTCAAACATAATAATTTAGAATATGATTTTTTGTGTTTAGTTTGAATTAAGTTACATTCATCGAACAATAATCAAAGCCGTGAGGTGACCAAATAGTTAAGGTAAAAAATGAATTTCCTAAAAAGTAAAAACCTATTCTCATTTGATGTAAAAAAAAGTTTTAATTTTTTACAATAATTTGAATTAAAATTATTTCCTAAAATACTTTGAATTAAGTTACATTCATTGAACAATAATCAAAGCCGTGGCGTGACCAAATAGATTTTCTCGTGAATACATTTTTTTAAATTTTTTTTTCTTTCTTTTTAGCTTTCTTACCAAATAAAAAAAGCTTTTTATTTAAGCATATTTTTTTTAAGAGCTTACACAAACATAATTAATTACTTATTTATTATAAATCGATCATAGTTAATTAATATACTAATATGCATTATTGTCGTTAATAGTTATGTCATGCGTAGAAATTTAATGATCATCCACGAGTAAATGAATGAAAAGAGATTTCATTACAACACAAAAAAAAAGAAAAAGATAAGATGGTAAAAAAAAAAAGACATTTCACCGGACCAAAAAAAAAGATATTATTCATCAATTTGCAAATTCTCATTAGCAAAAAATTTAATTACAGATTCTTTACAACAAAAAAAAAAGTATTCCTCTCTTTTTATTTTTAATCATGAACATTCGGCCAAACAATTTCGCCATTTTATGTGAATTGAGGTATGACTACGTATGTACTTTTCTCTCTTCTATTGTCATCATTAGTCATTCCCCCTCTAATTTTGATTTGCTTCATGAATTACAATTGTAACTTGTTTCTCAAGTTACAGAACATCGACCACATACTTTTCTTAATTACAAATGTTGTATTTAGTTTTTTTTTTTTTGACGGAATGTTGTATTTAGTTATTGAGCAGCAACACTTTGCTGTTAAATAGTAAATTACAACATCGTATTAGTCATAACACAACATGTCTAAGTTTAACGATATATCACATCTTTATGTTTAACTTTACTACGATTAAAAACACTTCTAAGTTTGAAAATTGATTTTATACTGTAACTAACCGATGCAGTTGCAGGTTTCGATCGTTTGATCTAAATCAATAGTCAAAATTGTTTAACTATGTGAAATTAATACTATAATTCGGACCGTCCTGAATGTCATCATGCAAATGCATAAAACAATACAATCCTAGTCCTCTAATTTGAACCAAATCCCACAAAAAGTATAAAACAACAGGTTTCATGATTTCACTATGGGATCAAGTAATAATATGCTTGACAAATTCTATTATGAATATTGATTTCTTCTCTTTGGGGATGCATACCCCTCAATAAGAACCAACGAATATTTTTTTCACCATCATCATATTATTCTTGCTTTAGCTTTTATGTTGTTTACACAATGAGTTTTCTACAAAATTGACACATGATTACTACATCTAACCTGTATAGAAAATTCTATTGTACCAAATTGAATGAAGAAGCATATGAAACAAATCATACTTAACAGGCTCATGATGCCAAAGAAAATGCTCTTGCACCTTTTTCACACTCTTATGCATCTCCAAGTATTTTTCTTCTGAGATAGCAAGTAATATGTCCCTTAAATACGCAATATGTCTCTCCTTGATAAACACAGCAAAAGATTCCCAATTCAAAACCTCAAAGAGAGGAGGAATAAAATTGTCAGATATGATAACAGGGACGCATTCATGAAATATCGCCTCAACCACGCGTGGACTATTAACTTCATGACCTCTTGCACAGATGCAGAATTTGCTACTCTTCATTAGTTCGATGTAGTTTTTGTTACCCCGTACATGCGGCAATGGGCCGGATATTTTCATGTCGGGTTCTTTGTTCTCCCAAAACTTCAATAGCAAAGGCCGAATGTAGCCGTGCAAACCGCCTGCGAAAAAAGCTAAAATAGGCCTCTGAGAAGGAGGGTTGCCACCTAGATTTTTTATAGGATTTTCGATTGATCTTACATATGTTTCTGGAAGTGAGACATCTTTTCCTATCTTGAATCCTACTTCAATGTCAGCATTGCAAAGAGCTCTGATGGAATTAAGCATTTTCCCTCTTGTTTCTGCAGGAGCCTGAGAAATTGTGCTTGTTAATTATTCTTCCACTCAATTACTGATGAGACTGAAATTAATGGTTCAATCATAATGGTTAGGCATGTGAGACTGTGAGAATGACACAAATTACTCTTTCTCGACTTATATATAAGGAATAAGGTACATGTATTTGGTCCAAATTTGAACCAGGCGCATATCATACTGTTTGTCGTAGATTTCATGAAAGATAGGAAAATTATGGTAATTGTTTGAGGTAAGCGGAAGAAAATGCATTAATCATAAATTTTGCAGAAATATAAAGAATGATACATACCCAATCATGGCAGGCAACAACAAAGTGATCTGATCCATTTGTTCTATTCCAGAAAGGGTACTTTCCAGCAATCATGTCCACATAATTTTTCATGTAGTCAATTAAGTTCATACGCTTGTGCGAATTACGTACATAAAGAGTTAACTGCAACAATCTTGAACTGAAAGGTATGTAAAACAAGTGCGCCTTTTCAGGGTCTCCAGTAGTAAACTGTTTGTTTCCTTCCATTAATTTCACAAACCATCCTTCAGATGCATATATTCCATCCAGTAATGGCTCATGAAAGATTGGCTTGTCTCCGTCTGGGTAGACGTAAACTTTTAGCATCTTCTCCATTAGTTCGTAACTCCTGCAATTAATACCAAAGTCCAGGATTGAAATGCCGGACACTAATATACTCCTAACTTAGTAATATTTGCCAGAATCATGAATTTATACCAGATGCTTGCATATCTACTTATTTCAAATGCAAGGTATTCATTAAAATATGTAAAGCTGCAATTGATATCTAATTAATGAAACTATTATATTCAATTTAATCATAAGAAACAAGTGATTGAGTAGCTGATAAGTTAGCATAATTTATAAAATGGGTCTTGTTAACTAGTGCCCTCAAGGCACTAGATAAGATTACTAAAAGAAGTAATATATGCATTAAAAACCGTGTTTTCCAAGAGTTTATTTACCACTTTTGTTTCCTTAACCATTGCCCTAAGGGCAATGTTTATCATTTTCCTTATAAAATTCAATCAGAATCTTGGTCAATTATGGTTTAACCTTAATGCAGTGACTTGGCTCAATAGTTGATTCAGTAAATTGTAATATGATACTCCCTCCGTTCTTAAATAACTGTCATTCTAGCAAAAAACTCTCCTACCAAGATAGTGGATTTTGTGTGTTGTTTTCCCTTTCTATTCTTGTTTAAGTCACACTCTCTCCAATAATAAATTCTCTATTTCATGGAAATTGTACATTTGAGTTAATGAGATAAGAAAGGTATATTTGACAACTTATAACCTTAGTTCATCAAATGACACTTAAAAAGAAACAATTATTTTTTGCTAGACTGACAGTTATTTAGGAATGGAGGGAGTACCTTCTAAACATGGAAACATTCCTGTATAAAGGTGAGTAGAGTCTTGAATCATTCTCCACGATAGGGGCATTTTCAATCTCCGATTTTGCATGCAATATTTCCGCATTTACAGCTGCAGAACTCGCCGGTTTCTAACAAAATTAAAAACAAAACATTACAAATCGAATAACGAAATTCCATCTACATTTTCTAATATACCTCACATATAATCCAATAATACATACTGCTATCTGGGAAGAAGCGTGGCTGCGCTGCAACATTAAGTTCATCTCGGACATTGAAACTACTTTCAATGGCCTCTTTTTGGAATTCTTCGAAATCCTAGTCTTATTCTCATCAACGCTTTTCTCATAACTCTTTTGCAAAGCTTCCATAATTCCACCCTTGGGATACTTTTTTGAATCAAAGAATGATCCGTTGGGCAATGGCGCCATAGGCTGTGGTGCAAGCAAGGAAGATTGATTCACTTGCGATGTTAAATTAACATCTTTTCCATCAACACTACCCATTGGTGAACTAACAACATTTTCAATACCTTTACCATTTTCTAAACTTGTAACTTGATCTAATGAAGAAGCTTGGGGACTAATTCCTATATCTTGTGATGCATTATTAGCCTGAATTGTAGAATTAACCAAAGATGTATCTATTGTGAAACTTTTGATTCTAGCAGTGAGAGTAGAAAAAAATTTACTATTTGGAAGTTCAGAAAATTGAAGTACTAAAATTAAAGCTACTGTTATTCCTAACAATGAAACTAATCTCCTTGCTTCTGCTTGACATAGAAATCTGAAAAATCCTAGATCCATGTTATGATTTTATAATTGTAGAATGTGGCACAATACACATACCACAAAAAAGATGGAAATTTCATGGACCACCCATTTGAGATTAGGCAGAAAAGTTGATAAATTTAGTGAGGGTTTTTGATGGGTATGTAAAGTAAAGGAGATGAAAGAAGAGAGAGGAAAAAGGTGTAATGAAATCACACCGACAGTGGATATATGTTTTGTACATGTGATTTTGTGTGTTGTGTCTGTCTTTATTATTGTGTTGTGTCTGTCTGTATTGAAAGTAAAAATAAAAAAAGAACAAAGATTTGACAGTGTTAGTTACAAGGAAGGAAGAGAGGAATAATAGATGGGAGTAAAAGAAGGAGAGTAACATGGGGAAAAGGTCAAATAGTCTTGTTTTATCTTCTAGTCAGGTGGAGGATCATGGACCTTTTCTGTTTTTTAGTATATAGTATTTCTTTATTTTAAGTTTTAACCAATGCATAATGGTCCATTAAACTCTACTAGATTAATGATTATGTCAACGTACATTAGCAAATAGTAATGCATGACAAAATAAATGTGAAAACCAGTAAATATTCCCTTTTAAGTATTTGTAATTTTGGGTCGGGTTGACGATTTTCTAGTAGTTTGAAAGCTGTGAAGTATCTTTTAAGAATGAGATTAGAAGTGTATTTCTTTTAGGTACGGTAGGTTTTAGTTTTTTCTCTAGTGTTCCACCTATTTACGGCGCTTCTGTTTTTATAGCTCCTCTTATACTGGTCTCGGTCCATCTTGTGCCGAAACCTGATCTTATTAATAATATTTCGCCGTTCAAAAAAAGTATTACAGTATATTCAAATGACAAATATCTGAATTGTTAGATATTTAATGCATTGGGTTGAAATTCGAAATCACTTAAGTATTTAAGTTTTATGACATTATTTAACTGCACACCCACACACCATTTGATTCATAAGAAGCCAATAAGCAAAGGGAATAAGACTCAGATTTATTAGTATTTTTTATTTTACACTAAAAACTCAAAGAATGTACTCATAAATAAAATGACAATATTGTACCCAAAAAAATGACATTATAAGTTAGCATGACCCAGTAATGCTGCCCTTGGGGCATGAATCAATATCTAGGCACTAAAATTTCTAAAATTTCAAGAGAAAATTACTATGTTACAAAAAAAATAACACTTCTGAAAAATAATTTATCTAGTTCTTGCAGTGAAGACTCTATTGTACCAAATAGAATGAAGTATCATGTGAAATATATCATATTTGACAGGACTTCTATGCCAAAGGAAATGCTGCTGAACTTTTTTCACCCTCATCTGCATTTGGAGATACCTCCTTCTTGGAATGGAAAGAAGTATACTCTTCAAATTTGGAATGTCTTTCTCCAAAACAAAAACAGCAAATGATTCCCAATTCAAAACCTCAAGAAAAGGAGGCACAAAATTGTCTGATATAATAACCGGAACACATTCGTAGACGATAGCCTCCACAACTCTAGGACTATTAACTTCATATCCCTTTGGACAAATACAGTACCTGCTACTTTTCATGTACTGGATGTAGTTCCTGTTTCCTTTCGACTTAGGCATCATTCCGAAGATTTTCATGTCGGGATCTTTATTTTCCCAGTGTTGTAATAGAATCGGACGAACATAACCGTGCATACCACCTGCGTAAAAAGCAAGAGTTTTCCTCCTTGATAATCGTTTTCCACCAATGTCTCTAGTGGGATTCTGTGCATTGCGGACATAAGTTTCAGGAAGTGACGCGTCTTTCCCTAACACAAAACCTTCGTTGACATCAGCATTGCATAGGGATCTTAAGCAATTCGCCATCCGTTGCTTTGTTTCTGAAGGTGCCTGCATAGGTCGATCCAAATAAGTCATCTAGTTCCGAAAATTGTAGGTGTCGTATAATTTAGTCTCTGAAATTAATGAAATTTCAACATGATCTCTAAAATAGAAAAATCGATTACACATTAGTCCTTTTGGGCCGGCCAATTTAGTTCCTGAAAACATTTCAAAGGAACTTATATGATCGACAATTTTCAATTTCAACTACCCTTTTCAGATTTTGTCAATTTCAGAGACTTAAAAGACTAGCCACTATAACTGCATAGAATAAATAAATTGCTGATTCACTTGGAGTTTAACAATGCATGTTTTTGTTTGCAAACAACTATTATGGTAGCATTGGATGTGAAATAAGAAAAAAATTATAGCTACTGCGCGCCACTAACAAATTGACACAAAAAGGACTCATCCATGAAAAACATACCCAATCATGGCAAGCAACAAGAAAATGATCAGCACCCTCTGTCCTGTTCCAGAAAGAATGTTTTGCAGCAATCATGTCTACATAGTTATTCAGATATTGCCTTAGGTTCCTATAGCTATGTAAATTTGAATCATACAATTTTTCCTCAAGCATTCGAGAACTGAAAGGTAAGTAAAACAGGTGGGCCTTCTTTGCGTCTTTAGTAACAAATTGTTTACTAGCTTCCATCATTCTCATGAACCATCCCTCGGAAGCATAAATTCCCAAAAGATATGGCGAATGCATTATCGGCTTAGCCCCTTCTCTGTATACATACACTTTGAGAGTCTTTTCCATCAATTCATAGCTCCTGACAATTAGACAGTTTTACAGGATACAATACAGTGAAATCATCAGAATCTTAAATAGAAAATACCGCTAAATGTCCAAACAAAATTGAGTTCAGATATCATTACAAAAGTACTCCATTAAATTTCTAAATTGCAGGAATAGAGTTAATTTCAACTTCTGAACAACTGAACTGAAGAAAAAAAAAAGAAAAAAAAACATAATAATAATAATTAAATGATACCTCTTAAACATGGAAACATTGTGAAAAAGGGGAGCATAAAGGTTTCCAACATCAGTTAGAACTGGTGCATTTTCAATCTCTGATCTAGCTTGCATTATCTCTTGATCAGCAGCTGAAGACCATCTTGGCCTCTAAACACAAATCAGCAACATAAGAACAGAACACAAGAATACGCGACACTCCAAAATTAAATCATATTTACTCGCATACCATAGATCGATAGGAAGCATAGTTTTGAAGCAACAACTTGTTCATTTCTGAGATTGATGTTACCTCTGGAACTTTAATAAGAGAATCTTTAGTCTCTTTAGGCACAGTTGTGATAGAAGAAGTGTTGTTGATCACATTGACTTTAACATCATCTTTTAACGGCTTGAACCTCTCATCGTTCATAGACTCAGTGATTTCAGAATCATTTAGTAACACTATTGCCGGAGGAGTTGTAGTAGGCGGTGGAGTTAAATATGTGGGTACAATTGATTGAACCTCGCTGCTTGTCAAATTCACACCTATAGTATTGTTATGATAACCGGGCGGTCCATAAGATTCTAAAGAGTTGTTTAACACCCTAGTTTCATTAACTAACTCAAGAGGGTGTTGTTCTAAATTAGTTTGATTCAAAAGGGTGATATTGTTATACGGTGAATCTGCAGATTGAAATATACTACTACTACTATTACTACTTGTACTAGTAGTATTTGATGATGTTGGTACTAGGAGAACATTGGTATAAGGAAGGTGAAAATACTGAAAAGATAAAAGAAGTGCAAAGGTAATGGCAATAAGGGATAACAATTTTTTAGTTTGTAGTTGAAATAAGGAGAAAATATCTTGACCCATATTGGAATATGAATTATGAAGTCTGCAAATTGTAGCACAAGAAAGAATAAATCAGATCCAATGAGAACTACTACTACAATGATAATCAAATAATAATAATATAGTAGTACAAATTTGGGGCGTTTCATTTCATGCATCAAAAAAGAGATGAAAAAAAGAAAGTGCAAGAAAAATGGTCAACGCAAGTAAAGTAGTAGTACTAGTACCTGGGTGGTACATAACATAGGAGGAGGGGTCGAAGAAAAACAGAACAGAGGCGGTGTTGTTTGATGTTCGGTCGGAAACTGAGTTAGAGTTACCGTCAGTCACCACCACCCAGTTTCACGGCTTTCCTCTCTCTCTCTCTCTCTCTATCCAGACATGGAAATAAAAAAAATATTATTATTATATTCTCTTTTATTTTTTTCTTTAACAAAATACTAAAAAAAGAAAAAGCAATGATGCAATGGCTTTTGTCGAAGCTGTCATTCAGTTTCTAGTTTCTACTATTACACGAAGCTCATAATTGTTCTCTTTTCAACAGTATCTGTTTTTATTTTTATTTTTTTATAATAATAAATAAATAGAAAAATATTTTATTTTATTTTTGTTTGTAAAAAAAAAAAATATTGATGAATTTAAATTCATCAATATAAAGAAATTAGAAGGTCTACAAATTTTTAACTGATAAAAAATGATGAAATTTTTAAGTAAGACGATATGGATTTTGCCCTCTATTATGTGAGTTTTTAATTATTATATAATCAAATAGTTAAGATAAAAAGATTTGTATCTTATGAATTAAAATAAGGGTCTGGTTAATGTATGTCTTAAAGGTACATGTTAATGAATTTTAAAATAGAATTAATGTATTGAAAATACAACAATTTGACTTTTGAAAAGTTAAATATACAAATTTTAAAAAATATATTTCTATTTTAAATTACTTATCATGTGTCTTAAGGCACATTTACCTTAAAATAATTCATTAATTTAAGATTAGATAGGATCCGATTCATTCTTGTGTTATTCCTATGTGTTATGCTCTTTTATTTAGTACATCAGAAAGATAAATTATTCCCGTTAAAATTTAATCTTGAATATTTCTATATTCAATTTATATGTTTTTTAGCTTTTAGAACTATTTTATCTAGGGGTGTACATGGATTGGGCAAACCCACTCGATCCGGTCAAACCCACCCAATTCAACCCAAAAAAGTGGATTGGGTCGGGCAATTGGGTGGATGTGGATTTCAAAATGACAAATCCATAAAAAAAAAAACAGGTTTTGGGTTAAACCGGACTCAACCCATAAAACCCACTAACCCACTGTTTTAGTAATACTATGACTTTTTTAAATATTTTTCATATAAACATGAAATATTTTGCTTTTATTATTTGATCATTAAAAGAGAAAATCCCAACCTCCAACATAAAAATTTCTAAAATAAGTTGTATGCATTTATATTTTAAACGAAAAAGACATTATTCTTCATTATTTTACATTTTCAATACATTATCTGATCATTGTTGTTGAGTTTATATCTTTTGACTTCTTTATACCATTTAAAAATAATAATGCGAGCAAAATATAATCATTTGAAAACAATGAAAGTAGATTATTTTTATGAAAAACAATGATGATATTATCATTTTATGATGCTTAAAAAATAATGAAAATATGTTGCAATATTTTCTAAAAAAATTAAAAGTTGAGTATTTTAAAAGAAAAAAAATGATGATTCATAATATAGTAATTTAAAATAAGAAAATAAAATTTTAATTTGGACAACCCATTAACCCACCCAACCCAATCCATAAATTAGTGGGTTTGCCCAATCCAACCCAATGCTAAAGAGTTAGTGGGTTTGCTCAACCCAACCCAATGCTAAAGAGGGTGGTTATTTTACCGAACTCAAACCACAAAACTTTAAGTGGTTCGGATTTTGGTTTTGCTCAAACCCAACCCAATCCGGCCCACATACACCCCTAATTTTATCTTATGAGGACGCTGTATTATGCTCCAATTGCATTAAATCTATTCCCATGAAAATTAACATGTCATGTTTGTCTATGACTCTATGTGTCCTTTTGAGTTTGAGTGGTCTTGTCTTTGATTTTAATCATAGTAGCGGTGGTAGGTCCTAATTCCTAAATCTTCTCAATTACATAGTCTCGCCCCCACCCGATAATTAGGATCACATATTCACAATAATTAGACAAATATCCGTGACAGATTTTTATAGATGTTGTTGTTGTTTTTTACTAGAGATTTTGATAGATATTTTCATGTTACTGAATTAGTTAAATATGGAATGTATATATTTACCCAAAAAAATGAAATATATTCAATTAATTAAAGAAGCATAAATTTGTGGGAAATTTGATCTCCTGATGCACAAATATTTGCACCATGGTTGGTACTCCCTCCGTACCAAAATATATGTCGTTTTGAGAAAAAAATTTGTACCACAATATATGTCGTTTTACGTTACCAATGAAGCATTTAATGCTCTTTTTCCTCTTATACCCTTAATTAATTATTTCTCTTTCTTCTTTCAATTCTATAATTTATCTCTCACATACCATTAATGAGGGATAATCTTGTAAACTAACTCATAGTTTACCTTTTCCATACAACAATGATTAGATTTCTTAATTTGTGTGATATGGTCAAAACGACATATATTTTGGTACGGAGGGAGTATATATTATTGTCTTTATTGATGATTAATAAATATTTGTCACGTATTTTATTTTATATTTATTAGCAATAAATATTTGTCAAAAAAATAATATTATTTTTTATATATTATTGATGAATACTTGTCACATATTTTATTTTATATTTATTGAAAGAATTTCAAAGAGTTACTTTTGGAGTCAATGAGTTCATCCTAAATTTTGAGGTGCAGCCAAATGATAAACATTTGGAAAAAAAATTTAGAAGAATTAATAATTTCGATAAAAAGATGAAATTGTTGGATAATAATTAAATATTTTGTGGATCTATTTAAACTTTTAAGAGAAACCATATTTTATTCTTGGCGTAGGCAAGGAATTTGTGAAAGGGAAATAGTGAACATATGAGGTGAAATAAAATAAGGCTTAAACATACATTTGGTTCCTGTATGTACACCAAATTTTCATTTTAGTCCTTGTATTGAAAATTTTGACAAAATAGTCTCTATATCGCTTTTTTTTTTTTGACGTTGGTCCCTGTCGTCTAATTTCATCCAAGTGGCAAACGTTTTGTCACCTGGACCCTGCCACGTGGAATGCTAGAGGGACCAAAACCAAAAAATTGAACTGAATGCAGGGACCAAAATCAAAAAATTGATCTGAATGCTAGAGGGACTAAAACCAAAAAATTAAACTAATTGCAAAATGACCCATTTAAACTCTAAATCCCTAAATTGAAATTTATTTCTTCACTCTTCTCTTCTCATAAACCAACTTTCATGGCAAAAATAATTTTGCGTAGATCATTGCGCCCCATTTGGATGAGTTTTTTGATGAAATTATGAGAGGCATTGCGAATGTTGACCGTGATCAGAAAGCCCGTCGAGAAAACCACCACGGTTGGGTTGTTGTTGATCGGGATCGTTGAAAGGGAAATCATCAGGATAATCTTTTTTAGCAATGAGTCTCTCTGTTGAAAGGTTGATGAGAAGAGAAAAGTAGAGAAACAAATTTCAATTTAAGGATTTAGAGTTTAAATGTGTCATTTTGCAATTAGTTTAATTTTTTGGTTTTAGTCCCTCTAGCATTCAGTTCAATTTTTTGGTTTTGGTCCCTGCATTCAGTTCAATTTTTTGGTTTTGGTCCCTCTAATCCAGTCAGCAACATTTTTTGGCCACGTGGCAGGGTCCAGGTGGCAAAACGTTTGCCACTTGGATAAAATTGGACGGCAGGGACCAACGTAAAAAAAAAAGCGCGATACAGGGACTATTTTGTCAAAAATTTCGATACAGGGACTAAAACGAAAAATTGGTGTAGATACAGGGACCAAATGTATGTTTAAGCCATAAAATAATGATAATGTGAGAATATATTTATAATTAAGGGAAATGATAACTAGTGCTTGCACTTTTTAAAAACTTTAAATAGTGAATTTTTATAGAAATTTGTGCATTCAATACATCGAAAATTGAAATATTAAGTCTTTTCAATAAATAGTTTTTAAATTGAGTATTCTTAAGAGTATTCTTAGGGCTTTGATTAACAAGACCCTATAATTAATTAGGATCACTACACTAGATTAAATGAAATGGATCGGAGGGCAAATATTTTTTTTTATAAGCTAATATTTTTTTTTTGAAGTAATTTTAGAGAGTTACTTATGGAGTTAACATATTACTCTTTAAGAAATTGTATTTAATATTACATCATTTATTTTTATTTTTTTTGAGTGTGACCAAATCTAATTTCTTGGTTATATAACCCTGCAAGAATATTTCATAGGTCGCTTTATGTCTCGATAAATGTTGAGCCAATCTTAATCCAATTAATACTACTTCTGTTCCTATTTGTTCATTAAATAGACCAAATACATTAGTTTTTAAATGAATCTAAAAAATAAATAGTCTTTTATAAATATGATCAGAGGTAGTAACATTTTATGAGGCACCTTCTTGAAGATATATGGTGTGTATTGAAATAGAGAAAATGAAAACAAATGATGTAGACGACACACTTAAGTACTAAAAAAAATGGAAAATGGGTTGTTTGTTGCATTGTAGAAGCTCTAAAGTGCTGCCAGCCAAATCATAAAGTAACTTGATTGAGAAGTTAAATAAACAATAAGTTTTTCTTGTTGTGGATTTTCACATTAATTAGTTCTGAACTTCTAATTGTGTTGCTGAATCCTGGACTTGAGCTGTTGATTTATTGAGCTCTTGTATTTTGGTATTTGGCAGTTTTGGGTTGTTTATTTTTTTTATTAATATCAAGTTGGTCTTGGTGGATTAATATTGATCTTGTAAAATATTTTGGTCATATCTTATGGCTGTTAGTTCATTGATTGAATTTCATTTTAACTTCTAATTGGAGAAAAATTATACAAAAGTTGTTTAAAGAGGAATATTCCAATGTGTTTGTAAGCTTCAAAAAACGCCAAAAACAGGATTTCACCAACCAGTGCACAGAGATGCGTCTGTTTTAGATAAATGCAAACTCATGTTTATGTCTTTTCTATTTCACATTTACCTTATTTATTTTCCTCTTTATTTTTTTTAAGTATACCAACCTATAAAACACGAATACTCGCATGGATATCACTTATCAGACACAAACACGTCGACACAAATAAAAATTAAAAAAATAATATAATTCAATATAATCGTAAATGTCAGTGTTGTGTCTGTATCGGACACGACGCTTATTAGACACCATAACACACCTAATCCGAAGAGTCCACGTGATACCAATCAAACTCACACACTTTAATCTCACACACTCTTATGGAGACTGGGACCGGGGTCTCAGCCAATTTTTTTTATCAATTGAAACAATTTTAATTGGGGAAGGTAGAAAGATCATCTAGTGGTAGTTTATTTAAAAAATAATGTCGACAGGGGTTTATATACATTTATTTATCTAATTATAAAATGATAGGGACCTTAACTTTTTTTTACTAAGATAGGGACCTTAATTAGTTGTTTCTATTCTCTCAATTGTGAAAACCCCAACCTTATAAAACCGATTTAGATGCATACCATACTATACATAGACATAGTTATGCACCAACTTATGGCCATTTCATATATTAATAATGCATTTAAAATAAATTGCTGCATTCAGAAAAGACCTTCCATTGTCTCAGACAATTCTCATCGCCACAACAATAATATTCCACTCTTGTCTATTTTTAAGGTAAGTAAGTATACATTTTATTCTGTTAATTATGTTTTTACACATTTTTGCTGCAAAAGAAACTGGCTAATATGTGGTTAATTAATTCACTGAGCAGCCAAACAAGAAATCAAGTCTACCTGATGTCTCATTGCAAATTGATGTTCCAAAAACTGTGAAAAACAGTGTAGCAAAATTACTTGATGTTTTTGTTGATTCATTCTTCGAATTCATTGACAAGCCATTGCTACCATCTAAGGTAAATGTTTGTTTTTTCTTGCCTCCAAATAAAGTCACAACGCACGCGCGCACAGCCGCGCAAACACATACACACACACATGTTGTACGTTCTGTTGATCAACTGTTGAATTTGGAAGTGCAGAGTAACTTTGCTCCTGTGGAAGAGTTGGGAGAAGCCATAGTTGTGATTTGCATCCAAGGACAAATTCCTAGTGATTTTCCAGAGGGTGTCTACATTAGAAATGGTGGGAATTCTTTTTAACGCAACATATATAACTTCTAGTTAGTAGTTACATTTTTAACGAAACAGATCCAATTACCAAGGACAAAAAAAGGAGTTTTACATTTCTTTCTATGCAATTTCTGTCATATATTGTAGATAAAAACAGTAAAAATACAAAACAAACACATAGTAAAAAGATTTTGAGCCGGACACATTATATATATTAGATTTTTAATCCACCATCTCACGCCCAATACTATTATTGTTCTTGCTCCGTGATAGAATCTGTATATATAAGGATTTTTAGTATATCTAACTCGTTATATCAGACCCGACTTATAAAGTGATTCATGTCGCACTTTATACACTTACTAAGATATTATACGTCTTATCTGTCTTCAATGTGCAATTTGAGTTTTTCCAATAATACTCTTCCGTCCCACAATTACAGTCACTTTAACAAATTACACAAAAATTTGTTGATTTTTATAAAAAATTTGACTTGCGTCACAAAATTATCATTCATTAATGATGCTAAAATGAAATTAAAATAATTCATTGACATTGTAAAATAACATATAATATGAGATAATATTCTATTTTGCTAAAACAACTTATAGCATGAGATAATTACCAGATAGATTGCCACTTAGTTACATATGTTGCTAATTATGGCTGCATATACATATATAATGTGCAGGACCTAATCCACTTTTTGGAGGACTGAAATCAACAAATTCAATCTTTGGCAAGTCAAGTCACATTTGGGTGGAAGGAGAAGGAATGCTTCATGCATTGTATTTTCAAAAATCAAGCCATGATGGAACATGGACAATCCTCTACAACAATAAGCACGTCGAAACCGAAACATATAACCTTGAAAAACAGAGAAACAAACCATTGTTTCTGCCTGCCATAGAAGGCAACTCACTTGCCATTTTGTCTGCTTATCTCTTCAACTGGGTCAGCTTCCTAATTCATATTATTTCATATTCAACACATATGGTATTATTATGAACTCATTTGGTTACATCTTGTGGATTTAAAACAGTTGAGATTTGGCATAGCAAACAAATACATTAGCAACACCAATGTGTTTGAGCATTCAGGGAAGTTTTACTCAATTGCTGAAAGTCACATGCCACAAGAAATTGATGTGTTGTCCTTGAAAACTTTAAAAAATTGGGAACTAACTGCAGATTGGAATAGACCTTTTACAAGCCATCCCAAGGTTTTTGTTTAACTATTATTATATTTGCAAATAAACACTTTTAGCATTCTACAATTGTTTCTTCGCTCACAAGTCACAAATTATTTTTGATGTTTCATCACAGAAAGCTCCAATTTCAGGGGAGCTAGTTACATTAGGTGTGGAACCAATTAAACCTTTTGCTGTGGTTGGAGTTATTTCTGGTATGCTCTTGTGCTTTGCAAATGAAAAAACTTGAAAAAAAATAAGTTGTTTAATATTAACTACTTTGCACAGTATCTATGAGAATTTGACATTTTTTTCCTATGATTTTCTTTCAGCTGATGGAAAGAAGTTGGTTCATAAAGTTGATATCAAACTAAATAGGTGTAGTCTTTGCCATGACATAGGTGTTACACAAAGGTAACATTATTGACAATTATGCTGGCTTGAAGTAATTATTATTGAGTAAATAAGCAATTTTTTTCTGTGAAATTGTAATCGTAGGTCAAACTAGTTCATGACTTTTATAATTTAGCAATTTCTTCGATGAAATTATACAACCTCAGCCAAAAATTTCCATTCATTAAGTTCGATCAATAGAGAATCTAATGTGACATGTTAAACGAATATGTGATATATGATATAGACTCCACATTACTATCACAGATGAAAATGTTACATCTCCACATCACTTGACGTGATTTTATATTGTATAGTACTATAGTAGTTAAGGTAAAAATATTAGGCAAACTAACTCCTATAGGTGACAACTGACAGTGAAATAGAGTCCATATGAAAAGACGTAACTACTTCATTTAATGTGTCATGTCATGCTCTCTAACGGTTGAACTTAACATAGATCCATTTTCTAATGATGTCTTACAATTTTATGAACTAAATTTCTAAATTCTAAAAATTAAGGACTAGTTTGACTGATAGTTACAATTTTAGGGATGAAATTATCTACTCAATCAATCATTATTGTATGATACTACTTAACATGAGGTGGAAATTGATCGTAACGTATAGTATTTTTCATGGGATTTTTCTGCAGGTACAATGTGATCATGGATTTTCCACTAACCATTAATCTAAACAGACTTCTAAGAGGAGGCTCGTAAGTTTATACGAACACAATGCTTTCAATTTAATTTCGGATACTGGTATTGAAAATTTCTGTAACTCTGAATATCTTGTTTCCTTGTAGATTGATAAAGTATGACAAAAAAGAATATGCAAGGATTGGGGTAATGCCACGCTATGGTGATGCTAACTCAATCAAATGGTTTGAAGTGGAACCTAATTGCACCTTTCACATTATCAATTCCTTTGAGGATGGAGATGAGGCAAGTTGTTATCCTAAAGTAATATATAAGATTCGCGACTGTTTGGATAAACAACTTAATTAAGTTGATAGGACCCATGATGATGCTGAGTCATTGATTTATAATAAGACAAAACCTAAAGGCTGGCTGGTATATTCTAGAAGGGGCAGAAAGGGAAAAGCTGGCTAAGTTAGTTAGCGATTGTGACGTGTCCTTGGAGTGAGGGAAGAGAATATTTCCATTATATAAGGAATAAGTGAGAGAAGATAGATCTTACCTTTGGATTTTGCAGAGAATTCACAATGATTAGGAAGTACTAACTTCCTAAAGGAGCTCAGCTCTGCGTCAGAAGTTTAGGGATCTGCACATTCCTTTTTTCTGTATTTGACTCACAAAACCATAAATAATAAATTGCTCTTCCTTGTTTCATTTATTTGCTCTGTTTTATTCTTTCTACTATTTTGATCATTACTTTGATACGGGTACGTATCAAACTGGTCCGACCTACCGGATCCGATACTGAGCCAGTGAATGCCACCCAAGAAAGTCACAGCTCCAGCATTTAAGAAAATGGAAGCTAAGGTCGATGCTCTCGAAAGTGATATTGCGGTAGTCAAAACAGCACTTGCTAGTGTGCAAGACACAGTGAAGGAGAATCATGCTAGTCTCATAGCAATGTTGGAGAAGTGTCTAGGGAAATCGTTATCCTCTCAAGAGGTAGCAAGTCCAGTGATGAACAAGACACCGGAAAAGACACCGGAGAAGACGGTGGTGGTCGGTGAAAACTCGAATGCTGCTCGTAATGATACAATGACAGAGTTTCGCCATGCTGTGAAGAAGGTTGAGCTCCCAACCTTTGATGGAGAAGACCCAGCTGGATGGATCTCGCGAGCTGAGATTTATTTCCGCGTTCAAGATACGACACCGGAGGTAAAGGTGAGGTTAGCACAGTTGTGTATGGAGGGATCTACGATCCATTTCTTCAATTCTCTAATCGGAGAAGATGAAGATCTGACGTGGGAGAAATTGAAGGAAGCGTTACTAGGAAGGTATGGTGGCCATGGCGAAGGTAATGTTTATGAACAGTTGACGGAATTGAAACAATCCGGAACTGTGGATGAGTATATCACTGAGTTTGAGTATTTAATTGCTCAAATACCCAGATTACCAGATAAGCAATTTCTGGCATATTTCTTGCATGGGTTGAAGATGGAGATTCGTGGTAAGGTGAGAAGCTTATCGGCGATGGGAGAGATGAATCGCACGAAGCTACTCCAAGTGACACGAGCGGTGGAAAGGGAAGTAAGAGGAGGTGGATCTAGTTTTTATCGTGGACCCAAATCAGGAAACGGGTCGTCCAGGCCCAATTCATCCGGATCTGGAAAAAATGGGTCTGATTGGCTGATGGTTAATTCAGGAGGAGGTGCAAGAAGCAGCAGCAGTAGTAACAATGGGCCTAAAATTGACAAACCGGCCCAAGTAGATAGAAGAAGATCTGGGCCCAGAGATAGAGGTTTCACCCATCTCTCCTACCAAGAGCTTATGGATAGGAAGCAGAAAGGGTTGTGTTTTAAGTGCGGTGGAGCATTTCATCCGATGCATCAGTGCCCCGACAAGCAGCTCCGTGTTCTGATCATGGAGGATGGAGACGGTGATGACTCAGAACAGGCGGTCTTAGCGGTGGAGGTAGAAGATTCAGATGAGGAGAACAAGCCTGAAATGTGTATTCTCAACTTAAACCACATTTCATTCGAGAATCACAAAACAGTCAAATTCCAAGGGCAGATTTGTGGTGTTCCAGTCTTAATACTAGTGGACAGTGGAGCTACTCATAACTTCATCTCTCAGAAGTTGGTGGAGAAGATGGGTTGGGAAGTGGAAGAAACTCCATTGATGAATATCAAGCTAGGAGATGGTTCTCAGACAAACACAAAGGGAGTATGTAGAAGCTTGGAAATGCGAATTGGAGATTTTCCTTTATCTCCAGATGTGCATTTGTTTGAATTGGGAGGTATTGATGTAGTTTTGGGCATTGAATGGCTCAAAACATTGGGAGACATGATAGTAAATTGGCGCCAGCAAACAATGAGTTTCTGGAACAACAAGAGATGGGTAACACTGAAGGGTATTGATGGAGCTGGTGGATTGGGTGCTTTACAGAGTTTGCTTTGTAAGACCAAACTCAAGAGTCAAGGTGTGTTGTGGGGATTGAAGAATGAGGAGCCCGAAGTAGAGGAGAAACTTACTGATATGCAACAAAAGGAGTTGGAAGGGTTGTTGCAGAAATATCAAGGTGTATTCAATGAACCATCCGGGTTACCACCAAGGAGAAACAAAGAACATGCTATTAATTTGGTGGAGAATCACAGTGCAGTGAATGTAAGGCCCTACAGATATCCTTATCATCACAAGAATGAGATAGAAAGACAAGTGCAAGAGATGTTGGCTGCTGGCATCATTAGGCAGAGCACTAGTTCTTTTTCTAGTCCTGTTATCTTGGTGAAAAAGAAAGATAATACATGGAGGATGTGCATAGACTACAGAGCACTCAACAAAGTCACTATTCCAGATAAGTTTCCAATCCCTGTTATTGAAGAATTGCTTGATGAATTGCATGGTGCTGATTATTACTCTAAGTTAGATTTAAAATCTGGATATCACCAAGTAAGAGTAAGAGAGGAGGATATAGGTAAAACAGCATTCAGGACACATGAGGGCCACTATGAGTTTCTGGTAATGCCGTTTGGGCTTATGAATGCACCATCGACTTTTCAAAATTTGATGAATGATGTGTTCAGGCAGTTATTGAGAAAGGGGGTATTGGTTTTTTTTGATGACATCCTAATTTATAGTAAAGGATGGGACAACCATATGAATAAGTTGGAAGAGGTTCTGCAACTGTTAGATAGACATAAATTGGTGGCTAATCAGAAGAAATGTAGTTTTGGTAAAAGAACTGTTGAATACTTAGGCCATTTGATTAACAAGGAAGGAGTTGCTGTAGATCCCAGCAAGGTGAACAGTGTGTTGCAATGGCCAGTTCCTAAGAATGTAAAAGGTGTGAGGGGATTCTTAGGATTGACTGGATACTATAGAAAATTCATAAGGGATTATGGCAAAATAGCTAAACCCCTTACTGAATTGACTAAGAAAGACAGTTTCAAATGGGGAGTAGAGTCTCAACAAGCTTTTGAGGAGCTCAAGAGGAAGTTGACCACAGCTCCAGTTTTGTCACTTCCAAATTTTGACAAAGAATTTTTGATTGAGTGTGATGCATCTGGAGGAGGTATTGGAGCTATTTTAATGCAAGACAAGAGGCCCATTGCTTACTATAGTAAGGCACTAGGGGTAAGGAATTTGACTAAGTCTGCTTATGAAAAAGAACTAATGGCAGTAGTGCTTGCCATACAGCATTGGAGACCATATTTACTTGGGAGGAAGTTCACTGTATCGACTGATCAAAAGAGTTTGAAGCAACTGATGCAACAAAGAATTGTAACAGCAGAACAACAAAACTGGGCAGCAAAACTATTAGGCTATGATTTTGAGATAGTTTATAAGCAAGGAAAGTTGAATAAGGGTGCTGATGCTCTGTCCAGAGTTCATGAAGGGACATAATTTAGCAGTATAACTTCTTATGTCAAATGGAGTCAGATACAACAGATTAAAAGGGAGGTGGAGCAAGATGAGAAGTTACAAGCGATCATTACGGCCATTCAGCAGGAGCATCACAGTAAAGTTGGTTATGAATACAAGCAAGGAGTATTGTTATTCAATGGCAGATTAGTTGTATCAAGCAAGTCACAGTTGATTCCTATCTTTCTCAAAGAATTTCATTGCACTCCCCAGGCTGGTCATTCAGGGTTCTACAAAACCTACAGGAGAATTGCTGCTAATATACACTGGATAGGTATGAAGGGAGCTATTCAAGATTTTGTCAAAAGTTGTGATATCTGTCAAAGACAGAAATATTTAGCTACAGCACCGGGGGGATTACTCCAACCATTACCCATCCCTGAGCAAATATGGGAGGATATTTCCATGGACTTTATCACGAGGCTGCCTAAATCAAAAGGGTTTGAAGCAATTCTGGTGGTGGTGGATAGATTGTCAAAGTATTCACATTTCATCCCTCTTAAACACCCTTACACAGCAAGAAGCATAGCTGATGTGTTTTGTAGAGAAGTTGTGAAGCTTCATGGTGTGCCACTATCAATTGTGAGTGATAGAGATCCGGTGTTCATTAGTAGTTTTTGGAAGGAATTGTTCAGGATGCAGGGGACTCAATTAAAGATGAGTACATCATATCACCCAGAGACTGATGGGCAGACTGAAGTGGTTAACAGGTGCTTAGAGACTTATCTCAGATGTTTCATATCAGATCAGCCAAAGACATGGGTTTCTTGGATCCATTGGGCAGAATTTTGGTTCAACACCAATTTTCATTCTGCTACAGGGAAGACACCATTTGAGATTGTTTATGGGAGGTTACCTCCTCATGTGACTAGGTGGGTGTTGGGAGAAACAAAAGTTGAGGCAGTGCAAAGAGATCTCATTGATAGGGATGAGGCTTTAAGGCAGCTCAGACACCAACTTTTGAGGGCTCAGGAGAAGATGAAGAATCAAGCTGATAAGGGAAGGGTGGAGAAGAGTTTCATGGTTGGAGAATGGGTTTTTGTCAAGTTGAGAGCTCACAGACAAAAATCTGTAGTAACCAGAATTTCTGCTAAATTATCAGCTCGTTATTATGGTCCCTATCCCATTCTGGAAAGAATTGGCCTTGTAGCTTATAAACTCAAATTGCCAACAGGTTCAAAGGTGCACCCTGTTTTCCATGTTTCACTCTTAAAGAAGGCAGTGGGAGAGTATAATGCAGATGATGAGTTACCCGAACTTGGTGGAGAGGAGCAAGCAGAAGACTTTGAACCAGAGGCTGTGTTGGCTAATAGAATTATACATCAGCAAGGCAGGGAGGTGAAACAGGCTCTAATTCACTGGAAGGGCAAGAGTGTGGAGGAAGCTACTTGGGAAGAGTACATTATGATGAAGAGTCAATTTCCTTATTTCAACCTTGAGGACAAGGTTCCAGTTGAAGCAGTGGGTATTGATAGGACCCATGATGATGCTGAGTCATTGATTTATAATAAGACAAAACCTAAAGGCTGGCTGGTATATTCTAGAAGGGGCAGAAAGGGAAAAGCTGGCTAAGTTAGTTAGCGATTGTGACGTGTCCTTGGAGTGAGGGAAGAGAATATTTCCATTATATAAGGAATAAGTGAGAGAAGATAGATCTTACCTTTGGATTTTGCAGAGAATTCACAATGATTAGGAAGTACTAACTTCCTAAAGGAGCTCAGCTCTGCGTCAGAAGTTTAGGGATCTGCACATTCCTTTTTTCTGTATTTGACTCACAAAACCATAAATAATAAATTGCTCTTCCTTGTTTCATTTATTTGCTCTGTTTTATTCTTTCTACTATTTTGATCATTACTTTGATACGGGTACGTATCATAAGTGCTTATTTTTTAAGTGCTTATGTATAGGTTATTTCTATAACAAAGATGTCAAATTATTTTCATATAAGTTATTTTCATAAGCTATTCTTTAGAGTTTATGAAAATAATTAAGTTGGCAACTAATTATAGATATGCCATAGGCTCTCACAAACAGTCGTATCATAAGTACTTGTGTCAGTAGATAAGTTCAAATAAGCTAATCTAAACAGACTAATACCATTTATCAGTGATACGAATAAAAGCGCTAAACTAAAATTTTGAAGGCATGTCAAATTTTGTGGATCAACAGGTTGTAGTGAGGGGCTGCAGATCTCTTGACTCTTTAATTCCTGAACCCGACCCGAGTTCAAATGAATTTGACTGGTTATCTCGTTGTTATGAATGGCGATTGAATATGCGAACCGGAGAGGTTAAGGAGAAAGATCCCAGTGTTGACAAAGTAGTTTATATGGATTTTCCTATGATCAATGAAAAATATATTGGCATTAAGCATAGATATGCATACACACAAGTAGTCAATCCTATTGCAAGCTCTACTACTCAAGGTAATTAACAATAGAGTATAATTAGTTTATTTTTTTATGTATAAATATTTTACAACATGGTTTTGCTGATGTATTATTTACTTATTTAGATGTGCCAAAATATGGAGGTTTAGCTAAACTAGACTTTGAAGAATTATCTATGTCAAAGGTAAAAGAATGGTATAACAAAATCCCTTAATTTCATATGATTCCTAGTTGCAATTATTATCAATATGTCATATAACTTAGATTTTTTTGTGAAGCAGAGAGAAAAAGATGAAGATATAAGGATAGAATGCCATATGTTTGAGAAGAATACATTTTGCAATGGAGCAGCTTTTGTGGCTAAAGATGGAGGTGTTGAAGAAGATGATGGTTGGATCATTACTTTTGTTCATAATGAAGATACTAACACATCTCAAGTAGGTTTAGTAGCTTGTATTCTTGTAATGATAATAATTAGAGCACTTATTAACTAACACATTCATTAATATCTATTTTTTCTTTCAGGTTCATATAATTGATACAAAGAATTTTTGTGGTGAGGCAGTTGCTAAAATTGAAATGCCTTGTAGAGTTCCATATGGATTTCATGGAGCTTTTATGCCAATCTCATTCCAGAATCAGTAGATCCATAGAAAATGAAATCCGGATAAAAACCAATACAAAATGGACACCTAAGAAATAAAGACCATATCAACTATTGGAAGTTTTTCCTTCATTGCGGTCCGTCCCTAGCCGCATAATTGCTACATTTGGTCTATTTCTTTGCACTCTCTAACACCTTCATTGTATCGGGTGTGAAGAGATGAATTTAGTCTCACATTGTTAGATGTATGTGGCCTAAGTAGTACTTATAAAATTTGAACAACTCTTATCTTACAAACTATTTTTATAAGTTTGAGTTAGACTTAACTCAACCTAAAAAGCTGTCATCATATTGTGTTTGAAAATAGAACAATTGTGTTTTTGAGTAGTTAAATAAATTTTATTCATCCACTTGTTCATGTATTTTAATTCATATTATATATTTTTCTTTGTATGTTTGTCAAATGTATCACTTTTATCAAGAAGTGCCATGGAGTAACTATAAAATGGTGCATTTTCTGATTTGCAAATAGGTCAAGAAAAAGACAGAATATAGGAAGTTTGAGCTCCATTCTTTATTTATCTTATCAACTTTATTTCATTCAAATTAATATTAAGATCAGTGCTAGAATTGAAACTTTATTTCATTCAAAAAATCAGTGCTAGAATTGAATTCATTGAAGCTTTTCTCACATTGGTTGCTTTTTGTTGAATTCTTATGTTTAGAAGTTCTAGTTCAACAAATACCAAATTATTAGGTCAGATATAACTGGGGTCAAATTTTAATCCTCTATTTTTATATATGTGAGTTGTCAATGATTGCCATTTCTTGTACTAAAAAAAGAATACCCCCAAAATCTAACGTCTAATTTCAAACAAATTAGAATTAGAAAGTATTTTAATTTCTATCTAACTTAAAAAAAAAAAAGGTTTTCTCCACCATACGGTAAATACATGACTTTGTTTGATAAAACCAAAATTTGAACTTATAGTTTACATCTTATAGTAGCTTATAAGTTCATTTGATAAAAAAAATGTTTGGTAACAACTTTTCAAAAAGAGTTTATAACTTTTTTTGATAAGTTATTTCAATTAGCTTATAAGTTTATAGTTTATCATATTTTCTTTCAGTATTACCCTTATCATTCTAATTTTAAAAAATTAAATATTAATTAAACATATATTTTTTATATCATTTTACAATTTTCGGTCCATCTTACCGTTAATTTTACCAAATATTTTAATTAAGTTATCGGTTATCGATCATAAACTGCATATACTATCAGTAAACATCAGTCACTAGGCATTTTGGAGTCACTATCCCGGACTCCACCGCGGGAAGAAATAGGTTGAAGGTAAACAACACTGTTCATCTTTACCATTTTCATGTTTCAAGGTTGAACCATTTTTTCTAGTTTAACTACTGTTTGTTTGTTTGTTTGTTTCTCATCAATTAATTCATAATCATCATAATTAATAATGTTCAAATTCAACAAAACCCTAATCTATTATCTCAACCCACAAAACCCTAACCCTCTTTTCCCATCATCACTATTTTCTCTTAATTTCTTCTGCACTCAAACTTCATCAGATTCACCATCATCATCATCATTTGCAGTATCCTACCTCATCAACAATTTTGGTTACTCACTACTATTTGCTTCCAAACTTTGCAACACTTACAATATTTCTTTCAAAACTGCCCAAAAACCTGATTCTCTTATCAATTTCTTTACAAACCATGGTTTCTCTAACTCCCAACTACGCGATATGATTAGGAAAGAACCGAGGATTCTTTTGTGCAACCCTTCCAAAAGGGTGTTGCCAAAGTTTCAATTTTTGCTCTCCAAAGGTGCTTCTAAATCTGACATTGTTAACCTTGTAAGTAAGAACCCCGTGTTCCTCACTCCAAGCCTCAAGAATCATATAGTCCCAACCTATGAATTGATTTTTAGATTCTTGAAATCTGACAAGGATACTATTGCTCGTTCAATTGGCAATCGATATTTACTTAGCGACCATCTTGTGGCACATAACATTAAATTGCTGATTGAAAATGGAGCGTCGGACTCAAACATTACAAAATTGCTTCGTATCCGGTGTCAGGCATTCAACACAGATCGCATGCTGAAGTTGGTTGAGGAATTAAAGGATTTGGGGTTTAGTCCTTCAAAAACAACTTTTGGTGTTGCATTGCTTGCCAAAATATTTGTTACCAAATCCAGGTGGAAAGAGAAAGTTGATGCCTTTAAGAAATGGGGTTGGTCCGATGAAGATGTTCTTAAAGCATTTAGAAATCAACCTAATTGTATGTTAACATCCGTTGATAAAATAAACTTAATAATGAGCTATTGGGTTAATCAGTTGGGTTGGGATGCTTTGGTCATTGCCAAAAAACCAAGGGTTTTGGGGTCCAGTCTAGAGAGAAGGGTCATACCGAGGGCTGCAGTTATGCAATATCTTTTGGAAAAATGTTTGCTCAAAAAGAATGCAAGCTTAACGATTCCATTTCTAGTCACCGATAAGTTGTTCCTTGACAAATATGTAAACCGCTATAAGGAAGAGTCGTCTTATCTATTAAAGCTTTATGAAGAAAAACTGAATCTTGCACTTGCCAAAGACAAAACTGATATGTCATGACTCATGAACAATGTTTCAGGTATTTTAGCCTTAATTTGTTATCGTGTTCCTTATTCGATTTGAATACTTTTTGGTACATAACGTGGTGATTAGTTAAGTTAATTTGTTTCATTTTCTGCTTGGACAAATGTTTGTTTTGTTTGATGTTTTTTCAAGATTATGATGTGTATCTGTCTGAATATAATATCAAATGATTTTCCAGTTATAATGCATGCAAAAGCTGATTTTTTATTTATTGGAATACATTTTTGTGATAGTGTCATCTCTCTCTCTCCATCCATGTTTGTAAATAGTCCAATAAGATGTGACACAAATTCAGCAAATTTGGGTTTGTTTTTTCTTTCTCTTTTTATGGACTAAGGTTGATTTTTTCTTGGAATGATAGAGTTTGGACTATTTGTATGGACTTTCATTGAAGTTGAATTACAGCTTCTATACTTGATGTACTTTAGAAAATTGCAATGTGGTCCTGGATTGAATGTAAATTGTTGTGTTCGAAAACTGCCAATTTTTTTAAAAAAATGCATCAGAGCATAGATTTGAATCACAAGTTTCTGTCCTCTGCAGCAACAATGTAGATGTTTCGTTCTTTCACCATATGGATTTCATGGAGCTTTTATGCCAATCTCATTCCAGAATCAGTAGATCCATAGAAAATGAAATCCGGATAAAAACCAATACTAAATGGACACCTAAGAAAAAGGCCATATATCAACTATTGGAAAATCTCATTCATTGCACTCTCTAACACCTTCATTGTATTGGGTGTGAAGAGATGAATTTAGTCTCACATTGTTTAAAATTCATAGTATTTTTCTTTGTATGTTTATCTAGATTCAAGCACTTTTGATTCATAGGAGTTGTAGTTTCAAGAAATTAAATATATCAAATGTATATCATTTTTATCAATAAGTGCCATGGGAGCAACTATAAATATTCATGTAGTGGTGCATTTGCAAATAGGTCAAGAAAGACAGAAAATAAGAAGTTTGAGCTCCATTCTTTATTTATCTTATCTACTTTATTTCCTTCAAAGTATTATTAAGAGTGCTAGAATTGGAGTCATTAAAGCTTTTCTCACATTGAAATTGTTCTGCAATTTTCATGGAATTCTTGATTGAAATGAATCATTACACTAGCTTCTATGTCATGTGGCATAACTAACCTAATCATCTCACCACAAATATATACATGTACAAGTTCAAGAGGGTTGAATCATTTACATGAAGTAATTGGAAATTTTACAGAATTTTCTCAATTTAGAGTGTTAGACAATTCAAATATTTAAAATAAATTTCCTTCTGTAAGAGTTAATTTTTTTTTTTACGGTTACTATCATGAATTTACTCTCATATTCCATTTTACCAAAAAAGAAAAAGAAGAGGAATATTCCAATGTTTTGAAACATGTACTGATCTACATACGCCAAAAACCGGATTTCACCAACTGCTGCAAAGAGATGCGTTTCTTTTTCATATGTACCTGTTCTCTAGTTTTATGCATTTTCTCTTTGAGTTTTATGTTACAAAATACAATAAAAAATACACCACTAGTTTTCTATTTTTACTCAAAATACGCCACTAGATTATCGAAAAATAAATAAATTAAACACCACTAGTTAGGCACATGCAGACAGAGGTGTAAAATAGTGGGAATGTCTCATATTTTGGCCCTGCAGTAAGCCCTATTAAATGAGTTCTATTAAGATAAGGGGCTTCAACTTTATTTTTAATATTTTTTTTGAAAAAAGATTCGAACTGTACCCAAAAAAAAGAATCGGAATTTTCTTTATTTGAAAAAAAATTGGAATTTTTTTTTGCAAAAAAAACCTTCAACATTTGTTAAAACAAAATGGGAAACAAATTTTAAGAAAAAGTTGAATAATTTTTCCCAACACAAATTTTGAGATTTTTTTTCTCAATAAAACTGCACAAGTTTTTTTTGTCTCTTGTAATTATGATTAAAAAATACACTTTATTTTATGGTTTTAAAAACATACATATTTTTTTGTGTGTAAATAAAGTGATAAATATCACTTAAAACTCACACACATAACTGTGAGTTTTCTGATCGAAATGTTCAATGTAACAATGTCGGTATTGTTATTTAAGTTATAACTTATATACTTTCTAGGAATGTTGTTAGAATATAAAAGATCTTTTTGATCTAAAACTAATATATACAATTTGTTTGAAACATTAAAGTAAGTTAAAAGATTCATAGTACAATTTTGCATTATTTATATTTTATAAATAATAATAATAGAGGACTTAGTGATCCTATGCTATATATAGATGCACACCAACCTGGTAATTAAACCCACAATATGGCCATTTCATATAATAATAATCCATTTATAGTAAATTGCTGCATTCAGAAAGGGCCCTCCCATGCCACAAACAATGCTCATCACTACAACAATATTAATCCACTCTTGTCTATTTTTAAGGTAAGCATTAATAGTATACATCTCTATATATATGGAACCATTTATTCTGTTACTACTGTTGTTTTTGTTATTACATTTTTCCAGCCAAAAAAATTAAACTGACTGAATATATTTATGTGAGCAGCCAAACATGAGATCAACTCAATCTGAAGTCTCCTTGCAAATTGATCATGTTCCCAAAACTATGAAAAATAATGTAGCTAAGTTAATTGATGTTTTTGTGGATTCATTCTTTGAATTCATTGACAAGCCACTGCTTCCATCTAAGGTAGATTAATGTTTTTTTAATTTCTTGCCTCCAAATAAAGCCAAGAAGACATACATGCGCACGTGCGCGCGCACGCGCACGTTGTTCTGTTCATTAAGTGTTGAATTTGCAAGTGCAGAGTAACTTTGCTCCTGTGGAAGAGTTGGGGGAAGCCATGGTTGTGACTTGCATCCAAGGACTAATTCCTACTGATTTTCCAGAAGGTGTCTATATTAGAAATGGTGGGAATTCCTTTAATTATATGGCTTAGCTTTCATATTTATTAACGCAACATATATAATTTAATTTATAGTTAGTACTTATATAAGTACTTAATTGAAGACTTATAAAAAAAATTACTGTACTTATTTGAAGAAAAAAGTGTTTTTAAATATAAGTTCTTTTCTAAATTATTAAATATCCTTATTATTATTTTTCTGCTAAATATCTCTAATTATTTTTGTATAATTCACATCTATACTTAAGAACACAATCAGATCAGCAAAATAGTATATGCCACATGTTGCTAATTATGGCTACATACATATACATGTATAATGTGCAGGATCAAATCCACTTTTTGGAGGACTGAAATCAACAAATTCAATATTTGGTAAGTCAAGTCACATTTGGGTGGAAGGAGAAGGAATGCTTCATGCATTGTATTTTCAAAAACCAAGCCATGATGGAACCTGGAAAATCCTCTACAACAATAAGTACGTCGAAACCGAAACATACAACCTTGAAAAACAGAGAAACAAACCATTGTTTCTTCCTGCTGCAGAAGGCAGTTCACTGGCCATTTTGTCTGCTTATCTCTTCAACTGGGTCTGCTTACTAATTCATTTCAAGCTTTTTTTTTGAGATACATTTTATTTCATGTTGAACTCATTTGGTTACATATCTTGTGGACTTGAAACAGTTGAGATTTGGAACAGTAAACAAATACAATAGCAACACCAATGTGTTTGAGCATTCAGGGAAATTTTATTCAATTACTGAAAGCCACATGCCACAAGAGATTGATATTTTTTCCTTGAAAACATTAAACAATTGGGAACTCAGTGCAGATTGGAATAGACCTTTTACAAGCCATCCAAAGGTTTTGGTTTAACTATTATTACTATATTTGCAAATAAACACTTTTAGCATTCTACAATTGTTTCTTCACTCACAAGTCACAAATTCTATTTGACGTATCATCACAGAAAGCTCCAAATACAGGGGAGCTAGTTACATTAGGTTTTTCACCAACTAAACCTTTTGTTGTGGTTGGAATTATTTCAGGTATGTATGCTCTTGTTTCTTGTAGTGCACAAACTTTTTTTTTTCAATACACCCCTTCACGCCCAACACTACTGAACTAATTTTGAGAGCTTGATAGAAAGAAAATCCTTTTAGATTTCATATTGATTGATAAAATATAAAAGATTAGTACGTGAGATGCTCTTTATATAATAGGACTAGTAGATCATTAACAAACTAACTACTTGCTAACAAATTCTAACTAACTTTTATATTTCTAATCAGCTGATGGAAAGAAGTTGGTTCATAAAGTTGATATCAAACTAAACAGGTGTAGTCTTTGCCATGAAATAGGTGTTACACAAAGGTAACATTATTGGTAATTATGCTGTGTTAGAGTTATTATATACTCCCTCCGTCATAAAATAAGTGTCACAATTGCTCAGTTCCTGTTTGCTAACGCACAACTTTAATTGTTAATATCTTTAATTATCTATTTTTATAAATTATGAAAATTGTATACCTTAAAAATATTCATCGAGACAAATCAAACAATATCTTACATGTTAATATTTACATTTATATATTAGTAAAAAAATACGGTCAAAATAGATTATGTGAATAGTGCAAAATGGTCAACTATGACACTTATTTTGGGACGGAGAGAGTATTATCTAAAACTACAGGAGTGAAAATTGCATTGTAAAATATATATTATGGGATTTTGTTTGCAGGTACAATGTGATCATGGATTTTCCACTAACCATTGATCTAATCAGACTTCTAAAAGGAGGACCGTAAGTTCATATCAACTGAATGGCTTAAATTTAATTTATTTATGATAAGGTTATAGAAAATTAAATTTGTGACTTCAAATCTCGTGTCCCTATTTAGATTAATAAAGTATGATAAGGAAGAATATGCAAGGATTGGAGTAATGCCACGCTATGGTAATGCTAACTCAATCAAATGGTTTGAGGTTGAACCAAATTGCACCTTTCACATTATCAATTCTTTTGAGGATGGAAATGAGGTAAGTTGTTATCCTAAAGTAATATATAAGACTCGTGTATGTTTGTATAAACGGCTTAATTCAGTGTTTATCTTATGAGTGCTTATGTATAAGTATTTCTATAACAAAAAAGAAAGTCAAATTATTTTCATAAGATATCTTGGAGTTTATAGAAATAAGCTGAAAACTATAGACATGTTTTTTTTTTCAAGTAAATTCTTCGAAATAGTCTTACTAGTACATATGCCAGTAAATAAGCTGAAATAAATTAATGCAATCTGGATTGGGCCGATATTAGTTATCAATAATAAGAATAAAAGATCTGCACTAAATTTTAAAGGTATGTCTCATTTTTGTGGATCAACAGGTTGTAGTAAGGGGATGCAGATCTCTTGATTCTTTAGTTCCTAAACCTGACCCGAGTTCGAGCCAATTTGACTGCTTATCACGTTGTCATGAATGGCGATTGAATATACAAACTGGAGAGGTTAAGGAGAAAGGTCTTTGTGGCGACAAAGTAATTTATATGGATTTTCCTATGATAAATGAAAACTTTGTTGGTGTTAAGCATAAATATGCTTACACACAAATAGTTGATCACAGCTCTATCACTCAAGGTAACAATGAAGTATAAATTTATTCTTTATCTAGAGCATTGTAACTTGTAACACTCCATTTCAATAAGTTATTTCTATAACAAAAAATAAAATTAAGTCAAATTATTTTCATCAAAACGATACGCAATTTTCATAAGATATTCTGGAGAGTATATAGAATTAGGCTTCAAACAGTGGCATTTAATATTTTCTATATAAATATTTTATAACATTATTTTGCTTGTGTTATTTAGATGTGCAAAAATATAGAGGTTTAGCAAAGCTATACTTTGAAGAATCGAGTGCAGAGTTGTCTATGTCAATGGTAAACAAATGCCATATAACAAAATCCATTTTCCTAGTAGCATTAATCAGCAATGTCATAACTTAGATTATTTTGTGAAGCAGAAAGAAAAAGATGAAGATATAAAGATGGAATACCATATGTTTGAGAAGAATACATTTTGCAGTGGAGCAGCCTTTGTGGCTAGAGATGAAGGTTTTGAAGAAGATGATGGTTGGATAATTGCTTTTGTTCACAATGAAGATACTAACACATCTCAAGTATGTTTAGTAGCTTGTATTCTTGTAATATTGATAATAATTAGAACACTTATATTAACACATTTATTAATTTTCTTTCAGGTTCATATAATTGATACACAGAATTTTTGTGGTGAGACTGTTGCCAAAATTGAAATGCCTTGTAGAGTTCCATATGGATTTCATGGAGCTTTCATGCCAATCTCATTCCAAGATTAATTAGAAGATCCATTCCTTAAAACCTGTGATCATATTTCTAGTGTTTGAAAATTGAGCAATTTTGTTAGTGGAGTATCTAAATAAACTTTATTCATCCACTTTTTCATGTATTTTAGGACTCAAACTGTATTTTTCTTTGCATGTTTGTTTAGATGCAAGCATTCATGATTCCTAGGAGTATAGTAGTTTCAACAAATTAAATAAATATATATCCCTTGTATTAACAAGCTGTACTATGTACCTATATTAACAAATGCATAAGGTCAAAAGGAACACATAACAAAGGTATCACAAAATGAACTGACATATACTTAGCATTATTCATACTGCACAAGATGATGAAATGTTTATGAAAATGTCATAAAAAAATTTAGAATCCAATTTGGCTTATCAGAAAAAAATAACTCAATTTTAAAAAATTGATTTTTATGATAGTTAACAAACGGAAATTAGTTTTGGTATTTTTTAAAATCTCTACAAAAATCTCTATATTTCTTTATAAAAATCACATTTTTTCTTAAGGCAAAACAAACACACCCTGTGTATGTGTATCCATTTGGCCTTAGATTGTTGTTGGAGAAAAGAAACAGATAAAGATTGATATATGAAAGTTTTCTATTTACACTCTGATAATATAAGGAAGGTTGATGACAATTTTAGCAAGTGTACTAAACTGTCGTTAAGTAATAAAATTTATAAGTTCGTATCCACAGGGATTGTTTTAATCTTGACAAAACAATTGTGTTCAATTTAGAATGTAATTTTAAATAACAAAGGTGGGTTGTTTGCATAAGGTTTCAGTTAACAAACTGTAAAAGTTGTTTTGAAAATAGAGAGAGATGAGATAAGGTCTTTCGAATCATCTGAGTTACTCTAATTGGTACACTGCACCTATTCCTTATGAATACTTCTCTAGTTTTACGATAGTTAACAAAATAGCCCTAATCAATCCCTTGACTTAGGACCCGCTTCTCAGATTACAGTCCCTAATCCCTTAGGTGATCTAATATTCTTCGAAGGTTTTAAGAACGTTAACTTATTATCACAAACAAACGATTATCCATCCCTAGACTAACCATGTTTATTTGAACAATTCAATTAGGTCTAAGTTGAAAGCTATGGTCAGTAGTCATTCATTCTCACGAATTCATGTTATAAGTGATCAATTTATAAAAAGCATTAAGAACAATTGAATTGAATAAAACTAGATATATATTCATGTAGAATAGAGTTTCACAGCAACATGTTTCAATTAGGGTTCATCAGAATCATCTCAAGACCTAATCTCTATGAGATTTAGTTACTCATGATTGAGTTTACAAATATCATAATCAAGGAAAGAATTAAAGCATACATGAATGAATAAGAATTGATGCAATCGCCTCTTTCTTCAGTCTCTGATGTCAAAATCGTGCTTTCTCTCCCTCAAATTCGTAACCCTAGCAAAAAGATCTGACTTCAGCTTAAATAGGAAAAATCTAGCTAAAATTGTGTCACTATTCCTGAAATCGTGACATGATTCTCTTCAAAACAGTCAATTCTGGTTACAAAATTGTGCCACGATTTCTAAAATCGTGGCACTATTTTACCTGCAGATTTTTACTGTTTTGTTTTTTTTCTGCTTGAATTTTCTGCTCATCAAACCTGCTTGCAAACTTAGATTTTTCTGCTTTTTCTTGCTGTTTTAACATGTTGTGAGCTCCATAATTCATGAAATTACATATAAAAATTACGTGATAACAGAGTGTCATCAAAGGTCAAGTGGAGGGAGGAAGAAAGACAAATGGAGTAAAGAGAAAGAGATGTAAATTTTAAAATCAGTTTCAGGGACAAATATGTCCCTATGTAATTAATGATTGGAGCCACATTGTATCTTAAAAAAATATTGACGTCTCGTGTTTAATTTCAAAATCATGACACAACAATATACGTTGTCCGATTATCTTCTATTCATATGTAATTGAATTATATATATATATATATATATATAGGGGGCTGCTAACATCCTCCATGTGGGAGGAAGTTAGCAAGCATCCTCCCACTACAAATTGACTATAAAACCCCCATAATTACTATGCGCCCCCCCATATTTACTTTTCGCCCCCCCCACACACCCCCTTACTCACCCCCCCCCCCAATTACTTCGCGCCCCCCCACCCCGCCCCCGCCCCCAACCATCGTCGTCCCCCGCCCCCCACCGTCCCCGCCCCCGCCTCTCACCGCCCCCACTCCACTCCCAGAATTTTTTTTTTATATTTTTATTTATTAAATGAATTTTAGCACCGCCCCCACTCCACCTCCAGGACTTTTTTAAATTTTTTTAGAGTTTTTTTTTATTAAATGAATTTTAATTTATTGATTAACAATAAATTACAGAATATTATATATGATTAAACTAAAATTATGCCAAAACAATTTATTGATTAAACTAAATTACAAAAGATTATGTATAAATAAACAATACTCTTTTACTACAAAAAAAAAAGTAAAAAAAAAAAACAATTAAACAAAAATGGGGGAGGGGGCGGTGCGGGGGCGTTGGGGGGCAGGGAGGCGGAGGGGAGTTGAGTGGGGGCGAGCGGGGGTGAGGGCGGGGGCGGGTTGGGGGCGCGCGAGCAATGGGGGGCGCGTGAGAAATAGGGGGTGGGTGGAGGGGGCGCGAGAAAAAGAGTGGGGGTGTGTGAGTAAAAAAGTGGGAGGAGGTTTGCTAACTTCCTCCCACATGGGAGGAAGTTAGCAAACCCCATATAGGGTATATATATATAAATGACACAATAATATATGTTGGATGATAGCATTAGATGATGTTGATTGTAAGGACGAAGTTCCTACTATCTTTTACCGATATCAAAATATTTACCATTTATTTAAGATGTTTAAATTTCTTATCATTTGAATTAATTCATTGTCGATTGAGTTTACTTTTTTTTAGACAAAATTGTCTTGGATTTTCGCTTATGAGCTTAAATTAGTTTTCACTCTACAAATAAATTAAAACATGAAAGCTAGATTTAAAAAAAATAAAATGGAACATATGAGGTTACCACATTATAAAGGTTAAAACATATTAGTCGTCATTAGGAAAATCTGAAAGATGACACTAAATTTATCAATCATCTCAATCAATCATATGTTATTTAGTCTTATTTTTATAACCAACATAAAACTTCTAACCTCGCACTTACTATATAAATGTTAGAACGTCGCGGCCTTTCCTTATTGGTTTTATCCTTATTGATACTTACACATGACCAACTTCATAAAGAATAGTAGAATACTGTACAAGTTATCATCAAACCTAAAACTTTGTAGTCAAGGCATAATGCAATCAATTTTACCAGTTTTTTTGATATAAGGGTCGTTGTCAATACGAAATTATTTGGTTATATGTATGTCATTAACTTATTATAATGGTCCAAGTTGGTTCTTGGCCATACCCAACAACATGGTCCAAAACTATATATAGTTGTTCTTTGGAAGTTGGAACCCAACAAAATACCTTTGAGTGATGAAATGAACCAAAACTTAAAATGGAATTTGATAGTATATATTTGGAATGATTGAAAAAGAAAAAATGTTAATTTCTTGACATAAGATTCCATAGGCTTATTCGTAGCTTGTGTTTGTTTTTATTGAGTTGGAATCGAAGTCCATCAAAGAAAAAAACTATTTTCTTATATTAATCAGTGTGTCAATGATGACATGTGGGTTCATACGTTTGTGTTTGTCAAAAGCCAAGTCAACATTTGATTTCTTGCAAATTTGCAATTACAATATCCATCTGCTGGCTAAATAATCTAATCAAAATTTAGGCCGCCACTAGATTGGCGCATCATAAATATAAATTATTCCTGTTAAGAATTGATCTTGAAATTTTCTTCTATCTAATTCATATATTCAACAACTCTTACCATTTTAACTATCCAACGAGACTGTATTTCAAGATGCTTCAAAGTTCAAACATTAAAATCAATAGTATTAATGAGACATAATAGCATAGAAAACTATGCAAAGCGCATATTCACAATAATAACATATTTTTATCTATAACGATTAAGATTTAATTTGTATATATATCGATAACATATTAATTTTTTACGCATGTATTCAATCAAATAATGTCATACAAATGTGATTTTGTTGCATGCATGTGAAAAAGAAATTACACCATGAGTGTATAAAAATTAATCTCATATAGTAAATGATAATATAATATGTCAACCATGAAAAATGTGTTTTAGTAAGAGATATACCTCACAGCTGATGCAATTTTTTGTCTTGTTGAAATACAAGATATTATTAATTAACTGTCGAAGACAAGCACTACAACAAAACAAACAAACATATAAAGCTATCATATCATATCATTGTAGGGACTATTAACAATAAATTACTACAAATTCAAAAGACAAACTTTGAAGCTTTTGAATTTGTCTTCATTCATCATACATTTCTGATTTCCACCTACATATGCTTAAGTAGAGAATAATCCAGAAAGAAAAACTCTTAATCTTATTTACAAGAATCCAATAACAACATGATTAGTAGTAATAATACCAACCATTTTCTAATACTAATTATGGTTCTTTCACTAATCTTAAACACTCAAAGCCAACGAAACAGTAACCAGAACATGGCAGAGTTACCACAAGGTGTTACTCCTAGTAAAGGTGTTGTAATAATTGTCCTTTCCATAATGTTTTTCATAACTTTGATCTTACTTGTTTATGTTAAATTCTGTCGTGTTACTCCTCTTCATCTTCTAAATCATCGTCCTCTTCATCTTCAAAACAATCATGCACAAAACCAATCAAGGTCTATAGTTTCTGGTGTTCAAAAAAAAGTGATTGAAACACTTCCTTTCTTCAAATTTTCTTCTTTAAAAGGTTCCAAACAAGGACTAGAATGTACGGTTTGTTTGTCGAAATTCGAAGATGAAGAAATTCTTAGATTGTTGCCGAAATGCAAGCACGCGTTTCATATGAATTGTATTGATAAGTGGCTGGAAAGTCACTCTACTTGTCCTCTTTGTAGGTATGTAGTTGAAGAAAATGACATAAAAAACTTCACTTTTTCATTCAGCTCAAGATTCTTAAGAGTCCCTTCAAATTTAGGTGAAGACCCTAATCTTGAAATCTTTATTCAAAGAGAACCATCACAAAGAAGAACCAACAAAGAAGGCGAAGAACAAGAACTAGTTCTTCTTGATCATGAAGAAGAAGGTGGTAGCAGCAATGTTACAAAGTGGAAACAACAGCAACAATCTTTGCATATGATTAATCATAAAATATTAATCTCTGATGTTGTTAAAAGGAGTAGGTGGAGTGATCTTAATTCTTCAGATTTGTTATCATTGAGTAGTGAGATGCTTCATGATGTATCAAGTGCGAGATTCGATCATGACGAGGAAGAAAATTCATTTACAGCATTGAATTCTGGTGAGAAGAGGTCTATGTCTGAGATTGCAAATGTTCCAAGGTTTGTGGAAATCAACAGGAGGAGTGGAATGAGAGAGGGTAATGGGGAGAATGGAAATGATGAGAGGTTATGGAGGATTTGGTTGCCAATTGCTAGGAGAACAGTTCAGTGGTTTGCAAGACAAGAAACAAGTTCTGTTCAATTACAACATAAACATTTAGCGTCAAACGTTTGACGAACAACAGTTGTTTATTTTGCTGGAGACTCGGTATCCGGTCTAAAGATCAACTAATATGAGGGAGACTAATTTCACTGTCTATCAGCGGGGACTCATTTAAAGTCAGAGCTCTCTTTTGTATAGACCGGTCCAATACAAAAAGTGGATGAACAACAGTAGTTATTACTGTAATAGTATCTGCAGGGTGTACATGTTGATTGTTGGTTTAATCAGATAAAGAATATACATTTACTTGACGATTACAATTATATAACATAGCATGCAAAAGTGTGGTTTGTGAGTATGTAGTAGTAAAAATATATAGTATCAATCCTTTTCTACTTTTAACTAAGCTCTTGATTAAGAACACTTTATGTTAATAATAATGTCACTCTTTACAAAAAGTAATTAGGAAAAGGATTAGTGGCACATTATGAGAAATGTCTTTTGGCAAGAAGAAGAGGTGCCACATTGTGCCAACAACAAACAATAGAAACATCATTTGACAGTTATGTTTTACTATTATGGTACCCTGCTAATGATTAAGAAATTAAAAATAAATAACAGTTTTTTTTTTTAAATATATATTTTTTAATTAATAATGTATTAATTAAGTACAGTTATTTTTAATAAAATATCATTTTGTAGTATGATTCCTTCCTGTTATGGAAAATCAATTGAAGAGGCAATTCATTGGTGCTTCATATCCACTGCAGGCATCAATTGGCGCCAACTGTTACTGTTGGACACTATAATCCCAGTTACAACCAAACCACCAAACTTTTTTTACATTAAAAGGAGCTAGTATATATGATGAAGTTACTACATTTTTCACAACAAGTAATTAAATCTCCAAAATTCATTAACATTGAAATTCTACCAGCTATATTAATAGAATACAAAAATATCTCTTGAAGTTGGCCCCATTTACAATAATGATTAGAACCACCTTACCTGTTGTTCATACTTTGTCATGCTTCAAGCCAAACAAAAAACAGACTAAACTGAATTAGGTATAATCCACAAAATTCTAAGATGGTATTAGAGTCTCCTCCAAAATTCGTTGAGCTACCTGTTGTTAAATTTTCGCTATTGGATCGTCCACCATTTAAATTCACACCTTAAGCACAATAACAATGAGTGTGAGGGGTGTGTTAAATAATGGCCTGAATATATATTTATAAGTGAGAGCAATCCTTTTCAAACAAGTTGCGGTCTTATAAACTGATTAAGCCCAATTCAAAAATCTTGTTAAGGAGACTAATTTCATTGCACACAGTTGAGAAACATTTATACTTTCATGAATACACCACCCATCAACCAAACCTTTCAGACGTTTTAAAACTACCACAAATTCAATCTTTAGTTCTCATCATGCATGCCATTGCCATTGCCATGGATTTCTATAGCAACAGATCCCTCCTAACCTTAATGGACAAAGAAAAAACAGAACAACAAGAATCCCCCAACATTCACCTTCGTCTCCAAATCCAAACTCACAGAGAAACAAATGAACAAGAACATGTTCATTTTAGTCCACCTAGACCTTCTACTTTTCCACAATCACCATGGACACTTTCTCCTCTTCCATCTCCTTCCCCTTCATTGCTCTACCATTGCATCGCTTCCCTCCACCGCCATGAAGGAAACATCTATTCCATTGCAGCTTCCAAAGGTTTCATTTTCACCGGCTCAAACAGTAGTCGAATTCGTGTTTGGAAGCAGCCAGATTGCATGGACAAAGGGTACCTCAAATCAAACTCAGGCGGTGTTTGCGCCATTTTAGCTTATAACAACATGGTTTTCTCCACACACAAAGATCACAAAATCAGAATATGGAATTTCACCGTTTCAGATAACTTCAAATCCAAGAAAGTAGCTACTCTTCCTAAAAGAAAAAAAAACTCAGTTCTATACTTCAACAGAACAAAAAACAACACAAACAAACACAAAGATACCATTTCATGCATGGCTTATTACCATTCAGAAGGACTATTATACACTGGCTCTCATGACAGAACAGTGAAAGCTTGGAGAATCTCTGATAGAAAATGTGTTGACTCATTTCTAGCACATGAAGATCATGTAAATTCAATCTTAGTAAACCAAGATGATGGTTGTGTTTTCACATGTTCTTCTGATGGATCAGTGAAAATATGGAGAAGGGTATACACAGAAAACTCACACACATTAACAATGACACTAAAGTTTCAACCTTCACCTGTTAATGCACTTGCATTGAGTTCATCATTCAACCATTGTTTCCTCTATTCAGGAACTTCAGATGGAATGATAAATTTCTGGGAGAAAGAAAGGTTATGTTATAGATTTAACCATGGAGGGTTTTTGCAGGGTCATAGATTTGCAGTACTTTGTGTTGAAACAGTAGGGAACATGATATTTAGTGGATCAGAGGATACAACAATAAGAGTATGGAGAAGAGAGGAAGAAAGTTGTTATCATGAGTGTTTGATGGTTTTGGATGGACATAGAGGACCTGTTAGATGTTTGGCTGCTTGTCTTGAGATGGAGAAAGTTGTTGTTGGGTTTTTGGTTTATAGTGCTAGTTTGGACCAAACATTTAAGGTTTGGAGAATTAAGGTTTTTTCTGATGATGAAAATGTGTGTTTAGATGGTGTTGGTGCTAATAATAAGTGTGGAGGGAGAGTTAAGATTAGGGAATATGATATGAGTCCAGTTTTGTCTCCTTCTTGGGTAGAGAAGAAACTTCAGGGTAGTCCCTTTCACTAAAAGGATGAACATGGATTGGTCTCGAAATGGTGCAGTCGACTGCACTCAATCCTGGTCCGGATTGGTCCTAGTCATGACTGCAATCATTTGCGCAGTTAGAAAACTCGTGATAGTCTTATCGAATCTCAAAACATATTTTGAAATATGAATTGTTTTCAATTAGACAGTACGTAAATGTTGTAGCCGATGAAATTATATTGTGACTTGTCTTTGTAATATGTTCATGTTATGTTCTTATGTATGCTAACCTCACCCACATTTTCTTCCATGAATTCATCTATCAAAGAGGGAACACATTTTCTATCTCACTTATATTTGTTTTGTTAGATCTCCTTTTATGATAATCAAAATATTATTTTAGTTAAAATTTAAATCTATATTCTCCTAAACAATTGCTTTAACTAAAACACATAAATCACTTAACTCCACCAACTTGATTTATGACCAAGGTAATATAGTAAAACAAAAAGTATTTTGATAGTACTAAATTTAATTATTAAATATTTTTTAAATAATTAATATTGATACCAAAACAAATCATAGAAAAATAAAGCCCAATCCTCAGAAAGCCTGTAAATCATAGTCCAGTCCAGCCCAATATTGCATGCTCAAGTCATTTCTAGATTTGGATATAGTGATAGCCAATAAAAACATAGTAACATGATACTATAATAACGTAGGAGATCTAATTCTAAGGTAGTGTAGTGTTGTCTGTTGTGTGATTCATTTGCATTTGCATAACATAACTAACAATGATCTCATCCTTAATGTTACCATCTGCTACAACATTAAGACCATGTTATTGTAGCTGTAGCATCACTCCATCATCTTCATCTTCACGAAGACTAGCACTCTTTCAACTTCTCACTACCGGTGGTATTGGTAAGTTATCTATCTCTACATTTTTTCACACACTAACCTTTCATTTATTATTATTTATTTTTGTTATGATGATGACTTAGTTATTTGGTGCTGCTGCTGCATTTGGTTATTGATTTGGTTATTAGCTCTACCTCCACAATCTCAATTATTTGGATCAAAAGGATCAGAATTGTTCAAAATAGCAGAAGCTAATGCTGCTGAAAAGCTTGTCCAACCAGACCAAAACTTGTTTGATTGGGTTCAAAATGACAACAGAAGATTTCTACATGTTGTCTACAGTGTTGGTGATTTGGACAAGACTATCAAGTATATATATATATATATATGCTCTACTTTGTTCAATTTTGGAATTATACACTTTGGCTCTATTTGGATATGTAGCTTAATTAAGTGCTTATAGCATAAACACTTACCATATGGATGAGAGCTTATGGAATTAAGCTGAAAGCAGCTTATAGACATGTTATAAGCGATTTCCATAAGATCTTTCAAACAGTTTCACAAGTGTTTATATTAGTAGTAGATAAGCTGAGATAAGTCAATTCAAATGTGTGTGAAATTTGACAGATTCTACACTGAATGCCTTGGGATGAAGCTGTTGAGAAAACGTGATATACCAGAAGACAAATATTCAAATGCTTTTCTTGGATATGGGCCTGAAGATTCCAGTTTTACAGTTGAACTTACTTATAGTAAGTTCAAATCTTAATGCTACTTTTTTTGGTAATATCATTATGGATTATCATTTAAATGTTTACGACTTACACAGAATTGTTTCTCATTAAACTTGCTATTTCACTGTGATTGCAGATTATGGAGTGGATAATTATGACATTGGATCTGGTTTTGGCCATTTTGGTGTTGTAGCTGAAAATGTAAGCTCTTCAAAAAGATAATAAAGCATTACTTATTTTTTATGTGCAATGCAAAGCATATATGATATATCTGAATTCTATCATGCATTTTCATTTTTCCTTATTTTTGATGAAATTTTGAACCATAAGAATCAAAGAGAGAATTGATCTGTATGAAAAAAAGACTAGACAATTAAAAATATCATGGTTTATACTGCAATTTTGCAGGTTGCCAAGACAGTAGATATTGTAAAGGCAAAAGGGGGAAAGGTTACCAGGGAACCGGGGCTTGTCAAAGGTGGCTCTGTAGTAACTGCCTCCGTTGAAGATCCTAGTGGTTATAGATTTGAGCTTTTGGAGAGAAGACCTACTCGTGAACCCTTATCCCAAGTGATGCTTCGAGTAGGTGATCTTGATCGTGTCATAGCCTTCTATCAAAAAGTGAGTGTATTTACTGTCTTATTGTGATGGTTCCTTCTGCTTGCTTAGATGTAAACACGCACAGGCACAAGTAGCTAAATGTTTTTCGTCTTTGTTGATTTTAAAGGCTGCAGGTATGAAACTTCTCCGTAAGATAGACAACCCTGAAGAAAAGGTAACAACTACTTGTGGAAATTAATCAGATGCATGACTATGTGTTTCTGACATTACTGTTTTGATTGATGTTTGTAATTTCTGCATAATAAAGATTATGATTGTTCTTTTGTCATTGATTATGATTGTTTTCCAGTACACGGTAGCCGTGTTGGGCTATGGTCCTGAAGCTACTGGTCCTGTTCTTGAACTAACATATAACTATGGTGTTACTAATTATGATAAAGGAAATGGCTATACACAGGTAGATTATATTCTTTTTCTATTTTCAGATGAGGATTTTATGATTTTTGCATGGTCCTCCATTAACGTATAATGCATGTGATTACAATAATATAACTCATTTTGTGTTTGAAGAACAGATTGCAATAGGCACAAATGATGTCTATAAGACTGCAGAAGCAATCAAATTAAGTGGAGGGAAGATTATCCGTGAACCTGGACCCTTACCGGGTATCAACACCAAGATCGTTGTTTGCTTGGACCCCGACGGTTGGAAATTGGTATGACATTTTTCAATCTATTTGTTTGCATGTGATGTATTATATGCATTGAAACCTTCTGTTGTGTTAAACTTTGTATGTCTCGCATTGTTTATTTTATTGTTTGATTTATTTATTACTTCATGCAGGTATTTGTTGATAATGTTGATTTTCTGAAGGAATTAGAGTGACAATAGCATGGTTTTATCTAGATCCTATGCTTCTTCACTGAACATATATAGTAGGCCAACAATTTTGTAAGCGGAATTTTATAGCCGCGCTGTCCAATCAACATATCTATAGAAAGCCACTCCAATCACTATATAGAGGGTACGAAAGAAAATGAAAAAAACTATATTTTCAGCAATCCACATGTCATCCTTATTACTCGGGCTTAAATATAAGCAAAAAAGTACATGTATTTGGTCTAAATGTGAATCAGATGCATATACTTTTTGCTTATGTTTAAGTCCAGATGGAGTATTTTTTTAGAATGTTACTTTGGCACTGCAATTCAACATATACTGGATTCCCTCTAACCAGAACAGTTTGTCTTCTTTGCTTCCACATTCAAATTCTATTAATCTGTCTGCTGTTTTTATTCCAAAATATGCTCTCTTTTCGCCGATGTATTCCTTCTCCCTTCCCGACCAAGCTGAGATATCGCTGCACACTCCAGTGACTATATCTGCCAGTTTAGGCCATACCTTAACATTGTTTATAGTGACAAAAGTGAAATAAGTAAGTTTTGTGTACTGAAACTTTGCTTACATTTCTTCTTTTTCGTAAATGTTCCTGCGATATGCTTGCTTTTCAAGTTGGCCATTACCTGTTGTCATTGTTGAATAGATATTTCAAATAATTATATGATTAAAATATAGACACAACAAATGATTATGCATCTATCTGATCTGTGAAGTGATTTCTAATTTTCTATAGAACTAATATTTGATACTCTGACAATATACTTATATTTTATTGGAACTCCTGCCTATGATTAAGTAATGATGTAGAAGTGTCTTCTTCAAGCAATTACCTGCAATTTTGAATTAATATTGAAAGAGACTTGCTTCCAGTGAAGAACTCCTGTTATGGACAGTTAAAATAGCATGGTTACTTGCATTAGAATGCATTTTCCAATTTTCTTTTATTCTTCAATTTCAACGAAACCGTTGTTATGGACACATACCTTTTCTTGTACGTTTGAGAAGTACTCCACCTCTAAAGACACAGTCCAATGCTGTCAATATGTTTGTTTCTTTGGCTTCACTGCACTTCTCCTCAACTGGAGGAATTGTAGTAGCTCCAAGCCCCTTCTGCAGCCGAGCCTTTAAAGTTGCAGCTCCTCGTAGTGCTGCCATTTAGTTCATTAGATTTTCTCTTATTTTTTGTTAGAATTTTTTTGGCAGAGTTAATGTTTTGATTTAGTCTTGTAAAAATATTTCGTACTGAAGTTGGTTCATGTAATGTTCATTTTAGTCACTATTTTAAGAGACTAAAATCAAACATTCTCTATATTACATGGACTGATTCTAATATGAATAAATTTTACAGGTCTAAAACAAAAAACAATGACCAAAACCAAAAAGTATTATATTTGTAGGGACTAAAAAAATTACCCAAATAAAACAATAAAATAATTACGTGAACTAAAAGCAAATAATGATATATTTGCAGGTATAAAAAATATATTTAATCCTTTCGAAATTCAAAAATAAGTGAAACTTTTCATAAACAAGGTTCAATTTTGTCTGAGATGAATAAATAGACTTGAAGTTCTGATACCTGTGGCTGCTCCAGCAGTTAGAGTCATAATATCTCCATTAGTTTTTGCGTTAATAGCAGAGTCAACTGCTGTTATGATTTGATCTTGTTCAGCTCCCATATCTTCTGCAATCTCAATGCAGTGAGAGGCTACTAGAGCTGCTGCAGATGCAATTGCAGCAGAAGCCATGGTAGGGTTCTTTTGGTAGGCATTAGGCTTTTCAGATGATGCTATTGAAGCCGCAACTGCTGCAACAGCGGCAGCAACACCAACAACCGATACTGCGGCGTGCAACTGAGCATTATGAGTCCTAAGTTCCTGCTTTTTCCTCTCCTTCTGATCTTTCAACCACCTACCTGTTGTCTTTCCTCTTATCAAGCTCCTGTAAAGCTGGTGAGCGAAAATTTGCAACGATTAAAAAGCATGAAAGATAAAAACTTCCGAGTAGTATTCTAACAAATTGAGATGACATCTAAATATAATTGATGAAAGTAATCACAAGATTGAATGCAAGATACCCCGTTTTTCAGCAAGTTTTGACTGGACAGGAATTCTGGAGAAAGTGCTTGATGAAGTAGAAATAAATCCTGCAGATGAAGGATTATACATACTTAAGATTGAATAGTTGTGCAAAACAAAAGGCGAAAAATGAATTTAGAATAACTTCATATCATTTGATGATTGACTAATCTGAATTCCACATGAATTAGTAAATAATTTTAAGGTGAAAAGTGAACCAAATTTAGCTGATAAAGTAAGAACAAAAGATGGTTCTTTATGAAAATATGTTAACACCAAATGATTTTTTGTGCTTTATGATAATATTATCAAACAAGTTTAACATGAGTAGTAAGTAAAGTACCTTTGTTTCACCACTTTCTTTTGGCAAAATCTGGGGACAACGCCCGTATGATAACTGCTAAAACTAACTTGTATCAGAACTTCAGAACCAATACATAAAAGCAACAGAAACACAATACAATACTAGGTGTCTCTTAATATTGAAGAAACCTAGGACTAACACATATAGATTTTGTTTGCATGGTTTTCAATTTACATGCTGCATTGCATTGTGAAAAGAAAGTAGCTAAACTCTCAAACAAAATCAAAGAAAATGTTCTTACAGAATCCTTAGAAGGGCATAAGAGTTGCATCTCAATGGCCGTCGATGTCGTAGTATTGGTGCTATGCAGTGCTTTGGAGAGTTCTGTGGCAGAAAGACTCCATGATCTAGCAAGGAACTCCATGGATTCTGTTGGAGTATCAGGTTGTGCACAAGATGGTGCAGGAACATTCTCATCTATGTTCTCCAGCTGATGAACTGAGCATTTAGAGACAGAGGTGCTGGAGTTCACTGACATTGAAATTTATCACAGAAAATGAGTTAAATATTTTCATGAGAATGGAACTTGAACATAAGAATTATAATTTGTTAGAATTATTTTGTCATATCCAGTAGTTAACTTGAAATGGAAAAGAAGTTTCTATATTTTACCAATTTTAACACTCACTTGTAAAGATGAATGCCCTAATGCCTCAACCACTCAAGAGAGCAATATGATGAGAGAACATGTACATATGAGCAATAGTTAGATTTTTTTGATATTTAAAAAGAAAATATGAAATTGTTTCAAAATGCTTTTTATTTAAGATGATAAAAAATGACTTAAGATTCTTAGTGATGATCAAAAGGACCCAGTTGAAAGGCCATTTATATTTGTCTCCACTTAAGTTGTATCTTTTCATTTCCACCTCTTAGTGCTTTATGCATAAAGAGTTAAAGAGACCTGTTTTTATGGCAGCGGAGTTCATCATTACTCTTATTCCAATTCTTATTTGTCACCATTACTATCACTTTTTAAAGTAGAATTTAGGGACCCATATGATTTATACATACACTGTTTCTTTATACTATTGTTTTACAAAATTAATTTATAAACGTCAATGGTTGCTAACTAAACATTTTACCATGCCATGTACTAGGTGATTCTTATGGTTACATTTTTCCCACTTCTCATGTGACTCCTTTTTTTTCCAACTAAACAATAATGACAAAAGGGTTCTTTCCTTTCCTTCTTTTCTACCTCACATTTCCTTCATTTATGTTACTGATTACTGCAATTTGGCACTTTGAGAATTCACAATCAGTTGTTGGTCATTGAAGAACGACTATTTTTAAATTGTATTCTGATTATGACATTATTCCTGATATTGTAAAAATTATGGTAAACTAATTGTGGTTGCTGCGTGACAGAAGAAACTAAAAAGCCTATGATGTTGCAACCAAACACAATTATGCAAGTAAACTAAACTACTATAAAGTAACCATTACCTAATACTATAGTTTACTATAAAGTGCAGCAGCCAGTACAAAGCAAAATCATTCCTTGACTAAAATCTGATTACTTTTATGATTTTATCAAAAATGCTGAGACGCCCATCAGCATTTAATAGTTTGGATTATTCAATATTTGCTTGTTAAATATCTTGCATTCTACTAACTACCACGGAGAGGTTGGTTAGGAATTAGAATAAAAAGTTCAGTAGACAGGCCTAACTAGAATTCTAATACCAAATTCAACAAAATATTTGTTTCAATAAACTATGAATTGGATTGATTTGTGAATAATTTAGTGTTGGGGAACAGTTACAGACTTAAAGTTACTGTTACAATCAAATCGAATGCTAACAAACCTAACTGTACACGTGAATAGATAACCAAATATGTGTGTACTAATGCTTGAAAGACAATCAAAAGACAATTAACAACAATGACTTAAAAAAATGGTGGCTTCCCCTCATTCATGCATGTTTGACTCGTCACAATTTGTAGAGAAATTATAAACCAGCCAGACTTTGTCTCACATTTTAAGGTCTACAACCGATGATCCTGAGCCGCATTGGACGTCCATTGGCATACATCGTTCTTCAAAATTTTAAAACCTTTGAAGTTTCTCTCTCTCCAACTTTTAAAGTGGGACAAGCCATTACATTTGATAGGAAGGTGCCATGTGAAGGAAGTTAATCGTGTCAGAAATCTTGGCTATTACAGTCTACAGTTCTTCTGGTGAGCAGCATGACATTAGCAACAGTGAAAATAAAAAGAAGCTCTAAGTGACTTCTCCAAAATACAATCTGAGAAACAAACAAAGGTGGTGGCTCAGCCAAATATGGTATTGAATTTATAACAGTCCAAATACGAGATGACCAGGAAAGCCTGATAATATTATAGCAGTGTTCAATATCATAATCTGGATAAGCGATTTCTTACATATTATTTGGCTGAAGAAATTCGTCGTAATGAAGGAATCCAGCTGCTTGAAACATGGGCGTTACCCCCAAATACACGACCTATGTTTGAGGTTCCTGTGGGCCTTTCAGGCTTGGAGACATTTTCTGTAGTCGGTTTGGGAAGTGGAGATGAAGTTGATGGACCATTCACATTCTGCAAAAATTTGTCACAATCAGTTGAATTTCTTCAGCCAAGTAAACTTCACTTCACAATAAAATATCTTTATGATTAAACTAACAGCCCAAACATGACGAGAGAAGCGAGGCCATGCATGATACCATGTCTTAGAAATTAATAGTGGGTATAGATGTAATATTAAGATAGCCAATTGAAGTTGGAAGAAATTAATGTGACTTACATGTTTTCCAGTATGGTTCTTGGCATTTAGATTCTTAACATTGGATGGCTTAGGCTGCCCACGCATGTTTAGACGATCAAGATTGGTTACCAATTTTGTTACAGACATTTGAGGTGAACTATTGATTCCTGAAAAGGAAATTAAAGCATAGACATCATCAGGATGTGATCTGTAGAAAGCATTAATCCAATTATACTGCAAACTTTTAAGTCTATCTTAGTTGAACACTGGTTAGTACAGCAAAGCAAACCTTCCAAGTGAATAATAATAATATTAATAATAGCGTAAAAAAAGTAATTACAAGGAATTTATCGGTAAATATCTGTCAATCTTGACAACTATCTTAATTCTTAGTACATCAGAACCTTATATTATGTTTTCAGAAATAACAAGTTTCTATGAAAAGTAACCAACATATAAGTCAGAAATCATTTCCTTTTTTTGGTTTTCCTGTGAGCATTAGAATGTCACTTTAAATTCTAACACATTCTTCTGGGAAATAAAAAACGCATCTTGCAAACCGTTTAAATATATATTATCTAGGAAAAACCATCCACAATCAAACAGAACTTCTTCAAGTTTCAACCACGTGATATGAAAATAGGAGATTAAATTTACCAGTATGCTTTTCCACTTGTAGACTGCTAGGCACAGGACTAGGCGCAGCGCTAGGCACAGCATCTGAAGGCTGCAAATAGTCATTGACTCGGGTGAGGAAGAGAATAAAATCAAGAAAGTTTAATAAGGAAGCTAGACTATAATTAAAAAATTGAATTAAAGTTTCAAAATAAAATACTAACCGATGGTTGCCTTTGTCTCCTTGGTTGTTGAGTCTGCTGATATTTTAAGATGGTCCAGTCGAATAAATTGTCATGCTCATATCCTGCTCATTAAATTCAGCCAAATAAACTTCTTAGTACATCAGGGGAGAAGAAAAATACAACACAGGAGAACACCCGAAACAACTTTGAAACCCTAAGATTGGTCACTAGTACATGATACAGCTAAATCATTTATTCCCAAGCAAAGACAAACAAATAGTTAATGAAATAATTCATAAATTTGCAAAAACTGAAAACATGAATTTATGGATAGAGATACTCCTGCACATAATTTGCATAACTAGCACTCATCTATAATACTTCTTATAGTCAACAGGCTAAAGCAAACAACCAATAAGCAAATTATCATATCAACAAACAAAGTTTGTGATATATGTCCAATTGACATGAATTATTTAAAATCAAGTATCAGATAAAAAAAACAGTCAATACCTTCACGGGTGAACAAATCACGAAACAGACGCTTTAAGAATCCATAATCTGGATCTTGTTCAAATGTCAAAGAGCGACAATAACGAAAGTAAGATGTGAACTCCACGGGATATGACTCGCAAAGTTTCTGAGAACAAGAAATATGGATTCATTAAACTTCTGAGAAACCAAAAACTTCAATAAGAAAACCTCTTAGGAGGAGAACTAACTAAAATTTCACTAACCCAGTAATAGCAATCATTAAAAGCACTTAATATTGTTTGGGATTAAATATTGTTTGGTATTACAGTTGCCTCTTCTTGTTTTTGCATAATTCACTACCATTTCCTATTGTTACATTTCCCAACACTCCTCCTTGTTCCACTCTTAACACACCAAGAAAAAAAGGTATTAATCATTTTATAGAATTGAAAATTTATACCTCAATGGATGTTGATAACTTCTTCTCACGAATCTTGTCATATTTTTCTTCTTTGGTGACGGCTTTCAGACCCTGCCAAGGAAGGCTGAAATGCAAGACCCATATAGTCAAGCCCTAAATTTACCTTAAAAGTATGTGCAATTGATACCCATATGCATCACTTTTTAAAAAATGAAGATGCTAAGAAAATTACTATGGATAGGAAGAAACATACCTTCCTCTTAAGAAGTACATGAGAACATAGCCAATAGACTCCAAATCATCACGACGACTTTGCTCTGAAAAAATTAAACCAAAATAGAGTGAAATTTGTGGGTTACAAGCTGTAGCTGTAAAGAAGGAGAAGTTCTTTCTACGTACCATATCCTAAGTGAGTATTGCAACTTGCATATCTTGCAGTCCCTGTTAAACTTTTATTCTCTCTGTATAAGTTTATCAAGGTCAAAACATTAGACAATGCAAACCAGACTAGTTAAACTGGCAAAGCACAAGTAATTGTGAAAAATGAAATGATCAAATCAGAAGAGTTTTGGAGAAGGAATTATTTGATATTACACGGATTTCAATTTGGAAGACTAACCATTGATACACAACAATGTACATTTAACTTGCAACAAAAAAAAGAGAGAAACCATTTCAACAAAATACACATCAAGAGTGGCACAGGAAAATAGGCAATGGTCGCACGAGTTAGAAAAGTGTTTGGTGATTATAAGATTTGAACTACAGAAAACGTGATTGAAGACCTTTATTAACTGTTATCCAATAAAGAATAAAGAATATCAACTTTCAATTTATGATCTGTTTGGTATTATCTCGACATTCGTTTGGTTTTTTTTGTATTGCATATATGACATTAAAACAATCTGGTTTCATTTGGTCAAACCTCTAGAACTTCTGTAAAAACATTATCCATAATATAAGGATAAAAATATAAACATACCTGTAAGAAATATGCTTGTTTGTTTTGGGATCCCGATATCTTTTTCCTAGTCCGAAATCAATAATATAAACCTACAAATGTAACAAATTGCAGAAAGAAAATATAAGAAATATGAAGCGCAAAAGGAACTATGGGACAAGAAAATTATCAACATAAGTTAGTCATTGAAGATTATGAGTTTGGATGATTTTACCTGACTTGATTTTCTCCTAATACCCATCAGGAAGTTATCTGGTTTTATATCTCTATGCAAAAATCCCTTGGAATGCATGTACTCTATTCTCGAAAGCTGTAACAAGTGGTAAATTTTAGATATCAAACTACTACTATATGGATATACAAAAAACTAACGATGCCTCTTGAAAACCTAATCAAGCAATTAAGACATGAATCAGTAGTTACCATCTGGTCGGCCAACATCAAAACTGTTTTTAAGGAAAACTTGCTCCCGCAGAAGACAAAAAGGTCCTCCAGACTACGTCCCAGTAGATCAATAACCAGAACATTATGGTCTCCATCAGTACCACACCATTTCATACTTGGAATACCACCTATAAAATCCAAAGCATAAATAGAATCAGAAAAAACAAATAACATAACCTTTTCCAAATGTCATGAATGTGAATGCATTTAAAATAGCAAAGTAAGTTCTCCTTTTAAAACTTACTTTCTCCTTGAAGAATACTGTATAATTTGGCCTCATACAATAGTTGTGGATGCCTTGTTTTCTTCTTCTCCTACAAAATAGAAATGCAGATACTACGAATCAGCATTAACCAATCCTTGTACATATAGTTCTTGAACAATCAAATCAAATATGAAGGGGTTTGTCAAAAACACGGAGCATTATAGAAATAGAAATAGAAATAGCAATAGCATAGACCTAGCAAGCAACTATATAGAGTTATCTTCCTATCCAAAAACTCATCCCTAATTCCATGTAAATACTATATCATCGATATTCGATCCAACTTCTACAAGCTTTGAAATATTAAACTCTTAGATTACCGAAGCATAAACTAAAAGCAATAAGTTATGATTGACTGTAAATGTAAAAAAATCAAAAACTATGCACATTCACAAATCATACAAAAAATTAAATAAAAATTCTTAACATGAGGAAAATTGGCATTATTGATTATTTATGATATTATAAAGAGACGAAAAAAAAAAGAATAGAAACCATTTTGACGGCTACGATCTCAGAGTTATCCATATCTGAAGCTGCAAAAAAAGCAACAAAATAATAAATTAATAATAATAATTAGCACAAGCAGAATATTGATAGAACAATATATTGATTGATATATGAAATATGAATGAATAGAGAGATTGGTTGGTTACCGATATAGATTTCACCAAATGAACCGCTACCGATTTTGCGACCAATCTTAAACTTGCCGCCGACGACCCACTCCATGATGATGAGAAATGAATCGCGACGGTTGAATCGTAACGGCGATGGAACAAACGGAGGATGAAAAAGAGGGTTAGGTGGAGACAAAGAGAGAAATTGAAAATGGATGAATTGAAGGTAGAAAAGAAAAGTGAGAGAGGTTAAAATAGGAAATATAGAGAGAGAGAGAGAGAGAGAGAAATAATCTCTTCTCGTTTTCAAAAGTCGGTTGGTGATGATGACCTGTACAAAGGTACAAGCTAGCTCTCTTTCTCTGTCTCTCTCTCTATAACTAATTAAATTAAATTAAATTAAACGAGGGAGGGAGTAAATGTTATCTATTCTTCTTTTCTTCCATGTGAAAATTGAAAAACACGCTTTTATTACAGATGGATTGGTTTGGATAAACATAATCTGACTCAGCAATTTTATTTCCGTGCCTTTTCTATTATTCTTTTCTTTCTAAATTTCTCTATTGGTCAATAATAATTGAATTAATTTAATCAATAAATAAAGTTGAGAAATTACCTAATGTTTTGCGTTAATCTTTATTAATTGGATAGGTTGGTATCATACTAGTTTGAATATGGATTTTTTTTTTACACATTAAATATGGAATTTGTGATATGGATTTTTGGATATAATAATATGGATAAAATACAATGAAAGGAAATCCAATTGGATAAGGCTGTCATTGACCTATATGACTACAACTACACAGCCAATCACAGCAAAATACATACGGACTATTTTTCCTATTTATTTTATTTTATTCCTTTTACCATACATGTGGAGAGTTTTTTATGGTCATATTTTTTTTTCCGAAAACGTATTCATTGTCAAATATAATGATTATTCCACTCATTAAATTGGAGTCACTCTAAATAATAAAATAGTTGATTTAAAGATTTAAAGTTGTTTCGTACTCAAGATGATGATCAAATCTTTGATTCTTGGTTAAAGGAGAATTAAATTCGACCGCCACACTTTCTAAATTTAAGTGCATATGTTAAAAATTTAGAAATAAATATATTCTTTTAAATTGTATGTATTTAATTTAAAATATATAAAAGTTGGATTAAATTGGTGACTTTTAATATAATATTTTTTATTTTTAGATTTTTAGCACATTTCAATAAAAGTCTATTTTAGATTAATATTTTAAACGTTTATTCATATTAAATCGAATCGTGAATTGTGTATAATTTTCTTTTGAATTAGATAAATTTTGTCTCCAAATTGATGTAAACTGCACCGTAAGCCTATTATTCAATAGTGATTCTCTTCTCTTATTTAATTTTTTGGAAGAATTTTCATCTTTTGCTTAGAAAAATGAGTAGAGGTACTTTTTTTTATTTGAAGAGAAAATATATATAAATATTTATGCAATAAAAGTAATTGATTCAATAGTTGTTCTCATCTTTTCTTTTTTTGGATATAATTGTTCTTATCTTTTTATTAAAAAGTAATTGATTGCAGTCTTAAAAATAAAAAGTACTTGATTCGGTCAACAAAAGCAGAAAGAATTGATTGATCTTTTATTTATTTATAGATTTATTTATAGATAAATGATGAAAGAGGAGCGTTTTTAGTCTACAAAACAAATTACTCGTATCTTGCAAGGGAACAAAAAGGCAGAGTATATTAAAAAGAGAATTTTGTTTGAGGTGCACGAAAAAAATAGTCATTGCAATATTATAATATGCGTTTTTTATTAGTTATTGAATTAAGATGAATCAAATTACCCCACTTAGATTGGTCTAGTGGTGTTGGTTTGGGTCCTTGGAGTGTGCTCTTCACAATGTCTCAGGTTTGATTCTCACTGGTGTCAATTTCAGTGGGCGAGTCCATACAGAGCAAAAACTATGGCTTTAAATGGGGTTCCCGCGAGTGGGCGGTGGAATTGATCCTCTCGGATTAGTCGGTCCTTAGGCCGGATACCGAGCTTTAAAAAAATAATCAAATTTAAATGAATATGTATCTATCATTTAATATTATGTAATAAAAAAAATATTATGTTATAATTTTATATTAATTTATATTAAAATAATTTAAAATACTACCTCCGTTCTTTATAACAGACAAATTACTTTTTAGATTTATTGAATAATTAATGTATCTAATCCATATTATATATCAAATACATTAATTTTTCAATAAATATAAAAAGTGATTTGTTTCTTATAATAAGGAACGGAGGTAGTATATTTTAACTATAAGGTACAGTAGATGAGAATTTACTTTGGTCATGGGAATGGGAAGTATCAACGTAACGTAAGTGAAGTACTCATGGACGGTACTTTACTAGCTAGATGCCACTAAGTTTTCCAACCTAGCAAGGCGGATAAGTTGATCAAGAGTCTGTTTGGCAAAAACAGCGGTTAGCTGATAAGCTAGCTTATAGCTGATGGCTGATAGCTTATAGCTGATAGCTGATGGCTGATAACTTATAGCTGATAAGCTAGTTGAAGTGTTTGGTAAAATTAGCGGTTCAGTTAATAATAAATATAAAATGACATAAAAGGACATTCAAAATTAATGATAGTTTACATTTAAAATATTTAGAATTTAGTAATTTTAATTTATTAATTTAATATAAATTTAATATATTATTATTATAAGATTAATATATTTTGATTGTCCATATTAAATACACCTCAATAAAAATAGTGAAAAACTCATCACAAAAAAAAATAAAAATAATAGTGAAACAACGTGTAACAAAAAAAAAAGATGCTGCGAGATAAAAAAAAGAAACAATAATATATTGTACAAAATAAACATATATTAATGATAGCAATAACCGAAAAAAAATACTAATAACAACTATACTCACATCAAAAAAAAAAGAAAAAAAAAGCTATCATAAAATAAAGAAACAAAATTCATTCTAAAAAAAAATCACATGCTGGCCGACAAAGAAAAAAAAGGAAAGCTGGGATTGTAAGTTTGTAACGGTAAACTAAAAGCTATTATGGTAGTAATAAATAATAAAGGGCAAATCAGAATTTTAATTAAAATAGTAAGGGTAAAAATGGAATAAAAAGTGATAAGCTATAAGCTATAAGCTAAAACGCTATCTAAAATAGCGTTTGGAAAATAAGCCAAAAGCTAGTCAAATAAGCTATAAGCTCGTGTTGCCAAACAGGTCTATTTTCTGACAAATGAGTTTATAAGCTATAAGCTAAAAGCTATAAGCTTGTTTTAGAGTCTTCTCAAACAGACCCTCACTTTCACTTTGGACAGAAGTAGAACGTGTATTGTACATATGCAAAATTGTTCTTTATAGTTTTAAGTAACATCTATTCATGAATTGTCTTGTGTGTTTTGTTTTGGACAGCAAGAGACATGAATACATAATCATCTCTTCTAAAACTACTTCGTTGTTGGGGGGAGTTCGTGAGGTGGATATATCATAATAATGCAATTCAACATTCTCTTACTGTACATAGCAAGAGATTGAAAAGAATAACACATTTAATTTGAGTAACAGTTGTGTACAAAACTGGTTTGTAAGGAGAGGGTTACCCACCACTTATAAACACGTATTAAAATCATCTCGCAACCGATGTAAGAGTTTTTTCTTAACAAATAGTAGGATAGTAACTTTTAAGATGGTATAGCATACGTTGATTTTTTTTTTATTTTATATAAAGTGTTTTGAGGTTGGTTTGTTGAGAAACAATAGAAACAAGGAAGGTTAGCTCCAACTCCAACTTCAACTAACAAACACCCAAGACAAGAGGCCAAGACTAAGAAAAAGCCACAAAATCACATGTGAATGAGCCTGTCGTGCAAAATTCCTCTGTGGACTGTGGAGCTTGTAGTGTCATATAGCAATCCTCTTGGTCACAGAAATTAGCTGCATCCTTTTAAATTGAAGTTATTCAAAAACGAGACATTGAGATTTGAGTTGGGCCTAACCCGATGTATGTCAGCCCAACTAGTTGAGGTTATTAAAAAAAATAATGAATGGAGTTGGGCTCAATTGTGTATAGTACTGTAAAGTTCAGAGGTTTACTTTTTGCGCCCCCAACTGTTTCTCAAGTGCCCTAATCAATATCTGCTTATGTAGTGAGCGTTATAAAAGTGTGACTGTTGATTAACATTCACCTTCTCTCACCCCTCAAAGAGAATTTTGTAAAAAAACACAGTTTATTGGGTGAATTGCAAACACATTACAATGATTTGTCGGCTAGACAGCAAACTGTGTTTATTTATATTCATGAATCTTCTAACACAAAAATACACACCACCACCACCAACTTTTTTCATATCCACTCCAAACCCCTTAGAAAAAGCTCTATTTTTTTTATGAAAATGTGTTTCCAACGCACAATCCAATCATCAAAGGATTCTACACATATCACATTAAGTTGAATGTAAAACCGGAGAGAATCCTTCTCAATTAGTCAAATTGTTCCCAACCTTGGTGACTAAGAACACCAATAACACAGGAAAATTTAAAAAAAATACAAGAATCATAAAATGGGGAAGAATGAGACAATGTGTGTTTTTGATCATTTAATATCATGAACATTTAAAACATGTTATAATTCTTAACTACAAAAATATAATGGAAGGATCAAAACTAATGACTTTGAAATAGAGGGATGAATTTCGTACTTGAGAAAAAATAGGGATCAGAACTATAATTAAACCAAAAATTATTATTGTGTCAAAATTATTAAGCAAAAAACTAAAATAAAGATATCAATAAAAATATGAAAAAACATTGAATGCAAATATCTTCTCAATTAGATTTCAATTTTTTTATTTGCCACTTTGTAGTAGTTCAATATTTTACTAAACCCAATCTCTTTGTTGGTAGCGGCCATTTTGTTTTAAGAAGAGTGATAGCAGTATTTTTTCTTTTTAACATTCTCTAACGTTCTCTTTTTAATCAGTTAAAATTTATATATAGATCTTTTCTTTAAAAATAGATCCACATAAAATAGTGAGATTCACATGAATTTCAATCAAATATAATTTTTTTTTTTTTGAAAAAGCTAAAGAAAGGAAATTATATTAGCTCGATAGATCAGCACAAGGCGTGCTCACCTACGGCAAAACAGAGTGTCAATTACAAGAAAGAATCAAAACCACAACACCTGTCCAAAATTACAAAACCATAGTGTTGTTATAAGGCAAAAATAAAATCATCCTCTCTTGGCCATCCTAAACATAACCAAAGATTTGTTTACCAAAAGTTGTACTCAACCAAAAAATCTTTGCACTTTGCCTTCAACCACCACCAAATTTAAAATCGAATATAAAGAAAGTATTAGAGAGTGTTTATAACATTTCTCTTTGTTTAATTTGGGATGTTGTTGTGTCATCAAAATCTTTGATAATTGGTAACTCGCTCGTATCCTCTGCACTGTTCTGTTGATTTTTTGCACAATATTTGTGAGATTAAAAATTCATATGGAGTTCGATGTGGATTTGGTGATTCACAACATAAAAATATGTGTGTGGTGGTGGTTTTCTACTAATTTCAAGTTTTTTGATTGTTCTTTTTATATGTGGGATACAAATCCTTTAATATGTCTAAGTGCAACATGAATTGTTTTTTTTTAAAGGCATTGTACCTTGTGATTTTTGAGCTCGTCTTTGTATTTTGATTTTGGTATGACCTCTTCATTGTGCACATCTTGTGCTAGTGAGAGTGTCTTTTATTTTATTATATATATACATGGCTCTTTGATTGCTCCAAAAAAAAATTATATGGAGTTCCATAAAAAAAAATCACATGGAGTCTCTTGATTGTTTTTTACATCCATGTGATCTTGTCACGCTATAAAATGTAGTTTCTGTTAAAATCCCCGTGATGTCAAAGTACATTTTAGTATAAAATATTTTTTTTTTACAGCCAAACACACACCAATTCTTTTTTTTACAATGGACTATGTGGTCCATTTAAGCGTAAAATGTCTATTTACGATAATTAATTTCAAAAAATATCAAGTGTGAAAAAGTAATATTTTTAATTGGAATTCAAACTATTAATATTATTTTTATTAAAACTCAAATTTATACTCCGTCTATTTTAAGTGAATGCTACTTTATTTTTCATTTTAAAATAAATGTCATTATCACTTTCTAATGTAATTTTTTTCAATTTTACCTTCTAAACTATTCAAGAAAATAAAACAGTAAATAATAGAAGTAATTTAATAAACATGTCGTTTCTTTATCAACCTCCCTGCATAGATTTCAATTTCAACGTTTAGCAGTAAATCAGTAATCCCTGAAAAATTGTACGTACTGTGTTTTTAAATTTGTAAGATGGATCTGAAGTAAAGTACTACTAAGTACTACTCCACTAAGTAACATGGTGCAGAAAAAAGGTAAAGTAGCATGTCATCCACTAAGTTGCATGCTGTTTTTAGACTAATTCGAATATATGAAGAATGAGTTGGATCCAAAGAGTATTATAGTTCCAGAAACAAATTAAACTCAGCAAAAACAAAACTAATACAAACACAATTAAGCTGAATAAAAAAGGAAGGAAGCGTATACTGTATATGTCATAAATATAGGTCCAAAAGATATAATTGGCCCAATAGAAGGTTCTAGATAAATTGTAGGGTTTCTAGTCTATATAAAGAGAAGAATGATGAATGTAATGATTATCAATCAAAGAAAATGAAATGAATGGAAATGTTAGTTTTAGTGTGAGAACAACAAGCAATCAACACCAAAACGAGGCTAAATTAAACCATTTTTCAAAACCTTAAACGGACGTGGCATTTTTCAATAGCATAGCAACTTGGTTTAGTGCATGTTTGATATTTTATTGAAGAAGCTAACTTAATCCACGTAAATTATTCATGGAATACATTTTAATATGGCGGTGGAGATGTCAAAATCACGGTGACATCTCAACATGATACTAAACATATAGGTTTATATATAGTACTAAGTTGAAATTGAATGTTCAACGTAATATACATAAAACATATGCTGCATATCATGATTTTATTTTTTTCTAAAAACAGAATCGACATATAGTTTTTATAATTTGTTTTTTTTTTGGTTAGGTGTTTTTTACTCCCTCCGTCTCAAAATAATTGTCTTTATAATATTTTTTATTTGTCCCAAAATAATTGCCACTTTAGAATATCAATGCAACATTAATTATTTTTTTCCATTCTTATACCTTTATTTATTAAATTTAATATCATTTAACTACTCCACTAACTATAATTAATGAGGGTATTATAGTAAATCATACTAATTTTACCATTAAAATCAACACAATTAATCATTCCCTTAAAACTTGTGCATAAATCTTAAACGATAATCATGTTAAGACGGAAGGAGTATAAATTTTATTCCGTCGCCGATCATACGTCTAGTCTGGTGTAGAATAAATATAACAAACCATCAGCTCCATAGAATAAATAAAGTGTCAAAAAAAAGTGTCAATTGAATAAATACACAAGTCACAAGGTATAGTAGGTACATGGAAAATAGTCACAAGATTACATATGTAAAAATATAAAAATTAAAAAAATGGTACTATTCCATTCTAGATACTCCACTCTTACAAGTTTAATTAAAATTAAACTATAAACTTATTTTTTATAATTAAAATTAAATTATAAACTTAGTACTTTGAAAAGCAGAATAAATTGGGAGTCCCGCATACTACTTTTGATGTCAGAAAAGTCAATGAGAATGCTAAATGGACCACACCATCTTCCCATGTTGTTGTATTACTATTTATGTCTGATTTCTACAAACAATAGAAACATTCAGAAATACCACTAATGGAGAAAGTGATAGAAGAACCTCTTCTAAGCCAGGAGCATGACTCAAATGTCAACAACAAAAAAGGTGGTTTTAGAACATTACCCTTTATCATAGGTAAAATTACTAGTAATGATTTTCATAATTAACTTTACTAATTATAGTATATTTTGTTAATGTGATTGTTTTGCATTGCATTGCAGCAAATGAGGCATGTGAGAGAGTAGCAAGTATTGGATTAATGCCTAACATGATAGTATATTTGACAAAAGTGTATAACATGAAGACTGCTGAAGCTACTAATTTTATCTTGCTATGGTCTGCTGCCACTAATTTCACTCCCCTCATTGCTGCTTTCCTTGCTGACTCCTATTTTGGTCGATATTCCCTCATTGCTTTTGGATCTCTTGCTAGCTTACTGGTATGTTTGTCTAGCTCATGTCTTCTCTCTACTAGCTAGCATGCATATATGGACATGCACTTTTCATGTTTTCAATGTTTGTCCAGATCTGTCCCTTTTTTTTTTTATAAGATGTGTGTTTTTTTTATATATGCATTTATATTTTTACCCAATTTTTGCTTATGATGGTTGAAGTGTTAAGTGTCACATCAGATGTGAGATGATCTCAAAATGAATTCATAAGTAGAAGTAATTATCATCTTACTAGTTTTAAGATGAGTTAGACTCGCTTCAAAAAAACAACATAGAGTTAAACTCCGCTATAGAGTTAAACTCCGCTTCTAATTCTAAGAGTTTTCTTTCTCCTTGTTGGATCTTGCTAGTTACCATTTTCATTCTCTTATTTTCTATTTGTTGTATGGAATTGAGTACTTCTTGTACTCTCTTGTTTTGAACTTCTATATATCATTCAAAAAATTAAATGGTGGGTAGCCTATTATATTCTTGACTATAGTCTCCCTCTCTTTTTATTACCCAAAATAGACTATGGACTATCTTGTACTCTCTTTTTATCACTCTTTATAAACACATTTTATATTTTATCTATGTTCATTTAAATATTGAATTGCCTCACATTGAATTGTCTCATAAAAGTCTAATATAGGGTTTTTATTTTGGATCTAGTTCATGTTCACATAATTAACTTATAAGGTGAAAGATGTCTCTCATAATTAACTTATAAGTTGAGCCATAAATTAAACTACCTAATCTTGATCAAGTAATTCATATTTATCATTAGGTGATTATGTGAATGCGAAAAAACCAAAACTATATCCAACAGATTTGGATACCAAACAAACAGAAGTTGGATAGAACATCATGTCATCTATCCATCCAAAATATATACATTCCCATTCAAATTGATTTTTGTCCCTTATCTATGTTGGGATCATGCAGGGAATGATTCTTCTATGGTTAACAACTATAATCCCAATATCAAGGCCAATGTGTAACCAACTCACAAACAGCTGCAACTCCCCAACAACAATCCATCTTTTGATATTGCATTCTTCTTTTGCTCTCATGTCCATTGGAGCTGGAGGCATAAGATCATCCTCTTTAGCCTTTGGTGTTGATCAATTGAGCAAACGAGACGAAAATGCAGGAATCAAAGAGGGTTACTTCAGCTGGTACTATGCTTCCGTCGCATTGGCATCGCTCTTAGGCTTAAGTGTTGTTGTCTATATTCAAGATAACATGGGGTGGACAGTAGGATTTGCTGTTCCTGTTATCCTTATGTTTATAGCCACGTTATCATTTTTCTTAGCTACTCCATTTTATGTAATGTTGGAAGCTAAGAAAAACATGTTAACCGGTTTAGCACAAGTCCTTGTAGCTTCTTACAGAAACAGATTTCTGCAGTTACCACAAGAGGATCTGGATGTGGATGTGAATGTGAATGGTATCTACCATCATGACAAGGATTCCAATCTCCTAGTACCAACTGAAAAATTAAGGTACATTTTGTTTCTTAGTCTCATTTATCATGCTTTTGATATCATCCTATTGTTACTATTGGTCCTAGTAATTAATATGGTCACTTTTATGCTTTAGTTCCTTGAATAATTTTTTTAGGTTATGTTCTTTAATTTAAGATTCTAATTGTTTTAAGTCTGTGATGTTATCTTTTCCCCCTAGTTAGATGACATGGCATGTCATATCATATATTGAATTACAGGGATAGAATCTAAAACTTCCATAAAAAATAAAAAGAGAAAAGACTAAAGCAATAACTTAGAAAAGACTAAAGCAAATTAAGCAATGACTTATTTAACAGGTTTCTCAACAAAGCGTGCATAAAGAGAAATCCTTTAGAAGATCTAACACCAGATGGAAGAGCTTTAAATCCATGGAATCTTTGCACAATTGAACAAGTGGAAGATATCAAGGCACTTTTGAAGGTAGTACCAATTTGGACAACAGGAATTATGATGACTGTGAATACGAGTCAGGGTTCTTTTCTTGTACTAGAAGCTTCCTCCATGAACCGCCACATTGGTTCAAATTTCCAAATTCCTTCAGCCTCCTTTGGTACATTTATGATGGTATCATTAATACTTTGGGTTATACTTTACGACCGACTTATAGTCCCTTTGGCATCAAAGCTTAAAGGGCGCAAGACATGCTTAGGAGCAAAACAAAAAATGGGAGTTAGTCTATTTGCTTGTAGCATATCAATTGCATCACTTGCTATTGTAGAAAATATTAGACGCGGAATTGCGATCGATCAAGGCTATTCAGAACAACCACAAGCTGTGGTGAACATGTCTGCTATGTGGCTATTGCCGCGCCAAATCATCGATGGATTGGCCGAAGCTACTAGTGTTGTAGGACAAACTGAGTTTTTTCTCAATGAGTTGCCTCAATCTATGTCTAGTGTAGCCTCTACTCTTGGTGGACTTGGGATTTCTGTTGCAAGTTTGGTTGCTAGTTTTATTCTGAGTTGTGTTGATAGTGTTACTGGAAGTGGAGGGAATGAAAGTTGGATTTCAAGCAACATAAACAAGGGTCACTATGACTACTATTATAGTTTTATTTGTTTTTTGAGCATTTTAAATTTTGTGTATTTTCTTTACTGTAGTAAATCTTATGGTCCTTGTAAGAATAGACAGAAATAAGTTTTCTAGAAATAGTTTTTTGTTCCATGTATTTGTGACTCTAGTTGTTGTTTGGTTTTGTAAAGATTAAGGGGAATGCTTTTGAGCTTAATCATATAAACTGCTACACCAACTTTATTAGGAAAATGTTACAAAGGACATAGGAGCATTTTAAAGTAGGGAAATGCTATTATAAGGATGATGCAACATACTAGTGGATCGATAAAAGTAAGATGATGCTATTCAACGTAAGCATTAATAATAGGTGAGTGAACTATGTCTCATCGGCTACCTCTTGGAATAATTGGCAATATTTGTCTGAAATCACCTCCGAAAACTACAACTTTACCTCCTAATTTTTTTGCACTGTCGGTCAGATCGGTGGCAATATCTTGTAGTGTTCGGTTGAGAGTTTCAAAAGTGAATCTGTGACACATTTGGAGCTTCATCCCATATTAATTTGGTTTGTCTCAACAATTCGGCATGTTCACTTTCCCCATTAATGTTACACATTGAGTTTTTTAAGGTTGGTATTAGAATACAAAATTTGGAATGAGCAGTTCTACCACGTGACAATAGTAAATTAAAGATGCAATCTCACCGGAGGCCAATGTTAAAACAATGTTGCTTTTAAACTGCAATGTTGATGCAACACATAGGTGTTTTTTATGCACTTCCGTTCCATGTAGGAAAAAAACTCCACCCTGTTTAGATCTAACATCAGCTCTTATTGTTTCGAAATTTTGTTCATCTGTGTGCAATTAGAAATAGATAAATCATTAGAAATTTCAATATAAAGTTAATTAGTTTATAAAGGGATTTTTATTTATTTGACATGAAGACTTATGCAATCAAATGTATGACCTATTAGGCACAAGTTATGGTGCATAAGCCATATGTTTATGCACTGTGCATAAATATTCTAGATTGCTTAGTGCACCCTCAAATTTCTAGCGTACCTCCAAATTGTTTAGCGCACCCCTCAAATTTTTAAGAGGTGAGCTAGAAATTTGAGGGGTGCGCTAAATAATCTGAGAGGTGTACTAAGCAATCTGAGAATGCATTAAACAATTTTCATTACTTATGCACGGTGCATAAGAAAAAAGCTTATGCACCATAACCACTCCCGACCTATTACTGATGAGTAAAGGTGCAGATATTTACGATGAAGTTTCTGCTTGTCATAATCGAGCTCATCATATATAAGCTTATTTTCAAACTTTGGCTTTGCATAATTCATAAGGCATTGGTTTGAAATCTTTGAGTGACTTCTTGTTTGTTTGTAATAAAGTTTCGATCTCACAAAGTGTTAAATTATATATTTCCTCTTCAGTGAGTTGAAGTTATGTAAATGATACATCAAAATACGAAGCAAAACAAATAAGACAATTAAATGAAAAAATATAATAGAAAGAACATATGATAAAAAAGTATATATACTCCCTCAGTCCCAAAATATAAATAAAAGTTGGTCAACAAAAGTGAATGTATTTGGTCCAAATTTTGAACCAAATACATTAAGTTTTTTTGACTAATTTTTGCTTATATATATTTTGGGACGGAGTAGTATGATAGAAATGTAGTTGTAGAAAGTATAATTGAAATTATTAGATTGGACACCATGATAAGAGTTCAAACCCCATTTTTTCATTTATGTGTAGAAATTTCTAATGGCTATTACTATTTTGTCTATCTATCAAAAGAATAAACAATATTATTAGTAAACATCCATCAAAATAAAACCAGTAAAAGACATATTAGTTGCATTAAAACAAATATATATAGTCTTTAAAATTGAATTGTGGCGTAAAATTTGGAAAAATCACTAAATTGGTTTATATTTTTAAAATTAAGGGATACAATTTTTATTTCCAAATTTAAGAGATTAAATTGATTGACCTTTATAATATTAAGGATTAAGAAATAACTCTAATTTGGGGGGCGAACAGAAAAATACTCTAATTTTGTAGTGCATAACTTAACTTAGGCCCAAATCATCAGTCCACTGTAATGCATCAAGAAGTAAGAAGGCTCCCCATTCCCAACACACCCCATATATAGTTTATCAAAACACAAATCAAATACAGGGCAATTAATTCGTCAAAAACATTGTGTTACTCTGTCAAAAATAAAAACATTGTGTTATTTTTAGTAAATATTGTGGTTTTTTTTATATAGGTTACAACACAAAATTTTAGTGGCCTCCAAATTTTTATATAGGTCCACTATAACACAAAATACTATTTTTCCTGACAAAAAGGAAAAACTGTATTTTTTTATAGTTCATTGAAAACAGCTTTAATAAAAGTAGTATCAACAATTTTGAACTGTGGTGTTAAAAATCATTTGCATATATAAGTGACATTTTGAGAATAATTTTTGTTGGTGTTTTTAGATAAGAACTTTAAAACTGTTGTTGATAATTTTATAAATTACATTTCTTACTTTGTTTCTAATTAATTTTATGAATCCTATATACACTAAGGGTCTGTTTGAGAAGTCAAAAAATTAACTTATAACTTATAGCTTATAAGCTCAAAATACACCCAACTACCCAAGCAAAAGGTTAAAGAGCATATTCCCTTCACAAAATAAAAAGAGCATATTCTCCTTTTTAATGTTTTTATACTAAAAATATATTTATGATGTTGCCATGCTTAGTATTCACGAATGAAGACAACAAAACAAAGAGGTTTGGAATTTTGTGCTGTCGTAATCTACGTTACGTAGGGCTCTCATTTTCCATTCCCTATATATGTATGCCAAATTAAGCTTGAAGCTAATTCCAACTTTTTGTACATGTGCCTTTGCTCATCTTGTTTTTGTTATTTAACTTTAACATTAATTTCCTTCCAGGAACCACAATCTCTGTTTTGTTTAGCAAAAATGAAAATTCTCTTCACAACATAATAATAATTTGGCTTAAACATCATTTTAGTCCTTGTATGTACGCGAATTTTGGTTTTAATCCTTGTATCGAATTTTGTTCAAAATAAATCCCTGAATCAAACAAATTTTTTGATTTTAATCTCTAAAGCGAAAATCCGTAGGAAAATTCGCAAGTTTCCTGCACATTTTTGACCTTCTTCCTACGAATTTTCCTGCGGATTTTCGCTTTAAAAACTAAAATCAAAAAAATTGGTTGATTCAAGGACTTATTTTGAACAAAATTCGATACAGGGACTAAAACCAAAATTTCGTGTACATACAAGAACTAAAATGATATTTAAGCCTAATAATTTTACTTCTACTTAATATGGGACCAAGAGATGATGATATAGATAGTTATATTAGGCAAATTGTAACAAGTGTTTTAGGAACACATGTTAAGAAATCAATTATAAAAATATTATCTTAAACAATTTCAAATCTTGAGAGTTTGTTTAGATGAGAAAATATTTTGAGGTAAAATAACTTTTTAAGGGAAATTCAAAATCTTTTATGTAAACTTCAATGTTAGAATGATTAATTTAGAGAATTTTTAAAATATTAAAATTTTATGAAATATTTTGTCCAAATTATATTTAAGAAATTTAAAATTAACTCAATGATAGGAGTTTATCTTATAATATTATGAAGTGTTTAGTTCGAATTCTTTTGAGAACGGGTTAATTATAATTAGTGTCACTTGATTTTACACTTCTTGCCACTTGAGACCAACAATAATATATATTCAATTTAAAATCTTAAGAGTTTGATAGCTTAAATGATAAGAGCTGTGAGATATAAGTTAGATACGAGAAGGTTTATGATTCAAATCCGAACATTTATTAACTATTAACTATATATTAATATAATATACTAAGTAAGTTACTAATTAACCCTTTTTAAAATATAATCACAATTATTTAAGTTTTTATTAACGTCCTTTATCGTAATTAACTAAATATGGAGAAGTTGTTTCCCACACAAATCAACAATTAATCACAAATTTAGTCAAACAAAAAAAATTAGTCACATATTAAAAAAAAAAAAAACTAACATGCTATTTGTGCTCCACTTTTTGAGTTACTTTGTTAAAAAAAAACTAACTAATTTTCAAAGATTTTTTTTTGCTAAAAGCAGCTTAGTGTGATACTATAAAAAATATAAAAAATCACCTATTTTTTGACTGAAAAACAAAAACCAACATGTTATTTGTGCTCCACGTTTTTTACTTACTTTGTTAAAAAAAACTAGCTAATTTTAAAAATTTCTTTTTGCAAAGATTATTTTAAATTTCATAGAAATGAGTGCTATAAAGTTATATCATGGGCGACAAAAACAGTTTAATGATGTTATGTTTGTGCTAAGTCACTCAAATTATTAAAAAAAAACTACCCAAAGAAAACAAAAACTAAACTGGAGGTATCCTTTCTATATAAGTTACTCATAAGGCTAAAAAGTAAGAACACAATATGACAGTTTTCACTCCGTACCATCTCTCATCCTGATTACTACTTCTCCCTACTTTCTCCATCACTTTATCTTTGCTATTAATTTTCATGACAGCATCTTCTAATTTGGTAAGTTTTTTACATTATTGTTGTTGTGACTTTTGTTCCTATGAGTAACATAATTTGCATCGCATGCTAAATTGGATTGACTACATTTCAAGTGTCAATAGCGTTTGAAAATAGAATAATATTTTGCTTAAATTACACTACACAAATTTCATTTAGTATAAAATATGCTAACGTTACTAGATGAACAGAGAAAAATATTTGACACGATCATGGAAGTTGTTCGGAAGCAAAAAGGGGGAGTTTTTTTTCCTATATGGATATGGTGGAATAGGAAAAACTTTCATGTGGAACACTTTAGCAACAACTTTACAATCAAAACGGGACATTGTTTTGACTGTAGCTTCCAGCAAAATTGCATCTTTATTGTTGCCTGGAGCAAGGACAACTCATTCAACGTTCAAGATTCCAGTTCCAGCACTTGAATTTTCTATTTGCAATATAGAGAAGGGAACTGAATTAGAACACCTTTTAAAATTAACAAAGTTAATTATATGGGATGAAGCTCCTATGACTCACAAATTCTGCTTTGAAATTTGGACAAATCCTTAAAAGACATAATAAGTGAGGATAAGTCTTCTGCGTCCAAAATATATGGAGGAAAATTATAGTCTTTGGTGGTAATTTCAAACAAATCTTTCCAGTAATACCAAGAGGAAGTAGATCTAATATTGTTCATGCAACAATAAATACCTCTTATATTTGGGATCATTAAACTGTTTTAACCTTTATCAAGAACATGCGGTTGCTAAATGGTTCATCAAATTCAAACTCTGAAAAAATTAAAAAAAATTCTGAATGGATATTAAGGATCGGGGATGGAGAAGTTTTAGAGCCAAATGATGGATATGAAAATATCCCAATTTCAGATGAACGTTTAATTTCATAATTCGATGAACCCATTGATGCAATTGTTAAAAGTACATATCTTGATTTATTGAATCATTACATTGATGGTCAATATCTACAAAGTAGAGCTATTTTAGCATCGACAATTGAGGTCGTAGATGAAATCAATGATTATATATTGAAGCACATTCCAGGTATTTCAAATTTATTAGTTGAATAGATTTAATATAATTTATAACATATGCAATTATTTTTTACAAGGTTTTATTATGTTTTTGTTATAGGTGATGAAAAGGAATATCATAGTTCAGACTCCGTAGATCGAACCGAAGAAAATGACAATGAAGCATTTGAACAACTTACACCAGAGTTTTTAAATTGTCTAAAAACATCTAGACTTCCGAACCATTCCATCAAACTAAAAGTTGGCACGCCAATCATGTTGTTGAGAAATCTAGATCAAGCTGAGGGGTTATGTAATGGTACTAGGTTGATTGTTACTAAACTTGGAGATCATGTGATTGAAGCTAAAATAGTTACTGGAAAAAACATTGACAATATAATATATATTCCAAGAATTTCGATGTCACCATCACAATCACCGTGACCATTCACCAATTATTGTTTCTTTTGCCATGACAATAAACAAGTCTCAAGGTCAATCTTTAGAATATGTTGGATTATACTTGCCAAGAGATATTTTCACTCACGGTCAACTCTATGTGGCAATTTCTAGAGTGAAGAGCAAACAAGGACTGAAGATATTAATACATGATAATGCAAAAAAATCATTGAATACTACTACAAATGTTGTGTTCAAAGAGATTTTCCATAATATCCAATAGATAATTTAGATTCATCTCCTATTTATCCATTTCAAATTGGAATTTTATTTTGTCATTCATTAGATATAATTTATATAAATTACTAACTGAGATGCACTTATTTACACACACATACATATATATTTACACTTTAATGCTTCAACCTAAAATAATTAGAAATAACAATTTTGTTCAATTTTTTCAGGAACTTGCAAAGACTCAAATTGTGCTCACCTTCTTTTACACAAAATCTTACAAATGTAGAACGGGAGTTGATCATTAATAATTCACTTCAAATTAAAGTATCACATTTATTAAGTTGTATCTATAGATTCCATGTTGTTTTCAACAAACCTATATGTACTTTGTAATAGTATAAGTTAGATATGTATTTTTTTTGGTACAAAGTTAGATATGTATTTATTAATATATTTTTTTTGACGGGATGTATTTATTAATATTAAGATCATATTTTATATTATATGTTTAAAACTTTATTAATGCAATGATAAAAACATGTTTTCAAATTGTAATGTATTGCTTCTTTTAAATTTTCTTTTGATTTCTGTTTTTTTTTTACGGATCTTTGGTTTCAGTTGTTATTATTTTTCTAATTAAACAAAAAAGAAATTAATAAATTAACCAACATTTTTAAAAACTACATAAGTATTTAGTACAATTAAATATATCATTTAACCATAACCCAGACCCGTGCGGATGCACGGGTTTATAACTAGTTTAACAAAAAAAAATATTAAACAATAAAATTAATATGTTAACAGAAAATGACACTACACAAATAGATTGCTTGCTAATCTAAGTATATCTCACCAATACTAATTAATAAAATGCTGAATTGGTGGATAAAAGCGAGAGTTTGACTTAATGCATATTTGTCATTTTTTTTAATTTTATTTATGGATATACCAAAGAATTATCCATCTTAAAATGCCTTTTCAAATAATTCACATTAAAGAAACTAAATGTTATTTTTGTGGTTTTGAATATCAAATAACATTCATTTATGTTTATTAAATTCAGGACAACCAAACGAAGAACAGAGTTGTTGTCTACAAGGTGCATCACTGCACTAATTAAGGATTATTGAAATCATGTGATCACAACTTAGAGTGGTGGCGTGACAAGAGCTTCACAAACTCAATGACCACCGCGACGGAGTTAGTGGCGGCGAGGGGCGAGAAGGTATCAGCTTCGTTCGACTCCGCGGTGCCACCGCCGGCCAAATCAGAGAGAGCCCTAATAGCAATGAAGGGAATCCTTTGTTGCAAGCATATAAGAGCAACTGATGCACTTTCCATGTCAACTGGAGTCACATTAAATTTATTGTAGATGAAGGTTCTGTATGCTGCATTATCTAGGTAGAATCCTGCACTTGTTCCTCTCTCCACAAGCAATACCTTTGGTGTTGTTGTTAAACATGTGTCTGAGTCTATGCATGCCTCTAGCTTCAATTTCTGAAAAATATATTCTAAAACTTATTATAACCACATTGTTTAATTAGGCAATGTCATAGAAGTCAAAACACAATCTATAAAAAAATCATATTCATAAAAAAAGTTGTATTATTTTTTGTCCTAACCTCTAATTCTCAATAAAGCCACTAAGCTAATTTAAAATTCGACCGAAAGATAAATAAACTCAACTGGCAAAAGATATGTACTATCTTTAAAAAAAATGTATTAAAAATAATTCAAACTCAAATTTGATTCTACCAAACAATTTAGGTGAGACCTCTATCCTTTTAAAATTGGGAGTATTTATCCATCAACCACTCAATAATATTTTAATCGATATAAATTTTATAAAATACATCGTTAGATTAAAAATTTATATCATATAGATTATTTGTGTAAAATTTCAGACAAATCCACAATTATTTGAGACACATCAAAATTAACAGTTTAAGTGATTTTTTAAACATTAATCTTTATGTGTCTCAATAACATATCAAATGATTTTGAATTTGTCTGAAATTTTACACAAATGATCTATATGATATAAATTTTCAATCCAACAATGTATTTCATAAAAATTTATATCAGTTAAAACATTATTGAGTGGTTGAGGTAAATACCTCCAAAACTTGAAGGTATAGATCAGAAAAACCAACAATTTAAAGTTCATAACTTTCAGATGTTAAGCCTACAATTTTATTTGGTTGAGTAGAAATAAGCAAAGGTTTCAAGATGTTAAGCCTAACTTTCATTCCATTTGCTCTATGATCATAGCCAATGTCTCTTTAGTTGGAAATTGTACCTCTAAATCTGCAGGTTCTTCCATGATTGATTTTAATGTCCTAAAATTTTTTGGAGTCAAAATTCATCCTTCTAGAGCTCCAAAGATTTATGAAGTCTTGTGGTGTCCTCCTTTGAATGGTTGGCTAAAGTGTAACACTGATGGCACATCTTTGGGTAATCCAGGTCAAGCTGCTTGTGCCGGTATTTTTAGAAATTTTAAGGGTGAGAATGTTGGTTGTTTTGCTCAGAATATTGGTATTGCAAATGCTCTTCATGCTGAATTTATGGGGGTCATTTTAGCTATTGAGTTTGCTTATGATAAGCAATTGAATCACTTATGGGTTGAAAGTGATTCTAGGTTAGTTACCTTGGCTATCAAGTCTTCTAACATTGTCCCTTGGCAATTGAAAAATAGATGGTTAAATTGTATGCTAAAAATTAAGTCTATGTCTTTTATCATTTCTCATATCTATAGGGAAGGCAACCATTGTGCCGACAAACTTGCCTCTATAGGTCTTTCTTTGACTGAGCTTACTTGGTGGAATATTGCTCCTGTTAGCATTAGAGAAGACCTTGTTAGGAATAGACAGGGTCTTCCTTATTTTAGATTTTGTTAATATTTTGAGGGTTTGGTTTGGTCCCCTCTTTTGTATTCCATTTTTCTTTTATATAATACTTGAAGTTAAAAAAAAAAAAGTTCATAACATATTGCATATAACAAGATTTTTTTATGGTTCGTCTGAGCAAAGTGTCGATCATCACAAAAAATTGATACACGTGAAATTCTAAATTCATATACATATAAATGTGTCTAATCTAACAGTATCATATGATTTAGTTGAGTTAAACATACATAACTACTAGAATTTAAACTTTACGTAATACTACTATTAAATATATCAAAAATGCTTGATGGCACGACTTGATTTTGTCTTGCATTGCACGACCAATATTACTGAGCAATGCTATTTAGTGGTTACATGTTATTGGTATTTTTTTTTGAAGCGGTTATTAGTATTTTATTTGTTACATATCACATGTGAGTGGTCGTGCATGATGTCGTGCGGTTTCTAGTCATGCTATTTAGCATTGCTGTAAATATATTTAAAACTTTTTTTGACAGAAAATATTTACACTAATTAATTTACATGCATTAATTCACATTAATTAAAAGTCATGAAACCAATCTAGAAAGTTGAAACTAACCAATCTAAAAAGTTGGAATCCTAATAAGCCATACATAATACTCCCTCCGTCTCAAAATTATTGTCCTTTTAGAGTTATGCACGTAGATTAAGAAGCAATAAAAATTGATAAGTTAAGTCTCTTCTACCCTTACTTTATTAAGAAAGAGAAAATATATTTAATTAATACTTTAACTTTTGTAAGGATACAAATGGTAAACTAATTTTAATTTTACATTGGTTACGTTTCCGAAGAGGACAATAGTTTTGAGACAAAACTAAAAAACTAGAAGGACAATAGTTTTAGGATGGAGGGAATAACATAGATAGACGTACGTACATACCTCAAGTTGTTTGGCAATACGGTAGTAGTGGGAATCAACAGGGACCCAAAGAGCATGTTGCCTTTGTTCAGGAATACCATCAACTGGAAAAATCTCTTCTGTTTGGTACCAAAGATTGTTGAGATGGTTATCAACCGTAGCACTGTCAGCAGCACTTATGTTTGATGTGAAATCTGAAAATTTTATGAACCCTACATCCCTTGTGTAGTCTCCATTGTTTTCTAATGGTAATGTGTCATTAGCCCCTAGACCATACCTCTGCATGCATATTTACAGTGTATTTTTTTAAATTAATTACTACACATAACGTACACCACCATTAATTAATATCATTAACTAATAATTAAGTACTATATATATAATATCATGTTGATATAATTAATCAATTAATAATGCAATCAAATTCAAAATGACATAAGTACATCCGTCATATAAATAAATTAATTGGCTAGTTAATTAAGTCAAGAATCCATATATTAATCAATGCATGTATTTGTCTGTCCTTTAGCAATGAAGATTGTGAGAGGGGTAAGTAAGATGACCACTCATTTCAGTCATTTGAAATTAAATTAAGATAAAGCTAATTTTCTCTTCTTCTTGAGTACGTACGCACATGGAATCACTCTATATTTTACATATAGTCCAAGAACTAGAAGTAAGTTTGACATTTTAATGTTGAGGATAGATCGGTTCAAAGACGCTCTTTGGAGATTGTTACGTTGTTAATTAAGGCATCATTTTTTTCTAGAGGATCTGTATATAAGGAAGGAGGTTGACTAAAAAAAAAAAAGACAAATTAAGGTATAAATTATTGTATTACTTTAAATAATGTAATAATTTTTTATTTTTTTAATTCCATTTTTTCTAAATATAGAAATATAATAATATTTAGTCAAAAAAAAAATATAATAATATTTTTGTCTTTAATTATAATATATTTTTTCACTTTTTTTATCCCTCAATACTACTCTTTTCAAAAATCCACATACATATTATTAACAGTTTCTTCACAAAAATGCTCCCATTTAATTTACCATTAAAAAGTAAATATTGTTTTCTCTCTTTTACGATTTCACAAATTTATTGTTATAACTATTTTATTAAAAAAAATTATTAAGTAGGGTGACTCTTTTTATTTTTTTCAAATTGAAAATAACATTTTTTTAAATATCCGTTAATTTGGTTGAAAGAGTCTAATAATAAGGAATAAATTTGGTTGTACCTAGCAAAACTACCTAAATTCCTCGATCACCATCAAAACTCGTGGCTTTTATAAAATTATTTTTTATGTATTTTTTTATACATAGACAAAATAGTAAAATATTAAATATACAAAATAAAAAGATTGAAGTTCGAACTTCAATCATAAATTTATGACTTAACAATTTTTTTATTTTCTGTCTGTTGATCGCTAGGACTTTTAGTGACCTTATTTTTTTAGTAAAAATTTTTATATTTTTTTTTTTAGTGACCGTATTTACTAATTACTACTATTTCATTTCAATTTTTAATATACTCCTATATTATAGTATTATATAGGAATTAATGTGGAGTGTATAGTACCTGCCAACTCCAAAGTGCCAAATGAGCCCAATAATGAGGAATAGCAACATCTCCAATATGCAAGGACGGATTTGCATTTCCAGCAATACCATAATGAACCACTCCATCTACATCGAAAAAGCTTAATACAAGCTGTGTTGTTATAGCTGCATTTATCTACATTAATTCATGGATCAGTACAAAATATTAATTAGACTCATTATTTAATTAATTGCCATTCAAAAAAAAAAAAAGACTCATTAATTAATTCCAATTGTTGATAATCTTTAGCTATATATGAAACCGTACGTACCACACTCAATCCGGTCATGACCAGTATAACAGGTTTGTCACCAATTGATCCAAAACGAAATCTCCTTCCTTTGTTATTAGCAATTCAAAAATAAAAAATTAGACAAATTACAAAATACAAATTAATAACAAATTATTAATTTTTCAGGGTCCATCTAATATAAACTTCTGAAAAATAGTCTAAACGTGATCATTTACTATTTTCAATAAAAAATGAAAAACATATTTAAAAATAAAACTTAGATTGTTCATAGTATGGTGTCCTCAAATTATATATACGCATGATTTTGGTCCTACGGAAATAGAGGCATGCATTCACTGATTCACATACGTACCTGCAAAATCTATGATAGTGTCACTAGGAGTATAGCCTGGATTTTGAAGAAGAGGGTTAAGTTCAAAAGAATTTGGTATGACTAAACCCAAATAAGGACCATTTTTATTGATTAAAGCAATTTTCTTTAGTAATTTTGGTGTTAAGGCACAATTCACGAATGTATTTTGGACATTAAACCACATAAATGTTGCAAGAAATATGAACAAGACTATTCTCCCTGCCATTTTATGCACGCAAATAATAAAATAGAAAGAAAGAAAAGAAGAACCGTGTGATTTGAGAAATGAAAGGAGCCAAATGTGTTGGCTTTTATAGAAAGATAGTAAGTAAAGAAAAACGTTTTACTTCCATTAATTTCTAGGTGCCAGCCGTAAAATTTTAATCTTCTGACAAGAAAATGCTAGTAATTGATTATTCAAATTGTCAACATCAGTCAAAAGTAGTTTATGAATTTTGCAAATCCATAAGTGAGACAATTCACATGAATCCCAAACTTATGTGATCACATTAATGGAGCTCAATTGCATTTGAAATTTATGAGTTTAGGTAAAAATTATTCAATCTTGCTAACGAGTACATTTGATATACTCTTTAAGTATACTAATTAAAAAAATTATTTATTTAAAAAATTAAATAACACAATTTTCAATGCGTTAATTTTTTCTCAAGGCAATGGTTAATGAAACAAAAGTGGTAAAAAATCTCTTTGAACCTGTGCATTTTATTTTTCTAAATTAATAAAACATGATTTTCAATGCAAATTTTACTTTTTTTTTGGTAATCTTAACCAGTCCCTTGCACATCCCTTATTTAAATAGCTTAAATAGTGCACCAGGTGCACTCTTTAGTATTTGTCAAAATTATTTGATGTGTTGGTATGTTCGAGTAGCATTTTTTTTTGAACAACGAATAATTTTATTATATATATATATATATATATATATATATATATATATATATATATATATATATATATATATAATAAGGTAGAAAAAATACAAGAGGTACTCAACACATACCAGAGGAAAGGTACAAGTAGTACTTTACCTACAAGAAACAAAACATCAACAATATACGACCAAAAGACTTATCTGAAAATATAATCCAAAGGTGCTACACACCATTCATAAAATGTTCAAGTAGCATCTTTATGAGGTAAAAAACCATAAAGATTATATAATCAAATGTTAGTTGGTCCAATGATTTTTGTTATAGACAATGTTAGTTGTTAGTATATTGCAATGTTAGTTTTCCTCTTTGCCATAACTTGAACTCTGAACCTCCAACTCCTTAACCATTAGCTTAATTCGCTTCATCAGTTGAGCTACATATTCCCCCAATTAATCCAATAGTGATTGACACTGAACTTGGTAGAAAGAATCACGGTTCAATTTCCGCAAGTGTGTTTAGGAGGGTACTATAAAATCATTTGATATCAGAATTCATCTTGAAACTTGGACTACTATGATTCATTCTCTTAAGAAATAGATGGTGAAAAAAAAAACTCTATTTATATAATTTTAGCATATTAAATAATTTTAAATTTATCTAAAACTTTACATAAATGATTTATATGATATAAATTTTAATTCAACTATGTATTTTATATAATAATTTATAACAAATTCCTTATTTATTGAGCACCAATAATACAGCAATGAATGACATAATTGGCTGTCTACTACGTACAGTATAAAAACGACTGTTTGGACTATTATCCATACATCATAATCAGTCGAAAAAGAAATCTACGCTTTAAAGGTAAATTTGAATAAACAAGCAATATGCTTCTTCCCATTTTTTATTAAAAAACAATACTTCTCCATTATTTGATATATATGTGACTCAGCAGATCCAATTAATTACAATATTCAGCTTCCTCGTTTGTCATGTGGAAATACGTTTTTTTTTTTTCTTTCTGAAGTTACCTCAAAGTTCAATAAATAATGTAAAAATATAATACCGTCAAAAAAAAAAAATGTAAAAATATAATAAAATGGATGTCAATATCAAATAATAACTCCCTCCAATTTTAAATATAAAAAAAAAATTATTTTTAAGTTCATTAAGAATCTAATATATTTAATTGACTAATTTTTTTTTTTTATATTTAAAATCGGAGGTAGTATACCAGTAAAGTTTACACTCATCATAAAGGTTGTGATTTATTCACTTTAGTAATCACGTGAAACAGAGCAAAAATGCTTAAACCTACAGACCCAAATCAGCTCTAGAACATGCTGTATTGTCCTAAACGTGGAAAAAAAATCCCTCAGCCAGCTCACCAGTTGCTTCTGATAGCACTGTATCATTGTGTGTATCAGAAAGATTTTATTGCAGTTCAGCCAATGGTTTAAAATGAGTGTATCTTTTAAGTGTAATTCTGAAAATTTTTGGTGCAATAGAAATAAAGGGTTCATAGATTAATAAAAATAAAGAGATAGAATTTTGTGTCAAATTAACATTGACACATTAGTGTCATTTTTTTTTTTGACACATTAGTGTCATTTGATCTCATCCCTATGAAAAATGTGCAATTATTTTCATTCCATTATTTCTATGTATAAACATTGTACTCTTTTTTTTTTTTTTTACGTAACATTGTACTCTTCTAATCATATGAATCCCTTCAAAAAATTTGTCCTTACAGTGAACGTTGAATGAACATTTGCATGAACCAAGATAAATTTTTTACAAGAAGAATACTAAAACAACTTACTACAAACCAGGTGGCTTAGATAGAGGTAACAGATTGTAGATGCCATCTACATCTACAGGTAATTAATCCTTAAGCTCAATTAACCAATAACTTACTTTAATTAATAAAAAAAATTCTTTTTCAATTGCAACAATTTTAACCAATAACTAAACAATTTCTAGACAAATCATATCTATTTTTAAGAATCATATCTGCTTGTTCTTGCACAACCTTCCAAACCTTCACCACATGCATTTCCTCTGTTAATGTTGCTCCAATAGCACCTAATCACAAAAACTCCTTCGACAATAGCATGAATCATGTACACATCACCCGAACCATTAATTGAATCCAACAACTTACCATTAATTTCAATAGCAATAATACTTTCACTACTAATCAACTTAACACTTCCATTTTGTACTTTTTCATTAGCAACAACTTTTCCACCATTACTAATTAACTTAACACCACCATTTTGTACTTTTCCATTAGCAACTTTTTTTCCATTTGTCAAAATCCTAAAACGATCAACAGCAAGTTTCCTCAGCACAAAAATTCCAGCATAAGCACACACCACATAGCCATACATGAACTACCAGCATAAGCAGCATCCACATGAACCCAAAATCTTATATAACACATACCACATAGCCATACATTATTGTAAACATTAAAAAATTCTTCACTACATTTTCTCACACTCCTAAAATCTACCTCTACAACAATATTCATCAATCATCATGAACCCTTTAGATCCTAAAGAATTTAGAAAACAAAGTCACATGATCATAGATTTCCTAGTTGATTACTACCAAGATATTTCAAATTACCCAGTTTTAAGTCAAATAAAAGCTACCTCAAAAAAAATTTACCATCATTTGCACCTTCAAATCCAGAACCAATTGAAACAATTCTTGAAGATTATGAAAAACACATAATTCCCGGTATAGCACATTGGCAAAGTCCTTACTACTTTGCTTATTTTCCATCAAAATGTTTTATAAACAACAAGTTTACCAATATTTTCACTACCAATTTTGTTAAGAATTTTATCTCTAGCAACAACTAGAGTTCCCAAAATACCTTCACATGTTGTCCCTAACAAAACACCACCACCATTACCTTTAAAAAGAATTTTTTTTTCACTAAGCCAATCTATAACAACATTTTGTAATTCTGTTGCAGCTGGAGAGGAAATCCAACAACATTCAATCCAGTACTTAGCATTTCTCCAATGAACCCGGCTATGCTACCACTTGATGGAAAATAAGTAAAGTAGTTAGGACTTTGCTTATTTAAAGGTAATGGTGGTGGTGTTTTGTTAGGAACAACATGTGAAGGTATTTTGGGAACTCTAGTTGTTGCGAGAGATAAAATTCTTAACAAAATTGGTAGTGAAAATATTGGTGAATTTGTTGTTTATAAAACATTTTGATGGAAAATAAGCAAAGTAGTAAGTGTTAGAATAAGTGCTTATGACAGCTTATGCTTACAGCTTATATAGGCAAAAGGTTGTTATTAGTTAGTTAGATCTGTTACTGTCACAAGTCACACATATAGTGTGCAATTGTAATTGGATCAATGCTATATAAGGCATTGTGCATTGTAAACAAGAGATGAGAAAACCTATTGTTCAACAATTGGTATCAGTTAGCCTGCAAAGGACCTGATATTCACCCAAACGCAGTTTCAGAGTTTGTTGCAACAAGTTAACCGTTTTTTCCCTTTCTCATTCCCTCTTTCACATTGCCTTCACATCTTCTTTGTTTTTCTCTCTTCTGTCCTCCATCAATGGCGGAGAACTCAACATTCATACAACCAGCAATCCCTAAATTCGATGGATTCTATGATCACTGGTCAGAACTTATGGAAAATCTGATCCGTTCCAAAGAATTATGGGAGCTCATTGAAACTGGTGTGATAGTAGCTCCTGCAAATGCTACTGCTGATCAACAACGTGTCGCAACTGCAAGCAAGAATAAGGATCTAAAACTCAAGAACTATCTCTATCAAGCCATTGATAGAACAATTCTTGAAACAATCTTGGTCAGAACCACATCGAAAGATATATGGGATTCTATGAAACGCAAGTATGGTGGATCAACGAAAGTCAAACGTGCACAATTACAAGCTCTTCGCAAAGAATTTGAGATTCTTGCTATGAAAGATAATGAATCTATAGATGAATATCTTGCAAGAACACTAGGCATTGCGAACAAGATGACTGCACATGGCGAGCTTCTTGAACAGACCAAGATTGTGGAAAAGGTATTGCGCTCACTGTCTTCCAAATTTGACTATGTTGTGTGTGCCATAGAAGAATCAAATGATGTAACTGCACTCACTATTGATGAATTGCAAAGTAGCTTGCTGGTTCATGAACAACGTATGAAGGTCACACAACACAAAGAAGAGGAACAAGCTCTCAAGGTTTCCAATTCAACACGTTCTGCTTCAGCAAGAGGGAGAGGAAGAAGTGGTTCTAGAGGTGGAAGGGGAAGAGGACGATGGAGTAAAGAGAATGTTGAATGTTATAGATGCCATAAACTGGGACATTATCAGTATGAATGTCCATCTTTGGCAGACAATGCTAATGCAAATTATGCAGAATTTGATGAGGAAGAAGAACTGTTGCTTATGGTGCAAGAAACAGCAACAAGTCAATTCCAAGAACAAATATGGTTCTTAGACTCTGGTTGTAGCAATCATATGATTGGCAACAAAGAGTGGTTGTTTGATTTTGATGATCAATTCAGGGAATCAGTGAAGCTAGGTGATGATTCCAAAATGGCAGTTATGGGTAAAGGCAACTTGAAATTGTATCTCAATGATATAATTCAAGTCATTACAGATGTGTATTACTTACCAGGTTTGAAGAACAATCTGTTGAGTATTGGGCAATTGCAACAGAAGAACCTTACTATAGTGTTCTCTCATGATAATTGCAAAGTTTACCATGAGGAAAGAGGGTTAATAATCACTACACAAATGTCAGCCAACAGAATGTACATTGTGTATGCACCAGTCATCACTCCACAGTACATACAAGTTGCAAAATTATATCCATCACAACTATGGCATTACAGATATGCTCATCTCAACTATAAAGGTCTGAATACCTTGGTAAAGAAGGAAATGGTGAAAGGCTTACCTACTCTGAAGGAAGTCAATGAAGTGTGTTCTGATTGCATCATTGGAAAGCAACACAGAGATAGTATCCCTAAAACAACTAATTGGAGAGCCAGCACTAAGCTTGAATTAGTTCACTCAGACATATGTGGTCCCTTAAATCCAACATCAAATGGTGGCAATAGGTACTTTATAACCTTCATTGATGATTTTAGTAGAAAAACATGGTCATATCCTATATCTACTAAGTCTTGTGCTTTTGATATCTTCAAAAAGTTTAAAGTACTTGTTGAAAAAGAATCTAACTGTCAAATCAAAAGCCTTAGAACTGATAGGGGTGGAGAATATACCTCACATGAGTTTAATGAATTTTGCAGTTCAAATGGCATAAAGAGGCAGTTGACTGCTGCATATACTCCTCAGCAAAATGGAGTTTCTGAGAGGAGAAACAGAACATTAATGAATATGGTAAGAAGCATGTTAACCTCTAGACAAATGCCAAAAAGTTTTTGGCCAGAAGCAGTTATTTGGGCCACACATGTGTTGAATAGAAGTCCTACATTATCAGTTAAAGATATTACACCAGAGGAAGCTTGGAGTGATAGGAAACCAACTGTCCATTACTTTAGAGTATTTGGGTGTATAGCATTTGCACATGTAGCAGATGTTCAAAGAAAAAAGCTGGATCCAAAAGGGATTAAATGTGTTCATCTGGGAATTAGTGAAGAATCTAAAGCTTACAAGCTTTATGATCCTGTCTTTAAGAAAATCATGGTAAGTAGAGATGTTGTTTTTGATGAATCAAAAGGGTGGAACTGGAATAAGACAAAGGAATCAAATGCAGAAGAAGTTAGCATTGATAGTGATGATGACAATGTTGTTCAGACAGTTACAAATAATCCACCAGAGAACAATGAAGATCACAATCAGGATGTGTCACCTGCAGATAGTGGAAATGAAGATGAGGACATAGAACTGAATGGTGATAACAATGACACACTAGCACCTAGAGTCAGAAAACCACCAGGGTGGCATACTGACTATGTAAGACATGAAAACATTGAAGACAATCAACTGAATAATTTGGCAGTTTATAGAACAAGCAATGATCCTGACAACTATGAAGAAGCTGTGAAGCATGAAGTATGGAGAATTGCCATGGATCAAGAAATTGAGTCTATTAGAAGAAATAATACTTGGGAGCTAACTGAACTACCAGCAGGTCACAAAAAGATTGGAGTGAAATGGATATACAAAACTAAGTATAATGAAGAAGGCAAAGTTGAAAAGTACAAAGCTAGATTAGTAGCCAAAGGATATAGTCAACAATATGGGATTGATTATAAAGAAGTTTTTGCACCTGTGGCTAGATGGGATACTATAAGAACAATCCTTGCTCTTGCTGCCAGCAAAGGGTGGGAAGTGTATCAACTTGATGTCAAAAGTGGTTTCCTACATGGTGAGTTAAGTGAAGATGTATATGTTGATCAACCTCTGGGTTACCTCAACAAAGACACAAGCAAAGTTTATAAACTAAAAAAGGCTCTATATGGATTAAGACAAGCTCCTCGTGCATGGTACAGCAAAATTGATACTTACTTCAATCAGGAACTATTTGACAAATGTCCTCATGAACACACCCTATTTGTCAAAAGAAATGAAAGTGGTCAAATTCTGATTGTCAGCTTGTATGTTGATGACTTAATATACACAGGAAGCAGTGAAACTATGTTTGAAGCCTTTAGAACATCAATGAAGAATAAATTTGCTATGACAGATCTAGGAAGAATGAGACATTTCCTAGGAGTTGAGGTCAAACAGTGTGAAAATGGCAATATCTTCATCTGTCAACAGAAGTATGCAGAAGAAATCTTGACAAGGTTTGGCATGGAGAACTGTAACATGGTATGTAGTCCTATAGTTCCAGGAGCAAAACTCACAAGAGATGAGAAAGGTAAAGCAGTTGACATAACTCAATTCAGACAAATGGTAGGTTGTCTGATGTACTTACTAGCCACTAGACCAGATATGGCATTCTCTGTATGTTTGATTGCTAGATACATGGAGAGGCCAACTGAAATTCATTTAGCAGCTGCTAAAAGAATTTTGAGATACCTAAAGGGATCAGTTAAGCTTGGCATTTTGTATAAAAGAACTGATAATGCTAAACTAGTAGGGTGGACTGATAGTGACTATGCTGGAGATTATGATGATAGGAAGAGCACCTCAGGTTATGTGTTTGCTTATGGTGAAAGTTCAGTTTCATGGTCTTCAAAGAAACAGGCTATAGTGACTTTATCTACTACTGAGGCAGAATATGTTGCAGCAGCTTCATGTGCTTGCCAAGGAGTGTGGCTGAGACAAATCCTAATGAATATAGGTCAAGCACAAGAGGAGAGCACAAGCATTTTGTGTGATAATAGTTCTTCAATCAAAATTGCCAAAAATCCAGTATTGCATGGAAGATGTAAACACATAGATGTGAGGTATCACTTCTTAAGAGAATTGATTGCTAGTGAAGTGGTGAAGCTTGAGTACTGCAACACTCAAGAGCAAATAGCAGACATCATGACCAAGGCATTGAAGCTGGAAACTTTCTGCAAATTGAGAGAAAAGCTTGGAGTGTGCAGTATAGCAGATACTGCATAAGTGCTTATCTGATAAGCTGTTGGATCAGAACAAGAATAAGTGCTTATCTGATAAGCTGTTTGACTCTATGTTGTATTTTTACTTTTTACTTTTGCTTATTGCTTATAAACTGAATCTTATAGTAAGTTCAGTTTAGGAGAGGCTTTGTTAGAATAAGTGCTTATGACAGCTTATGCTTACAGCTTATATAGGCAAAAGGTTGTTATTAGTTAGTTAGATCTGTTACTGTCACAAGTCACACATATAGTGTGCAATTGTAATTGGATCAATGCTATATAAGGCATTGTGCATTGTAAACAAGAGATGAGAAAACCTATTGTTCAACAGTAAGGACTTTGCCAATGTGTTATACCGGGAATTATGTGTTTTTCATAATCTTCAAGAATTGTTTCAATTGGTTCTGGATTTGAAGGTGCAAATTATGGTAAAACTTTTTGGAGGCAGTTTGGTTTTACTTGACTTGAAACTGGATAATTTGAAATATTTTGGTAGTAATCAGCTAGGAAATTTATGATCATGTGGCCTTGTTTTCTAAATGCTTTAGGATCTAAAGGGTTCGTGATGTTTGATGAATATTGTTGTAGAGGTAGATTTGAGGAATGTGAGAGAATGTAGTGAAGAATTGATGAATGTTTACAATAATGTATGGCTATGTGGTGTGTGTTATATAAGATGAGAATTTATGTAAATTTAAATTATAAATTAAAAATACTAACTACTCCAAGAGAATGATGTTATGCATATTCATGCTACTTAGTATGGAGAGTTCATGTTTTGGTAGTACATGGAGAGTTCATGTTTTGGTAGTACATGGAGAGTTCATGTTTTGGTAGTACATGGAGAGTTCATGTTTAATTTGTAGGATTGACATCTCTAAATAATGGCTATGTTATGCTACTGCAAGTACTAAGTGTACTATCTTATGCAAAAAAAAAAAAAGTACTAAGTGTATTAGGATGTCAATAACAAATTATACCAAATAATTACAGTAAAGTTTACACTTTACACTCATTATAAACCATTGATTTTGATATAATCTAAAGGTTGTGATTTATTCACTTTAGTAATCACGTGATACAGAGCAAAAATGCCTAAACCTACAGACCCAAATCGGCTCTAGAACATGCTGTGTTGTCCTAAACGTGGAAATAAAATCCCTCAGCCAGCTCACCAGTTTGTCCAACATCTATCTATCTATAATCCCAAAAAGTGCTCTGTTAAAATCTTCATTCAAGATAAATTGAGGTTAAACCAAAATTCATTAAAGTGAAGCAAGAATGCACTTGCTTCTGATAGCACTGTATCATTGTTCGTGTATCAGAAAGATTTAATTGCAGTTCAGCCAATGGTTTAGAGTGAGTCTATCTTTTTAGTGTAATTCTGTAAATTTTTGCTGTAATAAAAATAAAGGGGTAGAATTTGGTGTCAAATTAACATTGACACCTTGGTGTCATTTGATCTCATTCCTATGAAAAATGTACAATGAGCGCTTATAAAAAGGGACAGAGGGAGTAATAATGAGTGCTTATAAAATGTGCAATTCTTTTCGTTCCATTATTTCTATGTATAAACATTGTACTCTTATAATCATATGAATCCCTTCAAAAAATTTGTCCTTACAGTGAAACTCTGAATGAACATTTGCATTTGCATGCACCGAGATAAATTTTTTACAAGAAGGATACTAAAACAACTTACTACAAACCAGGTGGCTTAAACAGAGGAAACAGATTATAGATGCCATCTACATCTACAGGTAATCCAATAGCACGGCTAAGAATAGGTGGAGTTGATGTCTTGCCCTTCCAAGTATTAAACCATGGACCTCCTCCAACTTCTAGAGCTGCCATGTCACTTGTCACGTCCAATATGATCTGCCATTTTTCACATAACATTCATCAGCATACATTTCACGTCCAATATGTGAACAATTTATGTGTGTGAATTAAAAAATACCTTTCCCTTGCTGCCATCATATCTTCGTTCCCACAATTTTAATTTTAGATTTCCAAAGCATGTATCTTTACAAGCTTGGGAAAGGCCGGCTTCTGAGGTTGGAGCACGCAATGTAGTACCTGGATCATCTGTTGTTGCTTCTAATTCAACCTACAAAAATATCATAAATTGAGTCTGTCATTACTCATTACTTAGAGCTTAGAATGCCCTTCTAACTTGTTTACTTTGGGAAAACCTTTTGTGTTTTTAGTTTTGAGTGCAAAAATGCACCTTGTTTTCACTTTACTTTTGTTTTTTAGATTCATAGAGAAAGTGAGAAACTATGGAGGGGGGAGTTGTGTTCTTTCTCTTCTATATTTTGAAAACAAGAAGCAAAGTGAAAACAAAGGACAGTTTTATGGTTAAAGTTGCACAAAGCAAGTCCCACTTGCTAGTATGAATTGTAGATTCATTAACATGTTCAGAATTCAGATCATTCAACTGATCTCTCACAGCAATCATCAAAAAGATATTTATATTTCATAGTTTATACATCTCACAAAACGGAAATGAGATGCAAGACTATACTGATACTAAATTAAACACCAACATAAAATAAAATGTAATTGGAGAAAAAATATTACCACATAATTGCCATTGTCTGCAGATATAAACCAAGAACCCCAAGTAGCAACTTCCCAGCTTACAACACCATTCCATGGCACAAATTCATAAAATTTTCCACCATAATGAATTCCAATCTGCACCAATTTGCAACGTAGTAAATATTTGAAGTTAAGAAAAATAAAAAATAATACTAATCCTACACAAGAACAACACCGTTTTACAACAATTTGAAACAAAAGAAATCACTAACTTCCATTAAATATACCTTCTTAGAAGAAAAAAAACTGCCATTAGATATACGAATTAGAACACGTGAAAAGAAAAATCAACCTACTTGAGCCGCTTGACAATAAATTTTAACATAACTCCACATCATTCATGATTTTAAGCAGAGAACCTATGTTTTCCTGAAGAGTCAGTAATGCAATTAATGCATAATTGAAGATGCTAAAAAACTCAAGTATTTTCATCCTCGCTTTAGATTGTGTCAAATCAAAGAGAACAACTAGCATGAGCAGGGACATGTTATTTTAACCAAAACAAAAAGAATAATCAAATTAGCTTTCATCCTTGTCCAACATTTATTTCAGATGTAATCTTCAATATTACATAAAGTCGGAGTAATAAATTTTTGAAATGAGTCCAATTGATAGTGGAGGAATGCGTATGAAGTTACCAATGCAGCATTTTCGAATGTCTCAGTTAATCCAGGAATTTGTCTCAATCCACCAGCTGCTGTAAGTGCAATCTCCCCACTACCACCTTCAAAAACATTACACTGAGCCTGCATGAGACATCTACTATGTGAGGTACAAAATAAAATATTCAAACACTCATCAAAATATTGGTGAGAATAGTTGAATATCAATATAACAATAAGAAAGCATATTAACCTGCTGGAAAAATTCAAGTAACCATAAAACAAGGAAATACAACATTGTCCATATGACAATAATTTTCAATCAAAATACAAGAAGGCTTGCAATTGATTGCATACAACAAGCTATAGCTGAAGTTTCATAGAAAGCCATGAAAGCAATGTGCGGATAAACTCTATGACATATACTTCATAGAAGAAAGAGAGTTCTTTACCCAAAACCATTTTCTCGGGAATGCACCGCCCCAGTTCTTTTCTGAATAAGATGGGGCATTTTCAAACTCAATCCTCTCGCCATCCCACTCTATCCAACCTGATATTCAATATTAATATAATTAATATAAGAAAAAAATGAGAGGATACACACATGACAGACAAGAGTGAATAATTTTTGAAGTACACTAAACAAACTAATTATAAAGCATCATCCTAGCATTCCAGTTTTAGTCCAAAATTAACCTTGTAAATGTTCATTATCATACTCTCACTCTCCTATTCCTGATTCACGACATGGCTCATGCAATAACTATATATGTTCAATACCACGATCTTATTGGCCTGTGATATTTTGTAGATATCAAGTGGCTAAATGCCAATCACTTTGGCAAATTACATTAGTGGACAGCCATAATAGCTTCACATAAACTGATCAAATCAATCTGTTTCAGTTCAGACATAAAAAATGCAGATAATAGAAAATGACAGCACATGCCTGTTGATAGTCCACCGGCCATGCATATTTGCCAATGTGGTTCAAAAACAGGAAAAGCCGCAAGCCAGCCAGCAGTTGACTTCTGTGTGGACCCAACATCACCCCAACCATATACAGGACGCGTACTATACTCCCACCGAGCCGTCTTTACTGTTTTTACGTAATCCGATCTATAATTAAAATGTGTCAAACAACAAATGTAATCGATCAAAGAAGTCAATATTTAAAAAGCAATGTAACTCTCACCTTCCATCATCACAAATGAAACCTTGATGCCAAAGGGGAGTGACTTGAAAACCTTGCAAGACTCTATCATTAAATTCCTATGCAAAGTAAGCAAACAAGAAGCATGTTTAAATGGAAGTAAATAATAAGCCTAGCTTCCGGAACCCACTTTCATAACCAGTGATGTGACTGTAACAGAATAAAAAGTATAAATCATCTAGTTCATTCCTACCTTTGGAGGAACCTCCTTGGTTGGAGGTTTCAAATTTTGTTTAGCGGCAAAAGTGTTACCCAACATCAGTTCATTCCTACCTAATCATTCAAGAACATTATGTGATCATCATCAATTTTACAATTACATAAAAATACAAAATTTATTACTTTTCCCACCAAATTTAAACAACAATGCAAGAATGTGCAGATAATTGCTTACTTCCCCAGAAGTTGTTTGATTCGGGAGTGTATTGACAAATGTATTTATCATCAGCACCAAGAATTTGAGCTCCAACACCAGTAAACCTAGGCCCATATTGCGCCAATTCGAACGGCGTCAATTCCTTGCTAAACGCAGGATTCTCAACTGAATACATAAAGCAAAAGCTTTGTCTCTTTTCAGGAATGGAAACTTTGAAGTACCAACCCTCAAAGAATTTCCGAGCAGTTCCATCAAAGTGATACCTAAAACCCCAATTTCAATTTCAATTTCAATTCAATAATAATGTAATCTAGTAGTAATCAATCAAATTAAGAAGAAAAAAAGAGAGTAATGAATGAATGAATGAATACCCGCTGTGAGGGGTTCGAAGTTGGCGATTGGGGGGTGTAGGAGAGTAAATAGGTTGTTGTTTATCTTGAATGGGATCGGTGTGGGAAGAGAGGGAAGTGTGGGCGATTAGTTTGAGAGAATGGTGATTGTTACGAAGGGGAAAAGGGAAGAATGTGCGAGTGAAATTAGCGGTGGATGAAGAAACGGAGGGAAAGTGAAGAAGAGAAAGTGTAGGAGGAGGATCCAGTAGCTTGGTTTCCATGGATGATGATTGTTGAAGAAGAAGAAGAAGAAGCTATGACTGTTCACGACTCTGTTGTCATCTCATCTACCACATGACAAAATCCAATTCCCTATTTTACTCAACTAGTAAGTAGTAACTAACTCACAATTGTGAGAACCGACTATCTTCTGCGCACAACTGCAAATATTAATGTGTAAATATTAATCTTTTGAATCGAATATTTTTAAATCGGGTAAGATCGTAAAAGGTGATAATATAATTTATAAATTTTGTAAGATAATGAAAGAATTTCATGATTTATAGGATTTGTAGTGAGTTTTAGTGGATCTATATCACAAGAATTTATAGAATTTGAAATGATTTTACAATTTTTTAAGACTAATTTCATATATTAAGTACTTTAACATGTGATCTTATTCTTTTAGCTCATGTTGACAATAATGTTTTCCCTGCTGGCATTTTGTCTTCAAATTTAACATAGAAAATTCATGTGATAATATTATTACATAAAGTTTCAAATGAAAAAGATTACAAATAGGTACACATTCAAATAGTTAAATACCAACATGTGGTTTGTGTCTGTCCAAGTATTAATTAAGGGACTCAAACATCGTAAACAAGTGATCTCATATATTCCATCTCTAGCTCTTAGTGTTAGTATATACTTCATACATCAACACTTTTTGGATCCAAAATTGCTCCCAATGTTGCACAAGAGACACCAACTGGACAATTGAAACATTCCTGCCTCTTCAAAGTTCAGAACGAACCCCAATTTGTAATTATAATGTGCAAGCTGCTAGGGGTTAAAATGCAGCATTAACCAATGGACTTATTGGGATGGTATCACAAGCCACCGTCATGACGAATGGGATATCCGAGTAGCAGTTTGAGAAGATGAATATAATATAGCACTAGCATGATAGCTTCCAATTCTTTATAATCTTCGCTGCAATGCAAAACACAATGCATGAATCATGTACTATTATGGGGGAATAAGTATATATCGAGTATATGACCACACATTTAAAACAAAAATTCCCCCTTCTTTTACAGAAGTTTCCATATTTCTTTATATGTCATGTCTTCTTTACCCTTTAGTATATACAGAGGTTAGTGTTTTGTCTTGTATCACATTGTAACTATCAATAATATTTTCGGTTCATTAGCTTGAGCCGTCTTTCTCTCATTCTTCTTCCCTTTCCTAAACCTATACCAATTCTTAACAGTTTCAATTATAGAAGCAATTAGACTACAAATAATGAAGGGAAGAAATAGGTGGTTTTATCTGAGACTGGTTTCATCAACTAGGTAAGACTTTAACATAAAACATAAATGGGATATAAAAGTAGTAGTTTAGAGACTGAAGTTTTCACTTACAACAAGATGAAAATATAGTGCTCTCCATTTCTTTATAAAAAATTTCACGCAAGTGGAAGATTCCAAATGGCGTCTAGGTTATTCTCTGTAATCCATTTCTGAGGATAGGAAGAATAAGACAGCTCAGGACCGATATGCCAAACCATAACTCTCGAGCAGTCGTTCATTAAACCCTCCATTTGACTTTCATTTTCAACAACCTGCTCAATCAATGTGCTAACCTGCATAGAGCAACAACAAAAAATCACAATCGATCAAAACATTCAGAAAGCTACATTTTTTGTTACACTCAACAGGGAGAGGAGTGTAATAACATGAGGGAATACAGAACATCCCCCGACCGCAAATTACAAATGTTACCTAATCTGAAATTTGATGCATTTTTTAGCGAACCAACTTCAATAAATGGTATACTATACTATATAATAATATGTAAGAGCACCAAAGAAGAAAATATGCTAAGTTACCAACCCACAAATTTTCCTTGACAGATTCGAGCTGCCTGATAGGTTCAAGAGCAGACCGGTGCCACTTCTTACGATCCCAGAGTATCGTACTATTGAAGGCAAAACCTTGAATTTCAGCATAAAATCTTTTAGACTTCCCATCTGATTCATTATTTGTGTGCCATCCAATCACTTCACCTCCATTACAAATAGGCCCTTGCAAGACAATGCCACTTCTATCCACTGATAGTCTTGCAACCGTCCATGTTCCGAATCGCCTACAAAAACATTGTAGGAAAGAAAGAATATGCTAAAGATTTTCTGCATAACACAATTTGATTGAAGTGTGAGAGGTAAATAATAGATACTATCACACCATCGATGGAACTAAAATTACCTTATTTCTCTCATTTGCTGAAAGAGTTCTACCGAGTAGATGTTATCATCGTCCGCGAAATACACAATTCCATCGAGGCAGTGCATTTCAATGTGAGCTATGGCAACATTTCTCATAAGAATGCTCCTATGGCTTGTGTTGGTCAAATTCATTTTGCAGACGAGATGCCTATACATAATTCCACTACTCCTCAAGATGTCAGCAGTTTCATCAGATTGAGAATTCATCTCAACAACAATCCACAACAAAGGAGGTGAAACCAATTTCAAAGTTTGCGACAAGTGATGCAAGTAATATGCTTGAAACAGACGATTATAAGTCGGCGTGACAATTATAAGAAGCTTTTGAGAATCCAAATATAGATCTTCACTGAATTGGCTATCTGAGGTATTATATGTTACACCATTTGTTAGTTCGTGTTCTTGCAACGCTGAAATCAAAGTAGCATCAAATTTCACATCCTCATCAATCGACGGTGTCTCATTTATCTTCACATTTTCAAGTGACCGGAAATTTCTAACTCTAGATATTACCTCAAATGAGAAATCTTGATTTCTTGACATGATATTCAAAGACAGGTTGGTTGATGCGAGCGGGATGAGTCCAATAGAAACACCAACCATAAAACAAATGAAAAAATGGAAAAGGACCTTCCTCCAAAGCTGGCCCTTAGGCTTTGAATTTGATCTCTCAATAGCCCTCAAAGATCTTGGGTAGAAAACACCAAGCAAAAAAGCACGGGAATCCGATGAAGGTAACAGTCCATCGAATGAGAGAGAGTTCTTAGGACTTGATGAAGATTTAGACAAAGGGGAGGCAACTGAAAAGCTTTCTACATTGGCTACAGTTCCGGGTCGAGAAACCGGAGACAATGTTCTTCTAATAGATGCCATTCACATAAATAAACCTAAATCAATGTGCACTAGCTTTACTCCAATTGTACGCAATAATAAATGCAACTATGGCTTGAATCAAAGTAACCAAAGTGGTCATAAAAACTAGTTAATTTTCCTAATTCCTATCCAAAAAAAGTAACAAGTGATAACAGGTGCATATCCAAAACCAGTTTTTGAGGTGAAATGAGCAACTTTAGCAAGTTAATAAATGAAGAAAGGAACAAGATATACCTAAATGACAGCGAAGCAGAATGGAGGCGCATGAATGAATGTTCCAACTATGCAACCAACCAAACCAAGTGGCACTGAAAAGAGAAGACAGTGCTGTTACTGTCTGAGATTGAGATTCGGGATTTAGTGGTTGCTTTTTAGAGATCTAAAAGGATGCAACTTCAAAACTAAAAATCCTCTGAGGAGGGAAAAAATAAAACGAAAAGGGAAAACATAGTTTTAGACATGGACAGACAATGATTATGTTTTTTTTTTCTTTCCTGATTCCTTATCACAAATTCCCTATCAGTATCACCATTCATCACGTGCTTGACAAGGGCAGACCGGGATGGGTGCAAAGTGCAAACACACACAAACAATTTTAACACACTGTTAAAACAATTAAACAACTTTTTTGAGTAAGTAAAAATTAAAAAAATTGATTCAGATTGTATTAAGAAAAATATATAAATTAAGAAAAATATATATACATGCTTCAAAATTCAAATAGTTTTGCTGACTTGAGTTATGTTTGGCGTAATATTACTTAGGACGTAAGTCGGTAAGTGGATCGCATAAAATTAATAAAACCGAATCAATAAAATCGATGATTCAAATCGATTTAAACTGGAAAAAAAAACAATTTTATTTAGTTTGGATTAAAAACAGAACCGAACCAAGTTAAACCGAACTAGTTTGGCTCAGATTTTAGATTTTATTTTTGAAAACAGGTGAACCGAATCGGCCACCTTATAACAGTCCATTTGACTCATATTTTGACAGACTCAAACTATATTCTTTTTCAAAACAAAATACGCAAGTAAAAGCAGAACAAACACAACACAAGCAAACATAGAAACTATGTTATTGTTCATTTGATTTATGTTAGTATTGTAAGTCGTTTGAAAAATAGAGCTTAAAATATATCGTGTTTGAAAAAATAATAGCAATATTATACCGGGAAAATAAAATATTGTGAACCGAGTATAGTATCCGATCCAAACTGACTAGTTCGGATCAGATTCAATTTTTGAAAACCGACCTAAACCGAACCAATTAAAATTTTTGTACTATTTCTTTTTTTGTAAGGATATCGATGTACTATTTCAATTTGAATAAATGAATATTATTTATTTTTGCCAAAAAAAACTAAAAAAATATATTTTTTTAAGATAAAATGTATATATTCCGATTTTTCAATATATATTTTTTTTTTGTTGGCAGAACTCAATAAATAGATTATTTAGTTATTTAAAAATTAATTAAAGTGACCTTAATTAGACGAACCAAAAATAAACATTGCGTTCCGGGAGAAGTCAGTCAGCTTCGATCTTCCTAAAGAACGCCGTGGACTGTGAAGATTACAACACACTCTCACTCACTCACTCTTCAGATCCATCCATCCCGCCATGTCCATGGCGATTAGGGTTTTTCTCTCTTTTCTACTTTTTCTCTCGATTACCAATCTCGCTTCTTCTCTTTACGAAGATCAAGTTGGCCTCATGGATTGGTTTGTTACTTCAATCACTCTTATCTCATTCATTGACGCCATAATAATTCGATTCGTTTTTATTACTTTACCTTCAATTCAATTCGTTTTCGTTATTCAATTCTAACCATAAACCTCGATCTATATTTTCATATTCTTTCTAATTTCAAACTTATCATCGATGTTGTTGCAATTGTAATTGCAAATACTAGCTAGTAATCTAAAGTTTAGGTTATTTATTGATCGGTTTTTATATTTGAATTTTTAATTAAGTGTTTTAATACTTAATATGTTTTTTTGTTACTAATTAATTGTAGGCGCCAACAGTATATTGGAAAAGTGAAGCATGCTGTGTTCCATACTCAAAAGACCGGGCGAAAGCGTGTTTTAGTTTCTACCGAAGAGAATGTCGTGGCTTCGCTCGACCTTCGCCATGGAGAAATTTGTATGGATAATTTGCTCTACTGGTTTTGTAGTCTATTCATTTAGTTTTTGTAGTCTAGTATAGCTTATGATCGATATTGAACTTAATAGGCTTGAACAGTTTTCAAAGTGAAACGAGCTTTTCCTAGCAATAACGATTGCTTGGTTGATTATTTGTTTTTCTTTTGTTTTGAATTGGAGAATGATAGATTGACTGTGTTTTTGTTGCTTGCAGTTTGGAGGCATGTTCTTGGCACCAATGACGTTGTTGATGGAATTGACATTGCCCTCGGAAAATGTATACGCCTAACTCGTGTTTGTTTGATATGTTTTCATGAAAACTGATATGACATGCTATCTAGTCTTAGCTGTACAGCAGAAAATTTATGCTTTAGTTTTAACATTTATTATTAAAAAAAATACTATCTTGTTGTTGAGACGGGGCATCGATGTCCAGGATTCTTCTTGTTTACCATGATTCTTGTCTATTCCGTTTTATACTCAGTTTAGCTATTTGAAACTTGTATTCCCTTTGAAAATATATTGTTTGGGTTTCTTCTGCTAACATATTTGAAGAAAAAGTTATTGAGTATTGACCAAATATACGACATATATTTTCTCATAAGCACTTGGTCACACACGGTTCTGTTGTTGCATTCTCTGTTGTAATTCTCATATGTGGTTACACATGAAGTTGTTGCAGGTGCATCAATCTGATGCCCGTCTCACTCTAATTTCATGAAGATATCAAAGAGTAAACAACTTACTCATAAAAGAGTAAATTAGTCTCAAACTAGTTCTCTTTCATCTCCACTTTAAGTGTCTATTTACCAAATACTTCCTTTGGCTATTCGAATCTTGGAAAGGAATGATACCATGTGTTCTCATTGTTTCAAACTAAAACAAATTAAACGATGTCATGCACTAGTACAAAGACTTACAGTGATTTCTTAGCTTGAAGTTTCATTAATTTGATTTTTCCTCTGTGTTCTCGTTGTTACTTTGTTGGAGTGAAGTTTTTCTGCATCAAGATTTGTTTTAATTTCAGTGTATTTTAGTAATTGAATTCACGAGCGTGTTTTTAAATGTTTCAGATGTCATTACTCTTTCCTCTGGTGGGAGTATATTGAGAGCTTGGAACTTACCTGATGGGCAGATGGTTTGGGAGTCTTCCCTTCAGGGATCAAAGGCATCAAAGTCAATATTAAACATTCCAGTAAGTGTATTTCTATAAATACCTTAGTTTTTCTTGTTATATACATAAGAAATGTGATTTGTGGTTTCTTATCGAGTGAAGGATGTTACAAAAAGGTTAAAAAACAATAATTGATATAAAGGGTACAACATCCTCCAAACTTATGAAAAGGATACATAAAGTGACCATCCTCCAGAGATGTGAAAAGAGCATTCTATCTTGGTCTAGTGGTAAAAAGATAGGCCTTGGATACGAAAGTTCTGGGTTCCAGCCCCGCTAGTGCCTTTGGAGGGAGGTAAATGACCTTTGTAAGTGCTCGTTGAGCCCTAAGGTCTTCCCTGCCTTGGATTCATCCACTATCCCCTCACCCTAAATTTTTGTTGACAAAAAAAGAAAAGAAAAAGAACTCATACATAGACCTGCATTGGGCCCCCATTACCGTCACAAGCCTACCTTGGCCTTGGTTTATTTAGTTGTATTTGAACTTGGGAGTGCATGAATATTTTATGTATACATGCAACTAACTCCAGTTTTTACTTTTTTGCAGAAAAATTTGAAAGCTGACAAGGATGATTTGATCCTTGTTTTTGGTAAAGGGTGTCTCCATGCCATTTCTAGCATAGATGGTGAAGTTCTCTGGAAGAAAGATTTTGCTGGTGAGAGGTATGAATGACAGATTTGTACTTTGAAAAGCCAAATGTTCTTTTTGAAGCAAAAGAGTATCATTGATGTTTTTTTTTTTTTTTTTAACTTAATCATATCTGCAGCATTGAAATTAGCCATATTATTCAGTCTCCCGAAGTGATCTATGTAACTGGTTTTGTTGGTTCTTCAAAGTTTTATGTGTATGAATTGGATGCTAAGAGGGGAGAGTTGTTAAAGAATAATCATATAGCACTTCCCTTTGCAACTTCTGGGGAATCATTATATGTCCCAGGTGATAAGTTTTTGGTACTGGATGATGCAAGGTCAAAGATAGTAACAATAAACATCAACAATGGAGATATTAACTACAACCAGAAGCAAATTTCAGACCTCATCAAAGATTCGTCTGGGCAGGCAGTACTATTACCATCAAGGCTTCCAGGACTGTTCGCATTAAAAATCAATTCCCAAGTTCTTTTAATTAAAGTGACAAATGAAGGTGAGTTGGCTGTGGTGGACAAAGTTGATAATGCGGCAGCTTTTAGCAATGCTCTGTCAATTTCAGAGGATCAACATGTTTTTGCATTTGTTCAATATGAAGACAATAAAATTCACCTTTCAGTAAAGGATGTTAATGATTGGAATCGTGATTTGCTAAAGGAAAACTTGGTAATAGACCATCAAAGAGGAAATATTGAGAAGATTTTCATTAACAATTATGTCAGGACAGATAGATCTAATGGTTTCAGAGCATTGATGGTAATGGAGGATCATTCACTTCTATTAGTTCAACAAGGAGAAATTGTCTGGAGTAGAGAGGATGGTCTTGCCTCAGTTGTTGATGTAACGACATCAGAACTACCCGTGGAAAAGGAGGGTGTATCTGTGGCAAAAGTAGAACAGAACCTATTTGAATGGCTTAAGGTATGCCCCTGATATGTTTAACAAGGATATCCTAATTTTATTATATGTTTGTCAATTGTCAAATGAGAGTATCTCTCATTAGAAGAATTAATCTTGACCATACGACAGAAATGTATGATAAAGATTGTTTTGAAGTGAACAAACTTGACTGTTACTGTATGGTCGTGTGGTAACCAAGATTAGACCCTCACATACTTCTGCTTTATATGTTTCTATATGTATATATTTTGTTGTTTTAATGTTAGAATTAGTATTTTTATGTGGATATCATTAACTACTGCTCTAACGGTGAAAATTTCATGTGACAATTTATTATTGAAAGGGACATGTGCTGAAACTCAAAGGAACTCTAATGATTGCAAGCCCTGAGGATAAAGTTGCTATTCAAAAGCTTAGGTTGAGGAGTTCTGAGAAAAGCAAAATGACTCGTGATCATAATGGTTTTCGTAAGTTGCTTATAGTACTTACAAGGGCAGGAAAGGTTTTTGCTTTGCATACCGGGGATGGACACATCGTTTGGTCTATTACGCTTCATACTCTGCGTAAATCAGAGGAGTGTGAACATCCAGTCGGGCTTAACATTTATCAGTGGCAGGTTCCACATCATCATGCACTGGATGAGAATCCATCTATTCTTGTAACTGGGCGATGTGGACCAAGTTTGACTGCACCAACTGCTCTTTCTTTCCTTGATGCATACACAGGGAAGGAACTCAATTCTCTGAAACTTGCTCATACTGTTGCTCGAGTTATTCCACTGCCGTATACCGATTCAACTGAACAGCGTCTGCATCTTATTATAGACTTTAACAAACATGCATATTTATACCCAAGAACTCCTGAAGCTAGTGAGATTCTGAAACGTGAGTTTTCAAATATATACTGGTACTCTGTTGAGGCTGATAATGGTGTTATTAGAGGTCATGCCTTGAAGAGCAATTGCATTCATGAAGTAGCGGATGAATACTGCTTTGTATCCAGGGACTTGTGGTCAATTGTATTCCCATCTGAATCAGAAAAGATTATTGCAACAGTGACACGAAAATCAAATGAGGTATGGTGCCTTATGTTTTAGAATAATTAATATCCCATCTGAGGTATATAAAAATGCATTATTCAAAATTTATTTCTTCTAATGAATGTGTGTAACTTGACAGGTTGTCTTTTCTTGAGGTGGGTTATACCATGAATAAATCAATGTCATTATAAAAAATGAAATTTAGATTTTGATCATTATAATAACTTTCTCTTTCATTGAGTCTTTGGTCATTTTTCTGCTTCATTTCTTACTAAATTTGTTACTCTCTTTTGTTTCATCTAGGTTGTTCATACTCAAGCAAAAGTTATGACTGACCACGATGTCATGTACAAATATATATCAAAGAATATACTTTTTGTCGCAAATGCAGCACCAAAAGCCAGTGGGGAGATAGGAACAGCAACTCCAGAAGAGGCATTGTTGGTCATCTATATCATTGATACTGTGACTGGTCGCATATTGCATCGCATGACCCATCAGGGTTGCCAGGGTCCTGTTCATGCTGTAAGCTTTTGAACTACCTTCTCATCCAAAAGGTGTATTATATGAATTTGGTTCTCACATCACATGAATACTATTTTTGTAGGTATTTAGTGAAAATTGGGTTGTCTACCACTACTTTAATCTCAGGGCTCACAGACATGAGATGTCAGTTATCGAGGTCTTTGACCAGTCTCGGGCGGTATGTCAGTTAACTTGTGTATTGTTATTTGATTATTCTTCTGTCTAACTAATTTTTTGATTATGTTAATCATTTTTGTTTACATTCTTATTGTGTTCATCCATTCATTATTTCTTGTGTTCTTGTCTTTGTTCATGACTTCATTCTAATGTGATATATGCTGAAATACATTGCACAGGATAACAAAGACATTTGGAAGTTTGTTCTTGGGAAGCATAATCTTACATCACCCATCTCTTCTTATTATCGACCAGAAATCTCAGCAAAATCACAATCATACTTCTTTACTCACTCTGTGAAAGCCATCGAAGTGACATCAACTGCTAAGGGTATAACCTCTAAGCAGCTTCTTATCGGAACAATTGGTGATCAGGTAGGAACCCCCCGAAAACTAGATATCAAAAGAATATTTTGTTGTTTTCTCATTTTGATTTGATTCTTCAAGCTAATGACTTTATATATTTATTTTTGGTTGCTGCAGGTTTTGGCCCTTGATAAACGATTTTTGGATCCTCGGAGGACTCTCAATCCCTCACAAGCTGAGAAAGAAGAAGGAATTATTCCTCTTACCGATTCATTGCCAATCATTCCTCAGGTATATTTTCATCTAAGGTTTCCTTGTTTACAAGGTGGGAAAAAAATCCTTGTTTATTTTCTTAATTGAAATTTGTTGAGTGTCAAAAAGATTGAGAACATAATTAACTAGTAGTGCTATCATGGCATACTGTACATGGTTTCTGAAGTGAGTTTTGAAATCATTATTAAATTTATGGTTTGACTATATATAACACACCCTGTCCCTGTCCCTTTGTTTTCTCGGGGAATTTCTCAGTGTATCAGAGGGAGTAGCCTTGAGAGTTAGACAGTAATGAATAACAAGTCACAATTTTAATAACTTGTTCCTAGTATATATCATTATGAGAACTTGTAATCAGTAAATGATAATGAGAGTGAAGAAATGACTTTGAGCCCTGGTTTTACTTGCTGTTGCTTGGTACTTACGCTTCTATTTAAGCTTACTGTACTTCTTAACATGAAATTCATACATTCTGTTTGAATCTATGCAGTCCTATATTACACATTCCCTAAAAGTAGAAGGTCTGCGAGGTATAGTAACAGTGCCTGCCAAATTGGAGTCTACATCCCTCGTCTTTGCCTATGGAGTAGATCTATTTTTTACTCAGATTGCTCCTTCTAGGACTTACGATTCACTGACTGAAGATTTCAGCTATGCTCTACTTCTTCTAACAATTGTTGCACTTGTAGCAGCATTATTTGTTACTTATGTATTATCGGAGAGGAAAGATCTACAAGAGAAATGGAGATGATCTGTCATCCATATGTCGTATAATTTCTTAAATTTTGAACTATTGAGTAGGTCTTAGTTTCTTTTTTATTTATTAGTTCATTTCGGAGGTTCGCTGAGATATTATAGCTTAAATTACAAAAATGTAAGATTCCATTACATTCCACTGTTTGAGGCTGAATGGATGATCTTAATGTTGTAAATTGAGGATTATATAGGACAATCACATACTTCTGATCGACTGCAGTTGCTTTGTGAAACAAATAAGGCAGGCTGCATTTGATGAAATATTTTGCTCCTTATTGTAATTGCAACGACACAGGTTTACAACGACAAGGTGGACCGAAAATAGATTCCTCTTTTCCAATCATTTTCCTTTTCAGTCAAATTACGGATTTATGCAGTATTCTTTTTTTGGTATGTTGAATTTATGTAGTATGACTTTAGTTCTTTATTTAATTGCTTTGATATTTTACAATTTTAACGTGTACTAAAAGATTGACACCTTTGTTTACCTAGGGGAAAAGTCATAAAAGAAGAAGAAAAAAATTCAACTAAAATCTCCTTAGCTAATTCCCCACCATGAACTTATGAAAAATCAACTGAAATATAATTTAGCTAATTCCCCACATTAATTGAAGGGCCTCTTTGTTAAATATTTGTGTTAATTTTTCTTGTTAATAAGACTGAAGGTAACCGTTCTGTTGTAATCTTAAGAAACAATCAAAATACCAAAAGAGCTTTATATTTTTTATTTTTCACATATACAACAAAATGATCATTATTGAGTAAAATAACAAAAATGACCAATTTATATAATTTTAAAAATATGTAAGCAAACATTACATACACGCACAGAAAGTTATGTATGATAATTCTTTAATTTAACATGTACCAAGCTAAGAGTAAGTGTTTTGCCAAGATAATTATATAAGTTGAGTATATGATCCTTCAAAAAGAAAGTTTAGTATGTGAACTCATTTAATTTAAGAAACTAATTTTAAGAGATGATGGAAGATATTAATTTGGGGCCTAGGTGGCGCCAGGTGTATACTCTTAGAGCCTATGTTAGTATTTTTTTTTATTATATTCTGCTTGTGTGTAAACCTCAAGTGTTTCGAACCTATATTTAATTTATATGGTCAATATTACAAAGAGTTACTCCCTCCGTACCAAAATATAAGTCGTTTTGACTAAATCACACAAATTAAGAAACGTAATCATTGTTGTATGGAAAAGAGAAATTATGAGTTAGTTTACAAAATTGTCTTTCATTATATGATATGGGAAAGATAAATTATAGAAGTAAAAGAAGAGTAATAAATAGTTAAGGATATAATAAGAAAATTAGCATTTAATGTTGCATTGGTATTATAAAGTGACTTATATTTTGGTACAAATTTTTTTTGCAAAACGACTTATATTTTGGTACGGAGGGGGTATATGGTACACAAGCCACAATAATGAATGTCCATTAACATTTGCAACAAAATGGTTTGAAATTTTGGAGTGTTTTCTTCTCAATATCTCATATTTAATTTTTTTTTATGTTAATTTTGGTGGATTAATTTTCATATTTTTACATTCCAACCTTTAAAATTTGTACATAAAACGATAAAAATAATTTTGTTCCCGAATTTTTTGCTTTGAAAACAATTAAGGAACATGCCGTGAACAAGGACTAGCTCACTAATTGTAAGGTGCAGTAGCTGTAAGGTGTTGAATGGTGGCTCAATTGTTATATCCCAAACTTATCATAATTCATACATAATCATATACTCCTTCTTCTTCATCAAATAAATCTCAAACCCTAATCTCCATCTCACCTCTCTCTTTCTTTTCTTTCCCTGATCTCACAAGCCCAACAATCTTCAACAATATGCCTTTGAGTGATGACTCATTGACTTGATGGATTAGAGATACGCTCCAAGCCATTATCATTTTCCACTATATATAGCAACCAACATCAACCTCATCATATATATTCACCACACCAATCTTGACTTTTGAGAACCATCAACATACACCAATCTTTCACTTGCTGTTGCTGAAGAACTATAATAAGCCTCACCCATGATGTATATTTTGTTGGCCAACTCATCTATCTACCACTCTCAGTCATGAATTTTCTGTTGGTTTCTTTTCTTTGAGACTTTTTTTTTTGGTGCTATTATCTTGTATTTTTTGGTGCTATCTTTTCTTGGAGACTTTGACTGTTTGTTTTGTTGGCTATCTATTTTCTTCTATTGAGTTTTTTGTTTTTTAATTAATGTATAGATCAGTGTACCTTTGTTTTACTTCATAAAAAGAAGTCTAAGATTAATTAAAGGAGGAATGAAATATACAATCCAATAAAAGGAAGCATGAATAAATTATAATCATCATAAACTAAAATTGAAATAAATTAGAGATCTTGTGTCTTTGTTTGACTAACTTATCAACATATCGATTAATCTTCTGAAAACAATGATAAAAGAAAGCGGGTCCAAATATCATTTTTTAATAAAGATTTAAGATAAGATACGAAGTGTGACGAATGAAAGTTCGCATAAATATTTTTGAGGCATTTAAGCAATTAAAAAAATTAATTGAGTACTTTATCAAAAAAAATTATTGCAATAAAAGGAATACTGGTGTTTTTACGGTTAAATCTGCTTATGAGTTATTATTGCAACGGTTAGTAATGTCTTAGTTTGATCTCATTACAACGAAAGCTTTGAATAATCTTTGGCGCACTAATGTTCCATGGAAAGTTAGTTTTTTTGAATGGAGAGGTTGCTAATTAATAAATTATCAACTAAGAAAGCATTGTTTGATAGAGGGATTTTTTTTTCTTTTTCTGAAGCGTTGCTGCGTGTTTTGTTTTCAGGAACTACCGGAGGTTGCACAACATGTCTTTTTCAATTCTCATGTGACTAGTAAAGTATGGATCAACATATTCAAGTGGTTGGATACTAGTCCATTTGGATGACAATTTGGTTCCTCATCATTTCATTTCTTTTGGTAGCCTCTTTAAAGGTAAGAAGAAGTCCGACATATCATTTGATTAGCAATAACGTGGTGTATTTGGAGAACACACAATAATGTTTTGTTTAGAGGTGATCGTGTTATTGTATCTTCTTTAGTAAACTAAATTATTTATATAGGTTATTTGGTAGAAACATGACTTTTGGTGATCCATCTTTCCATGATTGGTGTATAAGTTCTCTAGATTATTTTTACCGCTCTTAATTTTTTTCTTTGAATTGTAAAGATTGAGTATCCCTTATATATTTCTTATAATTCAATTTATTCTTATAAAAAAATTAATTTCGTACTATAAAGAATTGTGTATAGTGATTATTTAGTTACTTTCACAACCCTTTGACTTATATTATTTAAGAAAAAAAATTCTTTTATAAATTCTTTAAACAACTCTTTAATTGTTTGTTTGGATGGCAATTAAATTAATTAATTAGTATTTCTATCAGTTTTAAGCAATGAAAAGTGAATTCAACCGTGCACTATATTGTTTTTGACGAAGGTGACAGAAAAACAAGAACCACGTCGTACTGTACACAGAACTAGCATCAGTAGTCACAAGTCACAATAGTGTGGTGTCACTGTACATGTGTGTTGTATCATATCATATCATTGTTACCATTTTCAAAATCAAAACACACAACAAAGAAAAAAACATAGAAAGAATCACCTCACAACTCACACACATAAAAGAAAGAAAGAAAGAAAGAAAGAAAGAAAAAAAGTTGGTAGTAGTAGAGAATTCGTTTCAGTCACAACTCACAACCATATCCACTTTCACTACACCATGAAAAGCCATCAACCAAAACAGCAGCTTAAAACTCAACTATTCTCATGCGGCTTCTTTAGACAGTGTGGCCAAACAGTCCTTAGTCCAACCGCCACTGGTCCAACTCCACCACCACTCACTCTCACCTCAACAACAACACCATGCTGCGAATCTTCCACTTCTTCCTCTTCTAATTCCGCAACCACTTCCCAAAGCTTCACTCAGTGGCGTTTCTCTATTCCCACACCTTCTTCCACTCCAAACACCCCCCCTCCAACCACAAACACTCCATCTCCACCACCACCTCCTCCTCCTCTTCCTTTTCTTTCCACCATTCCCAATCTCCAAGAACTCTTCCACGTCTCAGACTTACAATCAACCACTGATCTCAACGCTGCACTTCACCTTCTAGAACGTTCTCTCGTTCCTAATCCACCGCAAGATCAACCACCTTGTCCTCCAAATCTCATGCGTGCACTCATTCGTAGTTTACGTGAATCCAAACCCGCCACCAAGATTCTCTTCGCGCTTTGTCTCTCTGAAGCCAACCGTCGTGTCGCGGTTGAAGCTGGCGCCGTTGGCGCCGTTGTGGAATCTGCTCCGGAGCTAGACGGTGCTCCTGCGGAAAGAGCTCTGGCTGCGTTGGAGCTTATGTGTACGGTGCCGGAAGGTGCGGAAGAAGTTAGAGCTCACGCGCTGGCGGTGCCGGTGATGGTTACTGTGATGGGAAAAACGGGAGCGCGTGGGAAGGAGTATGCGATTGGAGTGTTGGCTGTGGTTTATGGTGGTGATGCGGCGGATCAGCAGACGGCACCGCCGGAAGAGGTGGCGCGTGCGGTGGAGTTGGCACTTCAAGGAGAGTGTAGTGCTAGGGGAAAGAGAAAAGGGGCCCAGCTTTTGAAGACACTGCAAAACTTGTCTAACCCTTCTCACTCGCATGAGACAAGTTGAGTTGGAGAGTGAAAACCACTCGCGTTCATAAATTAAATTAAATTAATTAATAATGTATCTATCTATCCATCTAGTGTTAATTTGTTACCACCACAACTTTTGTTCATTTTTGTGTCATTTGCATATGCATCATCATGTTTGTAATTGTAATTGTATTTTGAAATAGTAGAAGTACTTATGCTGTTTATGGAGATAGTAATGATTGTACTGTTTATTTAATGATATAGTAGGTGTTGTACAAATCAATAATTAAAGAGAATTAAATTCGGGTATGAAAGTTGTTTATGCAGTTGCAGGCACTATTTAAGTGGTAAAAGTCACATTCTTTCTATTTTGAGTCAGACCGATCTTCTTGGATTCAAACTCACTTCATTCATTCCTTAATTGAAATTGAACAGCGAAACGGGCAAGGCAACCAGCTACCAGTATACTACTCCCTCCGTACCAAAATATATGTTGTTTTTAGAAAAAAAATTGTATCAAGTATATGTCGTTTTACATTACCAATAAAGTATTTAATGTTCTCTTATACTTTTAATTAATTATTTCTCTTTCTTCTTTCAATTCTATAATTTATCTTTCACATACTATTAATGAGGGATAATCTTGTAAACTAACTCATAATTTACCTTTTCCACACAACAATGATTACATTTCTTAATTTGTGTGATTTGGTCAAAACAATATATATTTTAGTACGAAGGTAGTATCATTTAGTGAAGTATGTTTGGTATATAGGTAATAGGTGGATGTGTTGGAATTAAGATGGGTGTAAACGTAGCTTATACAAAATTACGGCCGATTACCACCGTGATTTTAATACACGCACTGCGATATCAAATATAGGCTTAGAAGATTTGAGTTCCACATGACTCAAATTAATTTATACAATTGTGCACATGATGTCCATTTATACTAAAAATCAATAATGAAGTGAAACTTTATGTATGAAGTATGAGCTACTTCAATCTGCATCCCCCACTCCCCCACTTTGACGGCAATATGAGAGAAAAAAAATAATCAAAATTGATGTTTAGGCAATAATGTAATTAAATTATGTTTATATCCTAAAATTGAGCATGTCAGATTCACGTGGAGTGGGGTTAAATTTCTGGAATTGCTGAAAATGTGAGTTGGGTTTGTGTAGGAAAAATGTCAGATTTGGGAGAGAATAATATACGGTGCGAGAGGGTGATGGCTACATTTCCTGAACCCTTTATAATCATACTATTGTGTACGTGAATAATTTGTTTAGGTTTGAATTAATTTATTTGACCAGATTTGGGAGTATATTTTTTTTTTTCCTTTTCAATATGAGTTTATGTTTATACATACCAATAATTTAATTGTACACCTGAATATATCGATATGGCGAAAAAAAATTGCTTATATAATTCACGAAGAATAAGTGATAAAAATGGTCGTGACAAAAAAGGAATATCCCCCTCCCCCTATATGTTTTATGCATATTTTTGGTACATTGGAAAATATTTTATGCAGATATATACTCATTTATAAATCAAATAAGAAGTTTCTTTTTAAATTATCCTTAGAATGGTGGAAATAATCATACCAAAAGAAGAAAAGAAATGTGGGATAATCTTTCAAACAACCAATTAAAATTAGTCACAAATATAAATTTCTATGCGGAATATAATTAGTTTATAGCAAACTTTCATTAGTTGTTGAAAAATTACTCATAGTTTTTCAATGGGTAAATGAGTTAATACCTCGAGTAAAGTTGATCAGTATTGCAATATCTCATGTAATATTTTTTTTTTTGAGATTTTTCCCAATGTTATTAGATTCTTTGCAATACACTTCTGGACTCAAGCAACTATAATATAATCGCCGTAAAATAGAATTTTCCAAAACACCCACACACTCCTTTGGAGCTTCCGGAGCTAGAATTCGACGGGAACATCATCACTTCAAGTGTCGCCTGTTTATTCTACGAGTGATCTTGGAACTCTAAAGATTGTCTAAGGCGCTAGGGGTGGTTGTTGTGTTTAGTGGTTTGGGGTGTTATATTTTGTGTTTGGTTTGTTTTGGGTGTCTGATATTAATATTGTGGTTGTTTCGGGTGTAATTTGATTTCTTTTGCAACTCTTTTATTTAGTTTGCCTTATAATATTTGCATTAAAAAAAAAACACAACGCACTTAATTGTGGTATGGAAATATTATTTCGAGCCAGCCAGAGCCAGCTAGGTCCTTCAATTATCTATACATGGTATGGTGCCTATGCTGCCAATGCAAATACTTCCTCCGGGACCAAATTGGTACGGTCACAATTAATACTGAACTTAGTAGAGAAAATTACAGTTTGATTTCTCACATCTAGATTCAAAAGCTTTTGTTAATATTTTTTAAATATATTAAAAAAAGTTGATATTTAAAAGTTAAAGATAAATAACACGAATTCCAATTAGTAGAGAAAATTCGATCTCTCACGACTACATTCAAAAGGAGATTGAAACTACTTAAAGTCAGAATATCCTCGAATCAAATTAAATTTGTGGTGGAAAAAAAAATACTTTCTCGATCACTTTTATAAGCATTTGTTAATAATTTTCAAATATATTAAAAAAAAGTTGATATATAAAAGTTAAAGATAAATAACACGGATTCCAATAAAACATTACTATATTTAAATTTAAATCATTAACATTTGTCTTATATATATAATTTATAATCCTCGTGTTCTAAATATACTAAAGTCTAAACAACAGTTAGGTAAAAGTCTGATGTATTTTATCTAAAATTTTAGCTAAATATATGTACAATATTATTCAGTTATTTTTTATCTAGTAATTAACCTTATAGCAGCACTTCTTTGGGTTTACTGCAATTGCAGCTTAACCAGGAAATTACATTCTTAGTACTACATTGTAAAGAAACAAATACATATAGGATCATCATCATCATCATCATTAAAATGTACATGTTGACTTGCCAGTAAATTTAATTTGTCAGAATCATGAGAGGAGGAAACTGATGATTCAAAAAAAAAATGATAGACTCTACTAGAAAGAAAGAAAGATTATACAAAGAAAAAGACAGACATTGGTGTTCTCTCATAAATGGGTATGGTCTTATATATTTTTCATTTTTGCATCCAATCCAATCCAACTATCAAGGTCATGTCAACAACAAAGGTGTGGTACTGATAAAGTTTATAGCTAGGTTTTACTTTCCTCAATAACATTATGGCTTATTCTTATCTTTACACAGTACACTGCAGCTTTTCATGTTTTAGTTATTATACTCACTCACAAAACATGTACTACTACTAATTAATAAGTCTTCTTCACCCTAACTCGTTTAACCAACAATTAATGTCTAAAACCGGATCACGTCATGATTTATCAGTTCCTTAACTATATATAGCATATTGTATCTTACTGATATATTACTACTATTTTAAGAAAGAATGTAAATTAAAGCTGCTATGGAGTAGTAACATTCAACAACAATGGCTTTTAGTAGCTCTTTAATTTGCTGCATTCTACCATTATTGGAGTTGCTTTTATTCTTAGGGTTCATACCAGCAGTCAAAGGAAACAATAAGCATGAAAAAAGTCAAATACACCCAACTCAACTCCAAAACCAACACCCCAAAACCAACTGTCCAGAGTAAAGAAGAAGGAGCGACCACAAGAAAAGTAAGACCTAGAGAGGGCCGACTGCCCAACTAGATCCGCGATCAAGCTCCAACATCCCCACAAAACTCTACTGGTTCCGACATAAGATAGGTTGCACCTTCGACACATAAAAGGAGTAGTGTTGCTATAGAATTCTCATTTTTCTTCTAGATATCACTTTTAAGATGAAAGTTTCATCATATCTATCTGATGAGATTCGACATATATAAGAAATTCTTTCTAAAAAAATTAGATTGTTACTAATGTTTTCAGATTGACCACATAGTAGCTAAGAGGTAAGTAGAGTCTAACAAAAAAGTATTTCAACTAGAAAATTGTGTAAAAGAAAAAGAAAGAAATAATTATATAATTCTTTTTTCATAAAATATAGAAAAGTAACATTGTTTAAAAATATTGTGTTATGTAGATGTCAACTTATGGGTCTAAATAATTTCTCTAAATTTAATTGAGATGTGTTCTAAAGGAATATTCTATGGACCACTTTGAGAATAAAAACGATAAAAAAATTTATTAGAAAAAAGAATAAGAAAGAAATGATGATTTAGTGTCTGTAAAACATAGTTCAACTATCAAAAACTTAAATTGCTAAGGCTGCACATTTTTACCCGATTTTAAAACGATACTTCACAGCTGTGTAAATAAATTTTATTGATATTTATTACTTTGTCTATAAAAAGAGAAAAAAAAAATGATTTATTTCATATAAATTTGACTGAAAAATGAATTAATAAGTTAAATTTTGTGTTACTAATTTATTGTTTCTAACTTTTATTTTTGAATTACTAAGCAAGTATAGTCTTGTCTCAGTCATTAGTAGCATGAGAAGAATCGTGAACTTTGATTTTCAGCAGCATGAGAAGAATCCATATACTAAATTAATATGTATTTCGTCACTTTACCTCACTTATTTTATTATGATATAAAATTTTAAATTACTCTCAAAAGAATAAAATATCAGTAGTAATAAATTAAATTTACATCAAAATTGCATATCCTTTACACTTTATTATTGGCAGTAGTTACCAAATAAAATAGAAAGTAACACTCTATCTTGTCTTTAATATAAGGATTTTTTTTAGATAAACAATAAGAAATATTTTGTATTTTTTATTCATATTGATGTATTTGAAAATTCTTTATTTTTAGATTCACTTAATGATTAATGTATTTGAACTATATTATAGATTAAATACATAAATATTTTAATAAATCTAAAAAGCAAAAATTTTCATATATTAGGCCCTGTTTGGTTCAGGGGTTTTGGAGGGGAGAAAATATTTTAAATTTTTATGTTTGATTCAACTTTTTAACAAGGGGAAGGGAGCGAATAATTAATTTACTTTTTTATCCTTAATCATATAAACTCAAAATAAGAATTAAATTATAATGGATATATTACGTCAAAAAAAATCTAAAGGATATATAACCAAAAAACAACATGAGTAGAAAACCTAAATTTCTTTTGTTGTCGAAAAAATAAAACCTAAATTTTTAATATTCCAACAAAGATAATTTAAAATTTTAATAAAAATGTATGGTTAATTTTGTCAACATAATAAATTATGTTTTCTCTCATTTCACCTCCTTAAAAATCTCTCCCCTCACCTCTTTTCTCCTTCGGTTGAACCAAACAGACGCCAATATATTTTGGGCCAATGGATAATATGCAATTATGAAGCAAAGAAAGAGCTTGGGAGAATATATATATATATATATATATATATATATATGTGCAGAAAGAGAAAAGGAACAAGAAAACAAAACAAAACCAAAGGCTCCATTAATGTGGAGATGGGTAGTTCAACTGGTTAAATTGACCAGTTGAGTTAAAGGTTAAAGAGCTAGTGAAGGTCTAGGGTTTAAATCATGACAAAGAAGATGGTATATAACATGCTCCATTAAAAAAAAAGCTCCATTAATGAATTAATGTCGGAGATCTATTGATGAACTCAACTCATCATTCGAAATGGAATGTTCATAATCACGCTTTCCTCTCTCTGTGGCGGATCTTATATATAACACGATACTTGCTGCAGTATTATCTAATCTTAATAACTCACACTCACACAAGATTCAAGTTTTCGATTACGATTTCTTTCCCAAAACCTGAACCATTTTTATATATGCACAGTTCAAAAGATTAACGACGCTGTGTGTGTATTTTATCTCTTCTTCTTTTCCATTTATTTCAGTTTTAAATCGGCACTAATTATGTTCTGCCTAATAAATCAAGATATATATAGCTTAATTAACACTTTAGGTCGTCTAATAACATTTTAATTAAAAAAATAAGGCTTTTTCACATTTTTATTATTCACTTTATCAATTGCAAAAACTAAACTTTACCAATCAAGTAATTTAACAATGAATAATAATTTTCAATCTGACAATAAACAAATTTTGTAATATAGACTAGACGATAACATCCTTCCAAATCAGTAACTATACTATGTCCACATTTTGCTGCCATAACATCCTTCCAAAGAGACGAGTTATCAGTCAAAAGACACCATTATTTTCCACACTTTCATTGGTATCTTTAGGAAGGGCGACAAATAAAATATGACAAATGTTAACATATGCCTCAAAAATACATATTTTAAAAATATTATTTTTTTTAATGTAATATTTTTATTTTTGGATTTTTTATCATGTGCCTTAAAGACACATGTTAACAAAACCCATAACGTAATAATTTATTAATACTATTGATCTTCCATCAATATATGTAAATGGAAATTATTTCCCCCCATTTTTCATTTTAGTGTGTAACTAGGAAAACAGTCCTCCATTCTCGTAAGAAAAAGTTACCACACTAGCTCGAACCTTTTATGTGTTTAACTTTGTGGTGGTAAGAATTGATTCTAAATGAACTAATTTTATAAAATTAGTTCCTACAGTATAAAAAATACGTTAAAACTCAAAAATTACAAATTTTAACTCCAAATTAAAATCAATTCGAAAAATAAAATCAATTTTATTCAATGAAACATGTTTAAATCAATTTTATAACTTCAAAATTAATTTTACCGCTCCAAACATAAAACCAAATATATACTATATCTAGTATCTATCTTCACTGCCCATGATTTTTCTTCAGGTGTCTCTCCCATGAGTAGAGTGTTGTTGAATGTTGTTGACTTACCGGAGATGAGACACACTATGAGTCCATATCATGGTGAATAAGAATAAAAAGATCTAAAGCTCAAAAAGAACTAAAACTTAAAACAAAACAGTTGTAGAATTAATCATAGTGTATGATTGGTTTCGCTTTAAAAAAGTCAAAGCAATTTTGGAGTTATAGAATTAATTCTGGAGTGATTTTAAGATTGTTTGATTCATTTTAAGCAGAAATTTTGATTTTGTCTCCAGAATTGATTCTACTAGAAGTTATGATTTGTATCTTCTGAGTTTAAATATAATTTTTACACTAAAATTAATTTATTGATCAATTCACTTTTACATAAATGTATCCAAACATAAAACAATTTTACTAAACTCAATTCTATTAAAATCAATTATACCCAACTCAATTCTATCCAAATCAATTTTGTCAACCGCCAAACTAAACACTATTCTAAAATTGAAAAGTAAAAAAAAATAAAATTCAAAACAAACAATCAAAACACAAATATTAAAATAAGTATTGAGTTATTAATTTATTTTTGACAAGTTTCTGTTAATAATAAACAAAATACCCTAAATTATAGGTTCAATAATGTTATTTGATATGAATGGATTTTATCATGAAATGCAAAAAACAATAGTACATGTCAAATTTTTAAAAAGATAACCAACATTGAATTCAATTTTTGACAAAAATCACAAGAATTGTTGAGAAAGAAAGAAAGGAAATATGAAAACCAAAGAATCAACTTAGACTAAATTTTAGTCTATGTGTACTCCTCAAGTATTATGTTTTTCTTCCCACTTTCTTTCCTTCCAACCAAACCTTCAATTTCAGTTGAAAGAGTCATCCACCTGAGCATGTGAAAATAAACAACAAAATTTAACCAATCCTGTACCACTGCATACTTTCGTGAAATTTGTTGTCACAGACAAACAACGTTTTCCTTGATGTTTTGTACGAAAAAACTAGCCTCTTAGCAGCAAATTGGATGTTTTACCTTGGTTTAGCACTTGTATGAATAGTAACCATAGTATATTAAGTCTATACGGGGCAATTTTGTGTTTTCCCCATAAACTTTATGACAACATACTGATACTTTAATACTAAGGGGCAGGTAAGGCTCCCCACAAATTATACGACACCAACAGAATATCTGAAGCACGTATTGTATACTAATTACAACAGGTTAATTGCATAATAGATGCACGATTGTCTTCTATTCAACTGTCGACGTGGTATCTTTCGAGCTCCTTCTCAAGTCAACCGATTTGAGATTGCAAGTCAGAGATCGCCTTCTACACCTGAGATGAAAGTCATAATCTATTCGTTGCATGAAAGACTCAACCTGCTGAAATATTTGAAAAGACAGGAAAAATACGGTTTTATCAAACAAATACTAAAGTATTAATTTGTAGCTAAACAATAACATTTAGGATATTCCAAAGATGTACCAGATCACAGAATAATGGAGGATTTCAATGTTTTGAATGTTCTTTCATTTTCATTCCCTTCAAATTGTTCTTCTGCTTTTGTTTACATGGAATAGGGAATTGATGCTTGATTTTGGGAAAACTCTTCTCAAATTTCAGATCCTCTCCTCTGATCATATAAACATTTCCTGTTTCTGGAATAGTGAACTCAGCCGGATTTCTATTTACCGTACATGAGATGCCAGATGTGATCTTTATCGGCGTAGAGGTATGAATACCATGAACTTCCATTCTGCGTTGCAGTGAAGTGTCTGTTTCGCTAAAAGATAAGCTACACTGCTTAACAAATCTATTCTGAAGGGTTGGGTTGGAGCTCTTCGTCTTTTCTTTGTTTCCAATCTTTGTTGAATTTTGACCATTGGAACCAGCATCTTTGAAAAACTTATTGCCATGCTGGGCAGATGAAGACGCGCCAAAAGTTTGAGAGCCAATAAAACAGCCATGTGGTTTATCTGGTAAGTAACTATTGTTGTAATAGTCAGATGGCTGCCTTTTCAGAGTACCATTGGCCTTAGATGCACCTATCTCCAACTTGGTATTGCAATCACCAGGATAAGAGGGTCTTTTGAGCATTTGAGCACTAACACCAACATTGAAGGGTGTACGTGACTGCATGCCTGCATCCATAAGGCTAAGTAAATGCATGGCAGGTATTGTCTCATTAGAATACAAATCCAAAGATCCCCTCAAATTTTGATGAGGCTCCATTCCATTATGTTTGCAAGGAAATGGGTATTCTCCATTCACCCTGTTGAAGACTCCAGGACCTGTGTTCCTACTATGCTTTTCTTGGCCTGTAGCATTGATATTCGTGTAGTTAAGATCAAAGTCCCTCCTCATGTTCTGCTTAAGTACAGCACCAGACCGGGGTGAAGATATGTCTATGTTGCTACTACTAGGCTGAGAAACAACCTTTTGCGATGCATCATACCCTAAGGAAGAGCGATTTGGGGCCAAGGATGCCCAAATGCGAGAAGCTTCATTATCCTGCTGTAATATATTCTTGTGTAAGCTACATCCTCCCAGGGCTGGCAAAGTACCATTAGAGGACACACGCTCTTCAAGACTCCCATTAAACTTGATATTTCGTGCACCACCAAGCTGGTTAGAAATCATTGGTGAAAACTGGAATCCATTTGACAACTTCTTTTGGGACTGAGGAACGTCAAATCCAAATGAGGGTTGAGGTGGATACGGATTATTCACTCCCAAATTACTTCCATCGAATGGAGAAAAGTAATGATTTTGCTTTCTTTTGTTAGGTTTCACATTCTCTCCTTTTGTGACCATGTTATTTTTCCTAGGTCTTCCTCTTGATTTCTCCTTCTGCCCTTCTTTTAGCAAGCTCATCTTCCCTTGGCCATAATCAGCAGTACCAGCTGTCATCTGTGGGTTCCTACCGATAGAGGAGTTTTCAAACATTGAGCATCTATTTTCTACATCAGGTAGACACCTCTCGTACTGATTCTTCGCCATGAGTTCCACAATTTCCATGGGTATATCATCTAGTGTTCCCTGCTCAGACACCTCAGAAGCTTGTTCATTGTATCTTTTCTTAATGCCTAGTTGTTCCACAGCTTCAACAGTTTTTCCTGTGTTTCTTGCACCAGTAATTTCCTGCAAAAAGGAAACCAGATCTTTCTAGAAACATGTATAAAGAAGTAAATGTAATACTGATTAAAAATACTAAACTCTGCTCAATGCTCACACAAACGAGGGGAAAATTACATAATACCATTAGCCGGTCACAGAAATTAATTATCTTCATCCAAGATGCATACTTATTCAACTAATCATGGAAAGTATTCTCTGAAGATTTTTGTGGCAACTTACTTTACAGTGAACTTCTTTTCCAGAAATTATATTTGTTGTGTGCCTGGAAGAAATGCTTGGTCCTCCAAAAACATTGGTTTCACCGTCTTTTCTATTAAACTGTGGTACTCTTGAAGTGCTTTCTTGAAAAGGCAGTGAGAAAGGAAGGCGGTTTTCTATTTGATGGATACATTTCTTGTTGTAACCATGTTCTGACATATAACTATTCAAAGAAAGATGCAAACCCTCCTCCAATCCTTTTCCATTCATCATTCCTTGGCCTGAAGGAGTTGGAACATCTGCAGGCACACTAGATCTGATTTTTACCCCTGAATATGCAAATGAATCTCTGACAAGCATGTCATTTCTATGGCAGGAAAGAGAATTTAGTTCTTCGTCTGTTTGCACCATTTTCCCCTTTTCTTTGGATGGATTGAACTCATTTTCTATTCTTGGGGTCAGGAAAGGAAAACTATCCATCCCATTCCTTGCGAACGTAGGAGTTAATCTAGAAGAAACAGTTTTAGATGTATATACCTTATCTGTAGTATACACAGTGTCCTCATTTTGTCTTCTCTGTCCTTGTTGGGGCTCAGGAATCAAGTAATTGTCTACAACTTGATTCTTTTTGTTCTTCTTTTTACCCACAATATGGCTTCTTTCAGGTTCAGATTTACTCCAGTTGCCTTTCTCGGCTACTTGTAAACCAGTCCCCGCTAGTAAATCTTTGGAATTGAATCTCTTATTGAAAACCGTGTCATTATGAGCTTCAACTCCAGCCCTCTGAAACTGCATACTTGCCATACTCCGTACTTCATCCAGGATAGTTTTCCTTTTTCTACTCTGACCCATATTTGTTAATGTCAGATCTCCTTGAATATCCACCTTTCCTGGGAAAACTGAGTGTGTCTGTGAAGCTGCAGAAGTATTGGAAGTACCATGGGATGGGCATTCTTGTACGGCAATTTTTCCAGTCTTCGATTCACTATTTTCACGCAACAAGTCAGTCATCAAACGCACCTTCCGAGGTCTCCTGCGAGACAAACTAGTGGACTTTTCTGAATGATGATCTTCAAAATCATCTTCGCCCATGTTGTCTGTACTTCCTGCAGGCCCAGCATGATTACAATCAAATGATTCAGTAGGTAGTCCAGCTGTGTCATGATATTTATTATCTGCCTCCATGGCTGTTGTTCCTAAACTTTTCTTGCATTGGTTATCTGCAGAAGGAGTTCCCCCATTACAAATCTCAGCAGAATTCTTATCCATGCATTTAAGATTGTTAACAAGCTGAACATTAGAAACTCCATTACTTTCGCCACCTGTACCAATAAAAATAAAACTTTTTACTTGAATTGCACATTTTGAAATCAAGAATATATTATACTCTAATATACAATAACTTGCCACTGTGATAGAAAAAAAAAATGAGAGTGCTGCTGTTTGACACTTAAAAGTCCCATTCAGTTGAACTACGGAACTACCTCTTTTAGTTGTGCTCACTTCTTGTGCAAGGCCTGGATATATTTTAGGTGACACAACACTAGTTACTTGGTGATTGAGATTATCCTCCAATCCGTTCTCAAGGTCTGGAGGAAACAAAAAAAATTAAACAGTAAACATTAAAATTAAAATAATAAACAAGATAGATACTCTTATAAAACTGATATTGAAGTTACCGATTCTGCTGCTGAGTCCAACTTCAACTTTGTTTTCTTTCTCAATACTAACTGGTAAGCAACCATCAACACTGCTCAGGTTAGCATTGAGATCAATGTCTCTTCTCACTATAATGTCGGATATTGATGGATCTTTCCGAATAAAAGGTTTAGGAATGTCTGTAGCAGAATTTTCTTGTTGAGAAGAATTTGGATAACGGCAACATACGTGTTTTGGCACATCTAACGGTGGAAGTGACGGTTGCTTGTCAGACTCATCTATTGGAAATGGCCAACAAAGTTTCCAGTCTTTTTTCCGAACTTCTGAGACATATTCACTGCACTAACAATAATTAAGATGGTGTTAAAGATTCTGAAAGGGAATCAAAAGACAGTTCGTGATTCCAATAAGAAAATTTAATCTTTAATTTTTATGCTGGAGAGAAAGTTTGATATCACCCCCCCTCCCAAATTAATTACAACACTTAACACTTCTCAACATGATCCTACAACAGTCAGAAGTCTGAACTTTCTATAATTAGGCATCACCCATCACACCACTATTTTCATGTATTAAAAAAAATTAATACTTTCCAACTTCAAATATTATTGTTGTTTTTTATTTTTCAAACAGCAAAGAAATTTATTAAGAAAAAGAGGCACTAGGGGTAATCTAATCCGAACAAACAAAGAAAAGACAGAAAAAAAAACTAGTAAGAAAACAGCAGTTACTTCCTATAGACAGACAGTATACAAAACTAGTAAAGCAGTTACTTAAAATATTATTGAAAACATAAACATTGAAGTACTGTCCTATAGTGAATAAAAATTGAACTATAGATATCAGCTACAAGATAGTGAAGTAATGAGACTGAAAGAGTTGCCTAATGGTACGAGTTGGGACACCAAAAGAGTTATATGTAGGGGGTTTCTGTTCAATCACTGCTGCTACTAATATTTCTTCCTCCCCTAACCATTAACATTTTCCTATAAGAAAAATATATGCTAAGGAAGATATAAACTATATAACTCAATATGCTACCTTCACCTCTAGTTAACAAAAGTACAGTATGTTTTTATGAATATATATGTGACATCAACGCTTACCGTATTGAGAAATGTTCACATTTGCCTGCATCCCTCTTAACAATAGGATTGGCAAGATCAATAGAGATGGAGTCAATCTGGATAAAGGACGATCCCATGAACTCAGTGATAAATAATCTGACAATATTATTAGAATGACCTTGCAAATAATCCTCCACTACTGTGCATGCACATTTGCACAGTACAAGTAACCACAGCTACAAGCACCAATAGTGTTTCCTATTTATTATTACACATTAAAATCAAATTAAAGTCAAAATGGAAAAAATTGGTCAAAATGTGTAACACTTAAGTCAAACTAATACTATTAATCAAAAAATAATAGTAGGAAGAAAGAAAACACTACTATCATTCGATAACATCTTCAATCAAGCTTTGAAGGAGGAAGAAAATAATTAGGGTTCATGCAAATCTACTTACAAATGAAAAGGAAAGACAAGGTCAACAAAGTCAAAGTCCAAAATAAACCAATCTACAAGCAAAGAAAACACAAAACACAGTGAATAATCACATAAAATGATAAAATCCAACATTAAGAAAGTTCCTAAACCCTAGGTCTACATTGAATAAACCAACCAAAAATACTCTCAAAGTTAATAATAGAAGATTTGAAACGCAACTGCAATAAAAAGTAACCATCTCACCCAATATAATTAGTTCAACGATAGAGACAGTTAACAAAACCCAGCAAAGCACTAGGGTTTATTTAAAAAAAAATTGGAGGAGAAAATTGTCATCTTACAGCAAAAAATATCATCTAATTATAAGAATTAATGCGTGGCAAGAAACTCACCTCACAAATCGCATGTTGTAATAAGAAGTAGAAAAATAATCTAACCAGATGATGAAACGAAACGAAATGAAACGATAGGCACGAATATCCATAAAGCCAAATTAATATCCTAGGGTTCACCGTTTAAAATAAAATTATCTCTCTCATCAATAGATAAACACGAATTAACTCGGTGCCGAATTAACAAGAAAAAAAAATTAGAGAAAAGGAGCGTGAAACGGTAGCAATAAAGCAAGAGGCAAAAAAAAAAAAAGGAAAATGCAAAGTAAAAGCTGAAGTGGACACACCATAAACAGTACAGTGAGCTTAATAATATTATCAAAGAAAAATCTCGAGATTTAACGAAGAACAAGTTCCCGATCAACACGGAATCAATCACCGAATTGTGAAAACGAAGCTAAAATTATTGATCTAGTAGAAAAGGTACACGCGAACTCACCTGTGGATCACCGCACACGATCTATCCCTTAAGCTTAACCGATTCTCAACGGCTTTTCATGGAAACGACACCGTTTGATAGACCTTTCGACGGAGAAGGAATAAAGCTCAGCTCGGAGATTTGATTCGCTACAACGCCGGCATAATTTAAGCGCGAAACACGCACAAACCCTAGAGAGAGAAAGAGGCTTTCGATTCTTTCGGGATGAGAGAGATAGAGAGAGAGTGCGAAGATAGATATAGATGAGAGAGAATTTTTATCTTCTTGTCCTTGGAAGAAGATGTGTTTGTTTTTTGTAATAAATTTAAAACTATATTAAATTAAAAAATTTAAAATGAAATGAAAAGGGAAAGGAAAAGAAAAGAATAATTTTGACGAGCGGTTGAGATTTATCTTCTCTTAATTAACATTGATATTTGATTCTTGTTATAATACAAAATCGTTTTAAATTATTAAGTCAGGTATTTTTTTTTCAGATATATCTCTAATTCAGCAAAAAAAGTAGTTATTGTGTTCGGCAGTGTATACTTCATCCACACATAAAATAAAAACAAAAGAAAATACCATAGCAATAGCAAGTAGTAATGTTTGTGTAGAAAGAGAATGTTAGGAGAGAGAAAATAGATCCAATGAAAAACTCCCACGTGTCGATAATGTGCGGCTCTTATCACTAACCATTTATAATGGGCTTAGTGTTGTGGACGGCGAGGAAACCCTAGATAGATGTGTGAAAATAAAGCGGGTACTGTAATAGCGCGTTGATCTCACGCGATTCTTTTTTCAGCGCTTCATTTATTAAATTTGTACATGTCGTGTCAACTAAGGTTAAAGGTACAGATCATGCCATTTGCACATTAAATGATTCTGATTGGTACGTGTTATGCACTGTCGGTTTAGGAGAATGGATTTAGGTAGAGATTTGGATTTTATTTGAAACCCTAAATTTTTGGTATTTGTTTGGAGGATAACGGAGGATGAGGCACGTTTAACCCTAAACATGTTGCAGCACACAATATCTCCTTTCTGTCCTAAACTAGTAGTAGTGGTACTAATAGAAAAAACGTTATTGCTTTTCTCGATTAATAAAAAAATAATTTTTTTGAATCTCGAACTTTATTGTTGTGCATGTAAATTTTAAATGGTATGTTATTTTTATTTATATCAACGATTAATTTTAAATCTGATTAGCTCAAGCGATAAAAGTTGACGGACATAAAAAATTGATAGAGAGAGAGAGATTTTCAATAATTAATCTTTAGCAGAAGTAATTTATTTTTTCGATATTAAAAATAAAGATGACTCAAAATTGATTTTTTTTATAATTTTAGTGAAATTTAATAATTTTTTTTCTTTTTTTTTTCCACTTTGGTTGTATTGTGCTTTTTTTTGGTGAATATTGCGCGCATTTCTTCTTTGGTTGTATAATTATGTGCTTTTTTTTGGTGAATATTGCGCGCATTTCTACTTTGGTTGTATAATTATTTTTCTCTTTTAATGATTTGGTAGAATGAATATTATATTTATTTTCATTTTATTATCATTAAAAATTATTTTTTGTTGAAAATTATTGTGTCTATATTTGGTTATGCAGTAAAATAAAATGACAAAATTGATTTTGTAAAATTAAGTTGAAGATAGAATGTAAAAGTAAATTAAACAAAATATTTAAATCTAAACAATCAATTCTTCCATCAAAAAAAAATGTAAACAATCAACTCTAAAATTAAAAGTTACCGTTTTTAACTTTAATCAATATCATGGACAGAATCAATTCAACTCTAGAACAATCAAACGGGTCAAAAACAATTTAAATCTGAAATCAATTACTAAGTACAAGTATAAAAGTTCACTTTTGAATAGTACTATTTGAGATGCCTATATAGACACACTTTTTGCTTATAGACAAAAACAAAAGTGACATTTTCAAGCTGGCTTTTTAACTAAGAAAACCACAATTAACATTTCAAAGTTCACTTATACATATGTTGAGAAAGAGAAGATTGCATAAATAAACTACTAGAACATTCGTACTCCTAATTCATAAGTGAATATAGAATATCTGTCTTTAATAGAAAAATGATTAATCGGTTGAGATACACGTTTAACCTAACTTATGAAACATCTTAGCACAATAAAACAATTTAATGAATTTAATAAAATTCCCATACAATGAAAGGTTTTGTTTTGATTCTTGAAATTAATGACATGTAGACATTAAATAATATTTATGTTAATTTCAAACAAAAACGGAATAACTTTTTCCCCAGATTTCGGACAATTTCTTCTGGGGTTTTATTAATATGAGCTGGATATACAGGTAGAATAATAGGTATACTAACAAGGACCTAGATTCATTGGGTTAATTACCATGCATAATCATGTTGCATATATATACAAATAAAAATGGTATGTTCTTGTGTGCTACCTGTATATATAGAGTTTACATCACCCAAAAGTTTCTTACCATATAAGCACTAGTTATTACTTTTCTTATGAGACACCATTGAAGTACTGTTATTATTTTTGTTTCTAACTAATATAATATCAGATTATAGTTTCTTAAGTTGGATAGCACTATAACGAGGGTAAATTTTTTTCCTCTAAAGATGTAAATATAGAAGAGGTGGGAGATAGAATTAAGTTAGTATCTTTAAAGTAGTTATTAGTTAGAAAAGTTCACTCGTCGTGTCTTTATTATGAAAGGTGTGTTCATCCACTAGACTGTATGCTTAGCTTAGATGATTTTTTGGTTTGATTGGGGAGACTTGGAAGTCCCTATTGATCTTTCCCTTTTTTGGGTGATTAAATTTGTTGGGTGTTTAAGTAGAGTATGAAATTGTACGTTTTTTTTTTTATTTTGGGTTGAATACCTTTTATACTTTTCTCATTCTAATATATATAATCATATATTTTTGCCGTTATTACGAAGGTAAAGGTTTTCTTTCATGAGTCAAATTTCATATCTATGATTTATGGTTAAATTGAAAAATCCCTTACAAACTTATTTAAGTACTCCTGCATATACACACACTATTATTATGCTAATTAAGAAAGCATACAAAGACCTGACCCAAAAAAAAGGCATAAAAAGGAATAAACTTGTGTAAAATTTTAACATAAGCTCCTTTTGCGCGTGACATTGACATTAAAATAACCCATGTAATAGTTAGTATGACCTCAATCCTAGTTTTTTAATAAGAAAAAATGTTTAGGAGAATTAGATAATGTAGATCACTGAAAAATTCAAGAAAACTTCAAAGACCGAAAGAGTCTCTACCAAATTGAAATTTACACTGGACAATCAAACTTAATTTTGTATGCTTAAGAAAAACTTATCCAGCATTAGATAAATATTTCTTAGTAGTGATGGAAGACCTCAATGGTTTCTACTCTATTAATATGTGAATGTTAAATTGTACTAGTGTCTTCCATCTCCGTTTATATATGGTTCGTGTACAAAATGGAGAGTGGTGTGTGTAGAATTTGGTTTTAAGTTAAAAATGATATTACCTCCGTCCCAAATTATAAGACCCTTTTTGACCACTACACGTTTGCTAATGTACAATTTTGATCACTAATATCTTTAATTGTGTTTTAGTAAAAATTATAAAAATTTAATATCTTGAAAATACTCATCAAGATGAATCAAACAAGATCTTATATGCTAATATTTACATTTATAAATTATGAAAAAAATACAGTCAAAGCAAGATACATGAATAGTGTCATTTAGTCAAAATGGGTCTTTTAAATTGGGACAGAGGTAGTATTTGCAACACAAAAGTACAAGAAGTGGCTGCATGACCCATGTGGCCATATTTCAAATGAAACCAATGTAATTAAAGAAAGCAGTACAAAATTTTCACACTTGTCCAAAACCTCCACACCTACCCCACGTATACCATCATAATATACCCAAATAAAACGACCCATCTATATAACCCAAAAGTTTCATTTATTTTGTCCTTGCTATAATTTATATTTATTTTATAGTGGAATCTAATGCTTTTCCCTGTGTCAACTTTAATTGGTACAACTTTGCTTCGATGATTCTCATTTAAACGTACCCAAACATATATAGAGCCTAGCAAGCATAATACAAGCTAGTTTAATTTAGTAAAAAAAAAAAAAAGGAAGCTAGTTTAATCATTTGTACGTAAATATAATATATATTTGGTTCAATTACTGTGAATGATTGGATTAATAAATAATTAATTCAAAATTACTCGCCAAAGAAATTTTAACTCCCAAGAAAAAAAATAAATCGGTTAAACCAATCGACGGTCGACTGATTCAATCTTATTAAAATATAAACAACAAATTAACCGACAAACTAACTAGCTCCATCTAGTTTGGTCCATTTTTAAAAACAACGGAAATTATTATACCAACACAAAAAAAAAAAAGGGGAAATGGCACAAAACATATTTAAGCGATAAATAATCAAGGATATTGGGATACATACCATTTATAATACAAGCAAAAATCACTTTTACCCAAGCCAAAAACCGCACCCCCTTAAGATCACAACTTCAACTAACAAAAGAGAGTAATATTACAATGAGTATTAAACTAATCCAAAAGAATAATTTAATAATAACATCTAAAATTTATTAAATATATGCATAATTATTTATTAAATAATAATCACACATAGAATTTAAATATAATTAATTGTACTATATATTAACATTTTATAATATTTGTGAAAGTGTATAAAAGAAATGGTTAGAAAAGTGTCGGAGATCGCATAAGATAACAACAATAGGAAACCTAGTTGCTAGCTAAATTGTGAACGTAATTTGTGATATGACAAGTTTCGGGATGAATAGTGCACAGTCAAGGAGCTTGAAAGACTTTCTTACAAATAGTTACAGCTGAAGAGATATTTGACAGGATGGCATTATTATTAGCACCTTTGTGCATATATGCGGATGCAACTAAACATACAGAATTTTTTTATTCATAAAAGAATGGTTATGGACTTATCATCTTATGATATTCCATTAATAATTAAATGGTTAAAATATGTGAGTATACTAGTGAGAATGTGGGGATTAATTATAGATGTGAAGTTTTTAAAAGTGTGAACAATATATACATCTCATTTATTTGTATTTTTAAACCTTTTTTTTTTTATATATCAAGTACATAAACATAAATAGAAGCATATGAAACTGACTCGCTTACCTTTTTAATATGATTAAGAAATGTCATACTAAATTATCCATCTTCTTTTTCTTCTTAAAGATATATTCAACCTTCTTCTATTCTTAAAGAAGAACTAGACCAGCTCTATCTATTTTTTATTGAGAGAAACTTTTAAATGTGTTCATGTGTTATCTTAATGTGGTTTTTCTTCGTCTTCTTTTACTATTAATATTTTGGAGAATTTTACTCCTCTATTAAACTCTTTATTATTGTGTGATGCCGGGGATTCTACCTCTTGACCAATGTTCTTTCTAGTTGATGAAAGACCTCTATTATAAAATAAAAATGGAAACAAAGAAGATTAGTAAAAAAAAAAAAAAGGAAACGAAAAAGAATGAATGCGCAATAACTAGAAAATTGATAAGTCAATGAATAATCATCACAATATAATGGTAATGAAATTATTGATAAGATTCATATGAGTTACTATAATGTAATAACTTAAAGAATTAAAAATAAAATTATTTATGTAACTTCAAATTATGAAGCAAGAGACTAGACAAAGTTATTGTCGTTTCAAATGTCACGGGTACAACTTTATGGGCTAATAAACATAGAAAATAAAAGTTATTCAATACTTTAAAATTTTATAATTTGTATTTTGTTATCCTTTTTTATTTTGTCTAATAATATTTACTTTTTATAAGCTTAACAAACTGAAAGAATAGACATTGTTTTTGTTTTTTGACAAAACATTGTTCTTTCACCATGCTCACAAGAGAAAAAATATTCATTTAAAACTTTATTTTGTCTCAAATGAGATTACAAATACTTATAGAAGAATTCACCATAAATGTAAATGGTCCATAACCATAAGTGGCATGTACATTTTAGACACATATGAGATATACATCATATTTTCCTAAATAAGTTGAATGTAAGAAATCAAAGTTAAAAATAAATCTAAATTAGTTAAAACTATTATATATGATCTGAAATTAAAATAAACTAATAATTATTACAAGCAAAATAAAAGAAACTTTACCTTAGTTTGACATTTGAATTGTAGATTTATTTTTGCTCTATATTTTTACAATAAGATCTTTTAACTTAATCATTATGTTATTGCCAAAAAGAGGTCTTAGTAAGAAAATGTTAGTCCAAAACAAATAAAGTTTTCCAATTATTACTCCCACCATGGATACTCTAAACTCTAGAACTAAGAAATCATATTATCTTGTCAACAAAAAATATCATATTATCTACTATCATTAATTCTAACAATCAAAATATCGATGAACGTTGGATCTTAATCTAATAGTCACAATAAGAAAAAGTTATAATTTGTGTTTGATACAAGACTATAACCACTTAATATCAGAATTCGTTTTAAACTTTAAATTACTAAGACATTTTTCTCTAAGAATTAAAAAATAAAAAATATATTATAACATAAAAAAATAATCTGAACAACAACAACGACATTTATAATAATTTGAACTATGGGATGTGACTTTGCAAATCCATGTCACCCTAGTAATTAGGATACTATTCAAATGAATTGAAGATTTCACTTCAGTTTAGAAAATAGCTGTTCTTCTAATTAGCGCTTGCTTCTGGATTTAGTGGTTGGATTGAATTGCATATTAGATCTGAGGATTAGAAACTTGGATCTGTGTAATTAACCTTTTTGTGTTTTAAATTTTCACCTAACAGTTATGGATTTTGTCTGAATGCACAAGTGTCATCACCGCAGATAATCCTGTGAATCCCTATCGATGAATCATCAGAATAAGTTATTACTCTATGAAGAGAAAACCCTCGATGCATCTGAATATTCCTAATCCAAGTTTGTCTAATTACAGTTTTAAATTTATTTTGAAACACGTAATATTTGATTTAGTTTAGTTTGACCAGATTACCAGAAAAAGTGAAATCAAAGAGAAGGGGATGGAGCGGGATGTTGTTGAACGGTTGAAAATTCATTCTCTTTTAATTAAGAATTAATGATTTGATCTTTACCTTAGTATGAAAACATTTTTAGATTTTTAGACCAATTATAACATTCTCTAAGCTGCTTCTAATATAACGAGAAATTAATCACTATATTTTATGTTTGGCGGTGGATACCCGTGTTTAAATAAAAAAAATATCCATAACTTATAGCAAAAAAATGTAATTTTATGAATTTTTATTTTTATTAGTATCTGACACGTCGTTTTCATGTCTCTAATAATTCGTACCCAGATGAATTGCAGTATGTACCAGAAAAGCTGAGAAATAGGGCCCTTTGTCTTTTATTGCTCGCTATTTTTGTAACTTGCCAACCTAACTTTTTTGCCAAACTAGATACTACTGTATAAATCATTTCAATTTCAAAGATATATTAAGACAGTACTTAAGGTGCATCTCTCAAGAACTAAAAAAAACAGTACTTAAGGATCTAGGTTACCATCGAGTTATTGATGCGTAGTCTATGTGAGGTTTAATTTTGGGATATAATTTTGATTCATACTAAACCAACAAAAGATGTGTTAAGTTATTAGAATACATGTACCAACAACTCCATTTGGATTAAGAGTTAATTGTATTATGCAAAAAAAAATATATAAAATAAGAGTTAAATGCATGTAGATCCAAGACATCAAAGAGTTTCTCTCTCAAATTAATATCTCGTTTTATCACACTTTTAGAGAGAGAGAGGAATCATTAAGTATATTTATTTGCTCAGCGTAGAATCTCATCAAATGTCGATTTATTGATTAATTCTTCTCCTTCAAAAATCATTTGAGATCGAATATCAAAAAAAAAAAAATCATTTGAGATCTCCTTAGAACCAACACAATATGAACCCTCTTTTTTCATGATTGATTTTTTTTTCTTAGTTCATTTTAGTCTTTTTATATTTTGTAAGTACAATTTAATTGATAGCTTAAAACATAGATATTAAAAAAATTGAATTTAATATGATTTTTTTTCTACTTTTTCACATATAAGTTATATATGAATTCCTTTGACTATTTGAAGAAAAAATAGGAAATATTTCATCAAATAACCAAAAAAAAAAAATCATTCACTATCATATATCTAGCTATAGATATATATATCTTTCATTTTTTATATTTTGTTCAAGCTTTTAACAAATTAAATTGGTCTTTCAAAAAAATAAAAAAATAAATTGGCCTAGCATGGACCTATAAAAATCTAACAATTTTTAATAAATTTTAATCAAATATTATTTTTTTTTTCTTTTGTTAATATATATAATGTTTTTTTACTAGATATTGTTACAATTTACTTCATAACCCATTTTAAAATATTTTTTTTAACAGCTAAAAAGATAATATATTGAAAGATAAAAATAAAGTACAAATGATACTAAATCTATAGAAACAACAAACTACAAGTACTACTCTACCAAAACACCAAAACTAACCCCATTAGCTAATTAAATAATAAATGAAATTTACATTCCAATCATAAAATAAATAGGGAGAGTGAGATTTCTTAACTAACAACCACGTCCATGAGATACATTTAATTATATCAACTGATTCATTAATATCGTGAATTTTATGATAAAAAATTATAGTATATCATTTCTAGTTCGTCAAATCATCCAAATAATTACCACCTGTCAAAGCATGACCACTCCCTTGTTAACTTTCTTGGTTTTGAGAACTTCGAAAAAACAAAAAAAGAAATTGTCTATGAAATTTGATAGAACCTCAAACAGGCCAAACCATGTTAAAATGTTTATATTAACAAACTTCACATTTCTCTCCAGCTCTTTCAATCATAAGAGGTGTTACCACCATATTGGTATTTACTGTTAGTTAAATTCATATAGTTCTCACTACTTTGCGTTGGTCGCGTATAAAATTAGTGAGTGAACGTGTTAGACTTTAGAAAGGTTGTGTGCTATAAATATGGATGCAGCTTCTTAATTAGTTCCTGGGGTTTTTACTTATGTTCTTGGTTACAATGCTCCCTACTTACATGTGGTGTGATTTTGTATATGGGTTTGAGAAAATATTCTATTTATTGATGAATTTAGTCACCGATTGAATTAACAAATGATCGAAGTTCATTTATCGATCTAAATCAAACGAACATTACAATAAGATGAAGAAAAAAAAATCATACCAAGAGAGGATATTAAACAATTAAAGTTATATTGATAACATAAATTGACATTTATGTAAGATAAGTTATTTTTGCAAATTTGGCATTTATTTTTGAAGGAAGAAAGATTATATCTCGGTAGCTCAAGTGGTATGATAAGTTGAGGGACATATGAATTAGATAGAAAGAGGTTTAGAGATTAATTTTTGACCGGAACAATTTATCTTTTTAATATACTAAAAAAAAAGAAGGAAATTCTTATCTAAAATTCAATTCTCACCTCTAATAGTAACAAATTACTTACTAATAATAATATTGATAATTTCAAAAAGAAAATAATCTCAATTCAAAGTGGTAGAAAATAATCTCAATTCAAAGGGATCTTGCCAATATGTTCTCTAAGAAAATTTACTATCAATTTAATTAAAAGATTTTTTTTGTATAGAATATACAAATTTAAAAGAAAAAAAATTATACTACAATTTGATTTCTTAATAAGAAGGGCATTTGAAAAAGAAAAAAAAATACTCCTGCACAAATTTGTAGTATATCCTACTGTATTTGATTTCTTAATAAGAAGGGCATTTGATAGAACTTGCCGTATAGTATACCGTAGACTTCAATGGCTCAAATCCCTATTTCCTTCAGATTAAATTAGCGCCAAATTTTATCTCCGTTACTTTACTTTACCGATAAAGTACCGGCACCATGTCACCAAATCCAACGGATACAGAACACTTGCAGCTCCTCCATATAATCTCCACCGTCAACTTAAACCATTCAACTTTCAGCTTATAAATAAATTAAATTTTCAAAATCTCGAGGGAGAGAGAAAACACAACAAAGTGCCACTAACCAGTAAAACCAACCACTACCACTTCCACGGCGGAGTCTTCATCGCAAACAAATTCTCCGGCGACCGTTCTCCGGCGACCATAAAAATCATTGTCTGCATGCTTAAATCTCATCGATTTCGATAATCTTCTCTCACTATCGCCGTCGATTATTTGCTTCAAGAATTTACAATCCGTAACGCACGGAAAAGGTTTTTCGTTACCATTAGCTTCGGTGAAGTTTTTTTTTTTGTATGTTACAGAAACTCAATTTGTTAAGATTCACACATTGTGATTTATAGTTTGAAATCAAGCTTGGCGAGATCGTTATTTGTTCAGCGTTGATGGAGAAGAGTGAAACGACGGTGGATTTAGCTGCTCGTAAATCGGTGAGACAATTGGATTTCACTGCCGTCTATGGAGGTCCGGTACACCTGACATTGTCGCCACCGACGCCACAGTCACAAACTATTTTACATCCGCCGACGCAGTTACGTCCTCCGGCGCAATTGCTATTGGATTTTGAGTTACTAGGGAAGCAGACGTGGCTGTGTTCACAGCCACGGTGGCAACAACAGAGAACGTCAAAGTCTCTGCCGGTAACGCCTCATTTACAATCACCGCGGTCGCAGTTAGTTTCGCCGGTTTCTCGAATACAGAAACTTCCGGTGAAGAGGTTGCAAGCGGTGTAAGTACTCTTATGAATTGATTGAAATTAGAAGAAAAGGGAAAAGTAGAAAAGTAAAAAATAGCGTTTTGAATCTTTTGATTTATTTATTTTTCCTTTTTCTGAATGTGTTGCATTTAATGATTAGAGCTTTTCGGATGCTAAAGTTTCGTGTAGCAAAATTCATTTAGAAATACCAAACGGTAGTTGGTTCAGTGGTGATTGGTGATTAGCGCGAGGATCAAGGTTCGATCCTCGCAACTGCGTTTTGGGAGGGGGTTGGGACCACTTGATGCTAGAACTGACCCCGAACTAGATTAAAGTGGTGGGGAAAATTCATTTAGAAATTGGATATATTAGTGATGTATTTTTGGAATTTTAGTATGGTTTGAGATAGTATAGTAATTAGTAAGAAACAGAAGGCTTTTGCTGGAAGTTAGCTTCTATTTGAAGACAAGGGTTCTTGTCTATAATTTGATTAGATGTGCATTGTGCAAAAAGCATGATTCTTGGAGAATTTTTAAAGGTAGGGATGGTCGCATAAGTACTAGTGTAAGGAGTATTAGGGACTGTTTTATCTTGTTTTCACTTCTTTTTACATTTGTGATCCATGTTTTGGTTCTGCTTAATCTGAGCATTATTCTGAGATTGGTTATAAATTATAGTAATAATGTAACTTGTGGAAAAAAAAAGTGAAAACAGTAATGCTTGCATTTTTTTGGAAAGGAAGTATTATAAATTTGCCACAAATTGCAGTCATTAGCTTTCATGAAAGGAAACTGGCCTTAACTTGTCAATAAAAGCATTTAAATTGGCCTCTCCAAAAGACTGTTTTATCTCACTCTATGATTGGATTTTGCCTCACAGTAAGAAAGTTTGTATTAATTTGCATTTTATTGTGTTTGAATGCATTTGTTTTTCTTCAGGAAACACGAATCTCCTAGTCCTAGAAGATCACAACCTCAAAATAATGCAGGATTAAAGGACAACACCCCAAAGAAACAAAAACAATGCAACTGTAAAAATTCTCGATGCCTTAAATTGTAAGTACTTTAGCTTCTCTGTATGAGAAACTTCCATCAAGAGTGTTGTATCGTATGACCATGCTGTCTGAAAATCTTGCGTGCTTTATTTGCGCTTTCTTAAACTAACAATAGCTAATTTTGCAACTGCAAGGTACTGTGAGTGTTTTGCAGCTGGGATCTATTGCGATGGTTGCAACTGTCTAAATTGTCATAATAATGTGGACAATGAGGCTGCCCGACAGGAGGCAGTTGGAATAACACTGGAAAGAAATCCAAATGCTTTCAAACCAAAAATTGCAAGCAGTCCACAAAAACCAGAAGTTGCTATGGTTAGTAATTCAATTCAACTCTCTCAATTATATTTAATTGGTGTTTTAAATAAATCTTTTGAGCTAAAACTTTGTGATGTTAATAACTATTCTGGATTTAGCTGATGTTTTGGCTGACTTGTGGTGTATTTAAATGTCTTGAACAAACTCAGGAGGAAGTGTCTGAAATTCAAGTAATAGGAAAGCACAATAAAGGATGCCACTGCAAGAAATCAGGTTGCCTTAAGAAGTATTGCGAGTGCTTCCAAGGCAACATCCTCTGCTCTGAAAATTGTAAATGCATGGACTGCAAGAATATTGAAGGGAGTGACGAATGGAGAGCAGTTTTTCAAGAAGAGTGCGATCTAGTTCAAATCAGACAGGCAACTAATGCTGCCATTAGTCGAGCAGTTGCACCCTCCAGCTCTGGAACACATATAACACCCAAGAAGAGAAAAATGCAGGAAATATTTTCTGGCAAATCATTCGTAGATCAAACTGTTAACATGACAGCTCAATGCCAACAGGTGCTTTGTACTTTGCATTATTGATAGGATTTACTTGGATTTATTTAATAATCATTAGTTCTGTTGGGCCACAATTAAAATCAATTATGTTTGGATTTGAAATCATATGAAACTAATAAGGCAATATCATTGTCATATAAATAATCAATTCAGACTGCGTATATCAACTTCATAGTTCTATTTTTAGCCCATGGAGCCATCAATTTGCTTGTTACTTCCCTGTTTATTTTGTTACAGGTTTCCTCCAAGTTCATACATCCAATTGCAATTAATAATTTTTAAGTTATCTTGAATTTTAAGCAGGAACTTGATCCTATAGCATCACCACCTTTATCCCTGTCAGCTTCCTTTGTTTCTGATACTGCCATCACAAGATTTTCAGGATCTTCAAGATATACGTACAGGTATGTGATTTTTTTCTTTTCAATCAATCATTAGGCGAGGAATTTGTATTATGCTTGAAACATGAATATAATTTTTTTTGGAATTAACAATATTTCATGCTGAAGGTCTGTGTTGGCTGATGTCCTCCAGACACAGAGTGTGAAAAATCTTTGCTCACTTTTAGTTGTTCTCTCCGGAGTAGCTGCAAAGACAGATGCAGGTTTTGACTAACACATGGATAAATACTATATTAATCTTATGATTATTTGATTTATCTACTTTGTGGGGAATGATTGAGATTATTTTGTTTTCATTTGTGAACTTTCCAAATTTTATGCTGTTAGTACATTTACTTAAGTGAGCATAATTATTCTTTTACACTTCAATATTTTTGTCTTTCTTTGATATGTTAGAAGGATTAAAGTTCTTATTGTTTTTAAACTTTCTAGAAATGAGAGGGAAAGTAGAGACCGGGAAATATGAAGCTTCTATTGCTTCATCAGCTCAATCGCTGCAAGATAGTAGATGTGCTGTCAAACCTACTTGTGATAATCATGCAAATAAAGATGTTGCAGATGCAGTTGATATTGACATTCGTAATAGGCCATTGTCACCAGAAACACTTGAATTGATGTGTGATGAACAGGATGGGATGTTTTTTGGTAATGGTTCTGCAGATGGAGTTGCAATTAACAGCACTCACCAAAACATGATTCAGAAGTCTTCCAATACTGATGGGAGCAATGATGCCTATGCAGAGCAGGAAAGGCTTATCCTGACCAAGTTCAGGGATGTTCTTGGTGGACTCATTACTCTTGGTAGCATAAAAGGTTAGGCTTTCATATTCTGATGCTGAAGCCTTACGGTTTTGACATTTTTGGGGCAAAAATTAACTTAAGTTTTCCAATCTTCATATACATGCGATATTCTATGAATAATCATTGTGAAAAGCCTCATTTGACAGAGCTGACAAATATTTAATTCAAATGGGTTTACAGCGAAATATACGATTATGAATTAATCCATCTATAGCTTTCTTGCTTTATACCAACAGAGATCATCTTTTTTGTCGCACCCATCTATAGTATACTGATTCTGCTGACCATGTAGTGTACCCTTACTTGGCCTCTTTATGCTGAATTACACTTTCTAGCAATTTTTCTAACCCAGGCTACTTTGTAGCATCATCATATTCATGAAATTAAGACATTCAAGTTGGAACATAAAAATTATGTATCTATCTCATAGCAGTGTGACAGTGTCACCTTGTTGTCATGCATCACCTTATATCTGACCCAAGAAGCAATTCTGGTCACCAAGGAAGGAAATGGTGACAAATATGGTTTCATCATTTGTATGCTTGTCAAAATCAGTATCATCGTTGTATCTTTCTGTAAGTGTTTAGACAAAATGAGCTTAGACTCTTCTGCTACTTTTTTCAACACGGAATATTGTGTTTCAGTTCACAATTCCATGTGTTCTATCACCTTGTCACTAGCCCATTCATGAGAAATTGTTCAACACACTCAATATATTGCATTGTTGCTATAAACAGCAGCCCACTTTCTTGTTGATCTGACCCCTTCTTATATCATTGTTGCTATAAACAGCAGCCTACTTTCTTGTTGATCTGACCCCTTTTTAGGATTTTAATTTTAACATTTTCCACAACTAAAAAATCGAGTGCATTACTATTTGGGGTTTAGTTTTTTTTCTTCTTTCTTTCTATTCTTAATGGTGTTGTCCACAATGACGATTAAATTAATACAAATGCCATAAAAACAACAGATACCTATATTCTTGATTATTATTTTTTTGAACGACCCTATATTCTTGAATATAGGTATCTGTTGTTTTTATGGCATTTGTATTAATTTAATCGTCATTGTGGACAACACCATTAAGAATAGAAAGAAAGAAGAAAAAAAACTAAACCCCAAATTGGGGGGCACTTCACTTTCTTTTAATTTTTTCCGGGGAATGGTGGGCGTTTCCTGAAATTTTGTTCCTCAGTTCATATTTAGCTATAAGTTTGATTGGATACTAACTAGAATACTTTGAAATAATAGTAGCTTTGATTGTTTATTAAATATCAGCAACTGAGGCAACTGCATGAATAATTTATTTGCTCCTTTAATCCCTCAAACTTCTTTATTAAAAAATAAGAACTTAACCAATTGTCATTTACTAATATTAGTTATTTTTAAATTTGTAGAAACAAGGCACTCTTCACTAGTGAAGAAAGATGCGGGAATCAAGAAAGAACCTACAGACAATGGTGATGGCGGAACTGAAACTAAGGGAATTCTCGGCAACTGTGCTGCCAATTGCTCCATCCCAGTGGTTACTGGAGTATATCGGGCCACCTATGCAAGAACTAATGGACATGATACTATTAATCTTTCATTGAGGTCACCTGCGGATTGAATAACCAAGGGTGATAATCTGTTGTAAAGTGAAAGGCTTCTTTTTTTTGACAGGACTGACTTTGAACCGTGAACGACTTCACAGTGACCTGACTTGTATATTGTAGTGAAAAAAAGGTTACCAGTGTTGTTGTGCAGCCTGTTACTGCTGGTGGTGGTGTGCATGGTTAGATATCGGTCCTGTTCCCTTTCAGATAGTTTGTCTGGAATAACTATCAACTAGATGTAACTGGAACCTCTTTCCTAACATGGACACATTTTTTGTTCTTACTTTCAAGTATATTGATAAAGCTATGTAATTTCCACTGAAAATTCGCTTTTGGTCTTAGAAAGATGCATCTTATCTCTGAACTGAAGTACACCTGCGGTCGAAGGCGCAAGTACTCACATTTTTAGGGAGTTAACTGTTAAGTGAGAGATCTGACTTAATAAAATTCACTTGTGTGTGTTTTTAGTCGAAGGACTGAGTTTAAATGGTGAGGCCTTCCCACATAATCTCCTTATATTGAATTTCAACATGATATGATCCAATATCCACCTATCCATATTCCATCATCTCTTTATTGTTTGTATTCCTTTAAAATTTGGATCATGTTATTTTAGAATCTCTAGTGTCTAAAGTAGGGATTTAAACCATTGATTTGAGCTAAATCGTACTCAAAGCTTATGTTTGAAAAGATAAATGGTTTAGAGTTGACTAGTTTATTAATTTAAAAGCTTGACTTTGTCTTGTTAAAAGTCAATGAAGTTTGGATTTGACTTGTTAAACTTAGTTATTATATCTTCAATTTTTCATTTTTTTACAATTATGCTCATTTTTCTTAATTTTGATTACAATGAAAAAATGCAAAATTAATTTTAATACTATCAAATCTAAATAAAGTTTTACATATTTCTATATGATTATAATATTTGTGTTGCATATAATGAAAGATCAAAGTTTTTTCGCAAGTCGTTAGTCTGTGAGGTTTAAGCTCCACTCATTTAATGAGTTGAACCTATAATTAATCTGAGTTTATTTATTTTATTTTTTTTCAAATGATTTAATAGGCAAAGGAGATCAAAGTTAATGGAATAAAATTTTAAGTGCCAAGTTGTGTCCATGTGGCAAACAAAATTAATTCACTAATTACTAAATATTAATTGGTTCAGTAATAGTTAGTGCTAAATTTGGTAAAAAAATTCATGGTTCAATTCTCTAGTACTATATTTAAAAGAAAATTAGAACCACTTATGTTAAAAGTTTTCTCGAACCAACTTAATCAGCCCAATGAAATTAATAAAATAATAAAGACACTAATTGTAATTGTAATTGGTGATGAAATTAATAAAATAATAAAGACACTAATGAAATTAATAAAAGAAAATTAGAACCGGTACTGGTGATGAAAATAATAAAATAAAATTAACTCACTAATTGTAATTGTACTTGATAATAAAGACATGAGCTGAAGCTTCCTTGTAAACTGTACAATTTTCCCTTCTTCCTGTATGTTGTATTCAATAAAAGACATGAGTACTTTTTTGGCAAACAAAAATAAAACCAATCTCTATAAAGGATTAATTAATTATCTATATTCAGTGGTAAAAATTAATTTTATTTATTTACATTATAAGATAACCAAAAAATTGTTTTTTTTTATAATAAAAAAAATGATTTTCTTAACAACATATTTTAGACTTAGACGCACAAATTAAGAAATTAGTAAGAAATAAAACATTTACGCCATCAATTCATCACAAAAGAAGGTAAAATTTATTTAATATGTTAACTAAATTAATTAAGATTAACGATATTTAATAATAAATAAAATGATTTTTAATTTATTTAAAATTTAACATTGATAATCTACTATATAAATATAAAATTTCAATCAAATAATAAATTATAGTATAAAATTTATATTCATTATAGTGTTATTAATACAATATTAATTAATAAAACACTTTGGTGAAATATTTTCCCGTAGACTTGACTAGAGGTGTCAAATGGGCCGGTCCGGCCCAGCTCGGCTTGGCCCGCAAGGGCTTTACACTAATCATGGGCTAGACTGGCCCGACCCATTTCTTTTTTGGCAATGTTTTACGAGCCCGGCCCGGCCCTGCATGAGCCCGGCCCGACCCTGCATGAGCCCGGCCTAGTCCGATGGGCTAATGGGCTTTGTCGATCTAATTTTTTTATTTTTTTTCAATTTTTTCTATTGTTTTTAAAGTGACTTTGATATATTAGTTCTTCGTAATTATTAATTTTATTGAGATATAATTGTATGCAAGTGTAAATAATTTAAATATAACCATTTTTATTGAACTTGCACATTAAACTATATTTTTTGTAATAATTTTTCAATTAAATGATAATATTTTATGTCTTTATTAATATTATTTTTACAAAAAAAATATAAATTTCAGTTAATGGGCCGGCCCGAAGTCCGATGGGCTAGCTCGGCCCAGCCCGATTCTCTAGAGGGCTTCGTGAACTTGGACCAAAAAAGTCTGAGTATATTTGGACTAGTTTTTTGCAGCCCAAGCCTGTCCAAACCTGTGGGCTAATGGGCCGGCCCATCAACCCGACCTGTTTTTGACAGCTCTAGACTTGACCCAACTTCTAAATATATTTCTAACAAAAATGAACAATGATTAATGAGTTATGAGGGTAAAAAGTGAGTAAGAAATTAATAACCTTGTCTTAGCTTGTTGAAAATATTTGAAAAGTGAAGTGAAGGGAGAAGACAATGAGGAAGCTACCTCCTAAATATATGATCCTATCCACCATATCTACTTGCAAGAGGGAGTTGAGCTAAACGATGAAAATCGCACCCGCGAATTCACTTCACGTGCCAACACTGTTAACCCGCACGTGCCTCCTTCATCAATTAACCAACTCCCCCAAATTGTTTAACTATAAATTTAATACGCATGCAGCACGAGTAGTAACTGCTCAATCCCACACTCACAGTCACAGAGAATCTTCAAAACTCGTAACAGAAACCAAAATGGAAGAACAAAAACAAGCCATTATTATTGAAGCTCAAAGCAAGTTCCGATCAGAGTTTCTGCAAGTTCTAAATACCAGAAGAACAACTCCTCAAGGTATCAAACTTCTACTGAATTGAATTCCACTATCTTAATCGCTGCTATGTATTGATTTTGTAACTATTCTTTGTTTTTATGATTCAGTTCCGTTTACGGTTGAAATCGGAAAACCAGTGGTGAATCATTGGTTCTCTCCTCCATCAAGCAACCTGGTTAATTTCAACTTTCAACACTCGTTCGATTTTCTTTTCTTTATTTGCTTGTTCAATTCAATTCAATACTTACTAACTATTTCGAGATTGCAGGAGATTCTCAAGTCTTGTCCTAAGAAAGACATTGCGAACTTCAAAGATTTGCTCAACGAGGAGAATCTCTATTTGAATATAGAGGTTATTATTATAATTAATTAACTTGATTTTTCTGGAGTTGAATTATTTTCGATTTTTAGGTCTAGAGATGATCGTTGATTGATTATGTAGGAAGGAGATCAAGGACGGTTGCCTCTGTTGATTTTGAGCTTGAAGGAAAACGATAAGCAGAGAAGAAGACCTGCAGTTGTTTTCCTTCACGGTACAAATCAGTATAAAGAATTTCTGCGTCCATTGCTTGAGGTTGCTTACTACATTTTCTCTACTCTTATGAAATAGGATTTATGATTGATTAGCTTATAGGAAAAAGGATTTATTATTGATTATAGTAATGTGGATGTATTTTTGTCTGTGGTTTCTATTTTTTGTTCTTCGTGTTTTAGGCATATGCTTCGCGGGGATATATAGCAATTGCGGTTGATTCTCGTTACCATGGTGAACGTGCGAAGAGCGCAACCACCTATCGCGATGTATGTTTTTGCTTTTCTTTACTCATGTTGTTCTAATCTATGAATCACTGACACAACTACATGTGACATTGGCTATACAGACAACTACATGTGACATTGTTCTAAAATAGACTTTGATTTGCAAATTGATTCATTTATTTATTTTCGTAATGAATTCCAGACATAAATATTTGACTTTAAAATAAATAAAAAGGACATTTTAGTGATTCGGAATAAACTGTATGAAAGTCGGTTTTTAGAATTTAAGCTTTACAATAAGTAATTTGTCTTTCATATTTATGGTTTTTATGTTCATCTCATGATGATTTGTTTTTCACTTTTGTCTTGATTACACCTTTGGGGTAAAACAAACAGGCTCTTATTTCCGCATGGAAGACCGGAGACACAATGCCTTTCATATATGACACGGTAAATTCCTTCCCTGTGTATCATACTGCATTGTTGTTTAACTGAACCACTTTGTGCTCCAAATGATTTGGTTTTTTTTGATACATCCAAATGATTTGGTTAACCTGTTGTTTCGTAGTTTGTGTCGTTGGCACAGTTTGAGCTCGTGATTAACTTTGGTTCATAAACGTTGTATTATTCCTTGATCTGGCAGGTATGGGACTTGATTAAATTGGCAGATTATCTAACAAAGAGAGAAGATATAGACCCTTCTAGGATAGGAATCACTGGAATATCACTTGGAGGTTGGTTGAGAGAGGTTGAGAGGAATATGTCAGATACCAGGTTTGTTGTAGAGTTGTGACTTGTGACTCATCACTTGCATAATTCCTTGATTCAGGAATGCATGCATGGTTTGCTGCAGCTGTTGATACTCGCTATGCTGTGGTTGCTCCCCTGATTGGTGTACAGGTAACATTGTATTGTTGAGGGAAGCTTATAATTTACTAGCTATTATCCTGAAACAACAACTTCAACACTTTGTGCATCATATACTTGCAGGGATTTCGATGGGCTATAGACAACGATAAGTGGCAGGCTCGAGTTGACAGTATAAAGCCTGTTTTTGAAGGTATGATAATGTATTGCTTTAGGAATTATTTTTGTATTTCAGTGTTTTTTGCTTTGCTTTTATTATTGCTCCTGCTACTTCATTTAGATTTATGTGAAATAGAAGTCACTGTTCATATAATCCAAGTAATCATGTATATATATATATATATATATATATATATGCACAGTTTTTACGGGTAGTGCTTTCACAAATTATAGTTAGGATTTCATATGTAACGTCAAACAATTTCTTAAAAGATTAATATTCTCATTTACAATTCTTTATTTATAAATACGATAGACGGCCTATAGGTTAAATTACATGTTTACATGGTGTTGTTGTAATGATGTTTGAGTAAGACCTAGAAGAGAAATATGATATGGATTGGGTCCTATCGTTAAGCATACAAGCAATGAATGACTGAATAAATATCCTGAACGTGCCTTGGTAATTACATTCTAATGCTCTTGTGTTCATGTATTTAGTGGCTCGTGATGATTTGGGCAAAACTGCTATTGACAAAGAAGTGGTGGAGAAGGTCGGCTAAGTTTCTTTTTATAATTCTAACTGTAATTGTCTTGAGACTCCAAATGAATTGTTATATGCCTTTGAAATGTTTACTACTCTAACAAAGCATTCATAACAATGGTTGGTGCCACTGTACATATAATTGCTACTTATTCATCCACTGGACAGAATTTCCACATCGAGCTTTTGTCTTTCTTATTCTAATGTAAGTGTTTTGCAGTAGATACTGGATACTAACCTCAAGCGTTTATATTTCGGAATCAGGTGTGGGACAGGATTGCTCCTGGTTTAGCTTCCCAGTTTGATTCCCCCTACTCAATTCCATCTATTGCACCACGTCCTCTGCTAATTGTCAATGGCAAGATCCTTGTATTTATTGTTTATTCAACATTTTCAAATTGTAGATGGCAACGATATTCATATACAAATTCATATATTGACAATTCAGTTTAACCACACTGCAAAACAAGTTTTGCACTTCTTTAGGGTATATCGATTACTTATTAGACCTATGCATCCATATTAGTCAATTTCAATGCTTTTGGTTTTTTTCTCTTCTTTTAAATCAGCTTGGAATTGATGCATTTGTTTGGGTGTTCATACTCCAGGTGCGGAAGATCCTAGGTGTCCCCTTGCCGGCTTGGAAATTTTAAGGTCAAAAGCAAGTCAGGCATACGGAGAGTTTCACCGCTTAGATAATTTCAAGGTATGAAATCATTGGGTTGTCACTACTCACTATCACTTTGTTGAGAAATCTCACCTGCCAAAATTGCTCTTCCATCATCAATCATCAGTTTGATAAAAATAAAAACCCTAGATTTAACATTGGCTGCAACCTGCAATTTCCATTTCCAACGTTGCACCATTTAATTTTGAACTACTCATAATTATAGAAATGGTAATGAAGTCGCTTGAACTAAAGCTTAGCTATTGATTGCTTTGAAATGCAGTTTATTGCAGAACCTGGAATTGACCACCAGATAACAAAACTCCAGGTGAAAGAGTCATCCGATTGGTTTGACAAGTTTCTAAAGCCTCAGCTTGTGCCCGGATTGTAAAACTATAAACCAACTCGCTCTGGCTCATTTGAGTTGCCTTTGTATGGTTGTATGTGTGTCGTGTTATGATTTTCAGTTTAATGTATTCCCTAGTCCATATGTTATGGCAATAAAATGTTTTTTTTTTTTGCATCGGATGAACACACCTCTTAAAGGGGATATTATTCTTTTCTCTTGATTGGCAAACCATGGGGTTGAGTTGAGTGACTAAAGTAGTAAGCGACCTGCAATTATTTCTTTCTTCTCAGGGGGAGAGGAGAGTTGAACTCTACTTTTTTGGTTTTTCTCTTCGGCCTATGCATAGGTAAATAAAACCACACCTATAGATAAAAAAAAATCCATATTTGTATATAACATCGAGTTTAATTTCATTGAAATTAAATAAATTATCTTAAAAATTAATCAGTAAATTTTAATTTTTTTTGGTAGTTTTCGCCGCCTTGCAGGTGATGTATCTCCCCAGATCTAACTCTTTTTCATTTTAAAAAAAACTTGAATTGAAACCGACTTGGATTTGGATGTCGTTTTTAACCCTTCCTCCCACACAAGTTCTTTCTAATGTTACCTAGGTTGTTTTTTTAAAGGTAAAAATATTCGCCCTTCCTCCCATGCAAGTTCTTGGAAGAAAATTTTAAAACACCTGTGCAACTAGCTTTAACCGGTTAAAATAGAGGGAAGTTTGGATCATTGGGCTCTGATACTAATTAAATGACAACCTCGAAATACAAGGATTATTCAACCATGTTGATTGTTGAGCACAATTCTGGCTCATGTCCAGATACATCAAGTCACAGACACTTTGTACAACACTTTAATACATATCTTAAAACAACGCATTAATGCAAATCATGTCTTAAATGAAATGTATACAGTTTAAACAAAGTAAGATTTGAACAAAGAACTGCTATATCAATTGCTAACTTGTTATCTAGACAAACATAGAACATAAGCTATCAGATATCAATCAGCCTTTCTTTGGCATTGCTGCAAGCCTAGTGTACATTCTTGCCATGGACTGGAACCCTCTAACATCACCTGAACGCAGAAGATTACCTGCAACGCCAAAAGGAAAATAAGTGAGAAACGTCTCCTTTCCAACTAAATCGCAAGTTTTTCAGCTCACTTTTTCAGGTTTCAGTACAAAGAAATTAAGTTGTATATATTTTGGAATGACTTGTGGGCTTAAGGATTTGAAGTTTTTTATCTTCCAAATAATACTGATATGCTACTAGGCAATTCTATGAGGAACAATGCAAATCTGGAAGCATACATGTAAATTCAAATAGCACGCAGTTAAAAAACAAAAGGGTCATCATTAAGTGAAATTGATAAGCATGATGATATTTTTGAAAATAGTTAATTGGCATATCTTTTGTAGTTTCTCAATACAGGTCCAACTTTATTCTGATCGCCCATATATTAAATAAAGCTACAATACATTGGATTCATATATGAATACAAGTTTCTTTTTCTGGCAGTTCTATTTTTTATTTGAAGGAGGGGGAAAAATATAACTTCTTTTTATTCCACGACATTAGAGACATAATAAAATGATGTGAAATGGAGAAAGTTTGACAACCTGAATCGCAATTCAATGGGCTGTCAGGTTCTGGATGAGCCATCAAAGCAATTATAGCCCTACAGACAGACTGCAAAGTCCAAGCGGGGCTCCAAGCAGTTTTCAAGATATCTAGGCAAATCTCCCCAGTCTGGAAAATTACTAGAAGTTTTAAAGTATTTATGAAAAAATATTAATAAAAACAAATCCAATTGAATGGAATAAAGTTACCTGTAAAACTTATAAAAACAGAAGGAAAGAAAAAATAATTGACAGGAATTCAAATCAATATTGTTATCAATCTCCGACAAGTTCTTATGAAACTCAAAAGGAAGGGGGCAGTAGTAGTAGTAGAAATTACTAGTCTCTAACTTATCAAAATCATTGGTCTTCCCACTGCAGAGAAGGCAATTAAGATAGCCAAACCAGTCTAAATCTTAATCCAACCATTTCATTCGGATTGGTTGGAGGAAAAAATTAAAACCAATCCAATCACAGGAAACATGTTTGGATTCTCCTATACCACAAACTTGAAACAAGCAAAATTTTTGAATACCCCCTAATTTCACACATATGGTTCGTATGTAGCACTATAGAAGAGACTACTAGGGCATCAGATCACATACACTCTTCATGCGAACAACTACTATATATTTTGAAGGGCAAATTACAATGAACTTCCCTGAGATATCTTCAAATAACACAACAACTCCTCTAATTTTAAACCAAGCACTATCCTCCCTTGTTTAATTTTGCATGTGACGATTATCTCCTTTCTAAATAACACTGTCATCCGTTATATGAAATTCCTCAGACTACTTTCCCTCACTAACAGTAAGGTAACAGTGCTAAGTTAGGGGAGGTTTGTGTCTCCTGCAAACTAGAGCGAGTGTGGGTGGCATTCTACCATTCCTCAAAGGATATCAATGCAATTTGCCCTACTTTTAAACTACCATCATCACTTCACTGATATGGCATGTTTGAGAAATCATTCATCAGTGAAACAAAAAAGCATCAGCGAAAAAGAAACTGGCAGTCACTTACAGAGGGATCCATCCTACCTTAAAATGCACGTTAGGATGAAATATTTTAGTCAAAAATCGGACTTGAGGCGGTTGTAGAGGATAGTGCTCTGGAACAGAAAATGCAAGCTGGAAGACACCCCCTTCATAAGGAGTCTCTGAAGGTCCCTAATTGTAAACAAAATAACCAGAGCAAACATCAAGATCATTCCAGACCGACTGAAAACCTTATATACTCCGTCCAGTCTCAGATATAGGCAACAAAAAATTTTGTTTGGTGGTTTAAAATATAAGCAAACATTAACTACTTCAATCATATTCAATGTCATTATTCCTAAATAACTCTATTTGATTTAGATTTTATTTTTTAATAAGCTTTTTTTATTCACATGGAACAAATTCCCAAATACAATTACTTTCTTCTTTTTTTGGTCAAGTAGCCTAGTGGCAAGAGTTTCACCCCTTAAGGTGAAAAAGTGGGGAGTTTTGGGTCCGAACCCTGACTCGTCCATATTGCAATGTTCCTACAAACTGAGCTATGCTCACATGGACCAATTACGTTGTTGATTACTATATGAAAATTAAAAATGACGAACTATTTTTCTTAATAAATGTGAAATTGTTGTGTTTGTTTTGTTGCTTATACATGCGGCCGGAGCAGTCATTTTCGAGAGCATTAGCGCTATCATACCTTGATAAGAGCTGTCCACTTAAAAATGTTAGAATCATCACAAACCAATTGAATATCAGGATCAGCCGTCTTCTCTCGTTGCACCTCCTTGTACTCCTTGAATAGCCTTGCTCTCGATGCCTGCATTAAAAACACAACCAAATCCAAATTCAATGCTAAGCTTGCTACTACAATTGCAAGATATGACAACAAAAGCAATTTAATAGTATTTCAATTGTAACAGTTAATTCAAAAATAACCTAGTTTTTTGCATAACCCTAATCAGGCACAAACAAGAGCTAGTAGTAGTGAATTCAATACAAGTTAATTAAAAACACAAGAATTGCATCTAATAGTGAGTGATAAGAACGAACCTGCATGTTTGGTATGAACAATTTGGAACAAGAGATCGAACGAACCGAGGAAGTGTTGATTTGGGGAAAGGAAATAATAGACGAAATGGTAAATTGTTATGGATCGATCGAGAATATGAAAGAATGAAGAAATCAAAGTTTAATTTGGATCTCTCCTGCGATACTCTAGGCCGTTGGATTATCAAACGGATGAGAGACAAAACACACAAAATAAAATGCTACTATCTCCCTTTTACAAAAATACATACTGTATTATTTTTTTTTACATCATGATAAATTTTTCTTCCCTCTACTCAATTCATATATCCCAACAATCCTATGGGACACAAAAATACATACTCCTTCCGTCTCAAAATAATTGTCTTTTTAATATTTTTTATTTGTCCCAAAATAATTGTCATTTTAAATTACCAATGCAACATTAATTATTTTTTTTCATTATTATACTCTTATTTATTAAATTTCATCTCACTTAACTACTCCACTAACTATAATTAATGAAGCTATTATAGTAAATTATACAAATTTTACCATTAAAATCAACACAACTAATCATTTCCTTAAAACTTGTACATAAACCTTAAACGACAATCATTTTGAGACAAAGGGAGTATTAATTTATAAAATTATTCTTCATTAATGATATGAAAAAAAGATAAATTTTAAAATTAAAAGAAAAAAATAGTTAAGATAATAGAAAAAAATAGCATTAAATATTTCATTAATAGTAACATAAAATGATTTATAATTTTATTTTTTTTTGCATCGAAATGATTTATATTTTAGTGCATGGGAAGAAGTAAATTTTTTTTTTTAATAAGCTGGGAAGAAGTAAAATTGATTTCAACTCAAGAAAATCAAACAAAGAAAGAAGAAATGCGAAGAGTTGACCTATATTATTTGAAAGAGCTAGACCAAAAGGGAGCAGTTGACGCAATTTTTAAAAATTTTCTTTTAAGATTAGAGATACTCCCCTCCCTTGTCGAAAAAAAAGATGAGAGATACTTCATTTAGATTGAAAAAATTTGTTTTAAAAATTTATTAAATATTTGATGTATTTAATTTAAAATATAGATTAAATATATCAATGATTTAATAAATAAATAAATAAAAAATTAGTAATAAAAATTAGAAGTAAGCTTTCAAAAAATAAAAATTAGATGTAGTAATTTTTCATCAAAATGATATCTATTTAAGTGTAAAAGGTTTCACACATTCATTCATTCATTCATTTTACTTATGTATGTATAAAACTTATATAAGATGGATAAACTAATATCAATCAATGAAATAAAACAAAATAAATTAATAAACGTCATATCAATGAATTAATCCAAAATGTAAGAAAATTGAAAACAAACGTCATTAGAATTTAGAACTCCAGTGCAACTCTTACAATGCTCTAGTCTTCTTTTCCTTTAAATTTTCAGCGCCTTCTCTAGAAGAAATGTACATAATAATCTGTGGTTCAGTCTTTGTAATATCTTCATTTTAAGTCCTCATTGTTTTACGAGTGGCTTCTAAGTTCTAAGGTGAACCACCTATTAAGTCCCTCACCGGTGAGGGAGCAAAATATGACCATCAGATATAATTGTTGGTTCAGATTTATTAAAATTAAAAATAAGAACACATAATCTACCCACATACAATTACAACTACAGCAAACAATATGTTTTTCATCTCTCTATCTGTACGAAAAAAATCTGCTCTTTCACACAAGAACAACAACATCAACAAGGTCACCATGGCAAGAGCAAGATAAAAACAAAATCTCAAATTTAAAATCATAAACTTCAAATCTCATATCTAAAATATAAGATTTGAAGCACTTCCTTCTCTTTTTTTGTTTTCTTCTTTCAACCCTAAATCTCAAATCATTATCATCATCTGAATTTAAAAATATGAAAACACAAACCCCCAATCCTAAATAATTAAGCAGATCCGGATTTAATCAAAACGCAAAACATAAACATTTCCTTCTGTGTTCTTCTTTCAACCACTTTATGATGCTACATACTAAAACCATACGTTGTTGCAAAATACTATTTACAACTTTTTATTAAGGTCATGTGTTTGTTTTAAAGTTTATGTACTTTGTTTGATTAAGAGGATCAATCATGAGTATTTGAAGACAATTCTTCATCAATTTTTTTTTGGATTTGGGTTTTAAGGGTGTTTTTTGATTTGGGTTTTGAGATTTGGGGTTTATGTTTTTCAATTTGAGATTTGTTTTTAAATTTGGCAATAACAATGAAATGATGGTGTTCAATTTGGTGTGGTTGGTGATGAAGAAGAACGGTTTTTGTAAATGATTTTGTTAGTGATGAAAATGATTGTTGGTGATTATGTTATTGATGATGTGAAGAACGAAAAAATTTCGTACAGAAAGATGAAAGGAATATATTTCTTGTTATAGTTGTGATTGTGTGTAGATAAATAATATGTTCTCATTTTTAATTTTAATAAATCTGAACCAACAATTATATCTGATGGTCATATTTTGCTCCCTCACCGGTGAGGGACTTAATAGGTGGTTCACCTTAGAAGCCACTTGTTTTTCGTATTCATATAATATATATTTTCATCTAAGTCCCTATAATATACATTTTTTCATTTAAGACCCGTTTTCCTGTTTGAGAGTTTAGACCCTATCATATTTCATATGGAACTAATTAAGCATAAACTTAATAATACAGAGGAAAATAAATATAAAAATACAAGAACCATAGTTAAAAACAAATTTTACAGTGATCACTTAAAAAATAAAATTATTAGGGACTAAAATGAAAATGTAGGTATATTACAGTGATAAAATTGCAATATTATAGCCTAAATATATCGCCAATTGGCAGAGAAACAAAACAATATGGGAACAAAAAACTTTACATATATTAAAATATATAAGAAAGTAAAATGTAAAGAATAAACAAAAAATATGGCAAGAGTTGGCAAACAGGTGAAAAAGGCAAAAAAACCCAATCATATTTTTAAGTGATATCAGTTAGGGCCAGGAGTAGATTTTGGTTTGACTCTTGCCATATCAACAAGATCCCCAAATAACTTATCCTCTGGCTTGGAAGGCTTTACGGGTGGCACATAAGATGCAGCAGAAACCTGGTAAGGATTTCTTAGAGCATTATCATCTCTCACAGATAAGCCATACATTTGTTGCTCGACATACTGAAGCCCCTGTTGCTGTTGTTGTATCTGTAGCTGTTGTTGTTGTTGCTGCTGCTGACCATAGCCGTATCCCATGAATTGGTTGCCTAATTGGTTACCATACATCTGCTGAGGATACATGGAAGCCACAGGACCATTTTGCATTTGATGTGGAACCATACCCATATAAGGACCTGCAACACCCTGAAGATACTGAGGCTGCAAGCCGAATTGGTTAACTGGAACCTGGTTATTGATTGTAGAAATATGGTTAGCATTTGGCTGCATATACATTCCAGCAGCCTGGTCATACCCCATTGCATGAGGTCCCTGAGGAGGTGCGGCAGTTTGTAGATGTTGCATGACCATATGAGGGGCTTGCAGTGGCTGCGGGTATTGACTGCCTGCTACTGGACTGCCGTTGTCTGCAGGTTGAGTTTCCCATGGAGGAGGCGGAAATGATCCACCATTTTGTGTACCTGTATACAGAACAAAAAGGTGAGTTGTGCAAAATTGTCCCACAAAAACGAGAGCAGAAATCCTAAACCAATCACCAACTCAACAGATTACTCCTTCTACTGAGTTGGAAAACAACACTGATGACTTGCAAATTTTCCATGAACCAACTTAAAAGCAAGGATCAGAAATCATAGAAACTACCAAAAAGAAGAGAATATAAACAGTAATTAAATCTAACAAAGAAGCATTAAGTGCATTTGAGCTAAACAATAATTAAATCTAACAAAGAAGCAATAAGTGCACCATAAACGGGTGAAGGTGGCTGCTGCTGTTGCTGCACAACCTGACCATTCCAGGCAGGACCTGTGTTTTGCGTATATAGTGATTGCTCGTACTGAGGTGGCCCCACATTTGGCATACTTCCGCTGTGGTAAAATACACTTTGGGATATGATAGTTTGTTGTTGAAATTGGGGAGCTATTGGCTGGGTATTAATAGAAGTTGGCACAATGTTTCCATTAGAAAACATATCAAAAAGAACAAGGGCATTCTGTTGAGACATAGGAGTAGGAGGACTGGCTGGCTGTTGTTCTCCTACAGGAACAAGAGCAAGTGAATTATCTGCTTTTGGTGAGCCATACTCTTCACCACTGAGCAGATCAAATTTGGTATCAACCTTTAAGGGAGGAGCTGAGCCATTTGATGCAGACGGAGCAGGAAGCAACAACTGATTCAGTGTTTGAGACCCTGCTTCAGCACTAGAAGATGATCTGCAAAAAGATATTGACTTGAGAGCCATATAATATAACCAAAAGGAAGCAGGTCAAACTGAAGTGTGATTCCACGCCAATCTATCGGTCTTTTTCTTAAAATTGGGAAAAGGTAAAATTTCATTAATTTAAGCAACATTAATGACCATTTTACAACTGTCACTGAGGGATTTGAACTATGTACCTTGAGGTTATAGGGCTAAGCTCTTACCACTAAGCTAGCACCTGACCTCAGTGTTTATACTTTATACTTCATCTATTTTTGCATGTTTATACTTTATTTACACAAATCTGTGGCCAAAACAAAGCATATGACTCATTGCTCCAGGTAAAACACAAAAGGAGATTTCCTGATAGTGACACATCTCAAGTCAAATAAGAATGAAAAAAAACTAAGGGCCTGTTTGATTCCCTAATTGAAATCTATTTTTCAGCTTTTAAATTAAAAACTGAAAAACTTGCTTAGTAAAATTGTTTTACAAAAATGTTTCTTATTTTGTTTTTAAAACTAAAAATTCTAAATAGGTAAGTAAGACTTGTTTTAAAAACCAAAACACAACCAAACTAGCCATAACCATCCAAAATAATAGCGCAGAACTTCACAAAGCCCTGGCTTTAAAGACAACAGCCAAAACTCATTTTCAGTTCCCCGACAAAGCAAAGAGATCACACCACTAGAAACTATAAACAAGTTTCCCGGTTTCATTGGCAAATATAATTTAGAATTTATTTTGAATTATAAAGCTCACTGTGTCAAGAAGAAAATAGAAAACATAAATGAATTGCATGTATTATATAATAAGGCAAGAAATGAATTACTTGAACTCTAATTGGGCAAGAGTTAATACTGATAGTATACTGTGGTATTGAATGCAGAGTAGTAATGGAGAGCGACAATAGACACTGGACTACCTTGCATCATTTTGTTTACTAGCATCTCCAGTATCAATTAAAGGATCGTTAACATCTACAAGTGCTCTGGTAGGTGCAGGATTTGGTTTCTCAGTGTGATTTTGAATAGCAGGTCCTGAAGCAATGGATTCATGCTTGGCAAGTACACGTTGCAGATCATCATTAAGAGCTAGTCCTTGGCATAGCAGTGACTCATCCCTAGAGAAAAGTTAAACCATAAATCATAACTAGTTTTTTCTTTGGATTTAAGAAAATTTATCAAGAGTATATTTAAATGAATTAAACATGTAAAAAACATGATAATGTGGCCATCATAATATGATTATCATGAAAAAGAGGCCGTACGAAGTTGAATTAACCAGGTGTACCACTCTCTGCTTGTATGTTCGACATTGCTCCACCAAATCAACAACAACTTCCTGCCGAAGCCCCTAAACATAGAAGTAATGGTCATACAATGTAATGTTACATTACATATTCAATAAAATCAGGGCTTACCATTATTGATAAAAACCCTCAAGTTTTCTTATGATATTTTTTTTATTTAGATATACTGTATTTTGAAAGCTCAAATTGAACATCTTACTTCTTTGTTACCAGGCTCTAAAGCAGTAAGCATTTCGGTAAGAACGTCCAAAATACCCCGTGCATTCTGAATTTCGGACAAACTGGCAACAGAAAGCTCAATTAGAACAAATCAATGCATAATTAGATATGGAAATCCTTACCACATAGAATAATGTTTATCATCATCTAATAATAGTTAAAAATACCAACAACACCCTTTTCTCAAAACCTTCAATATTATTTGGCAAGTTTTTTGGAAGTTCCTCTTAAAAACCTGGGTCTACTCTCTATTTAGTGGGACCAACATGAAATTAACCAATAATAGTGTGTAGGACAAATTGTCAAAGTATTCCTCTAATAGTTATTATTGATAACCTAATCTTAGTAGAAAGATTCTCATCGCAGTCCATGTAATGTCAATCCATTTAAATTCCCAAAGGCTAAGTTATTAGATTTTGGGGGTGGGGCAGGTCTTACAAATTTAGAGATACAGATGAATGTATTCATACAACCAATTTTTTGAGCTATCATATAAATCAATCCATAGTCCATACAAGCATTTTTTTAAGCTGTCATATAAATCGAGAAACAAGAGAAAGCTTTAAAATACAATTATGTATCAATTATCTAAAGCTATATATCGTACATAGATCTAGAAAAGAACAAACAATAAATATGAGAATGGAGTGACAAATTGATTTGGGAGGAGGAACATAGGGGTCGGAGAGATAAGGTGCTGTGGGTTCGAATCCCCTCACTGACATTTCTAATAACTAACTACTAAAATTTTTAGTTCAAAAAAAATGAAAATGAAAATCATTTAAAATTGGATTGCTTCTTTAAAAGTCTTGATTCATTATAGAAAAAAGATGATATCTTAATTGAAAATTAGTATTTTTATAAAATAATAATAACAACAACAGCAGCAGCATCAACAACATATGTCATAAAAATGTGGCATTTGAGCTTAAGAGAAAATCTAAACAGATAATGGATATGGTTATGAGAATGTACTACACTAAGATTATATATATATTGTATATTATAAATACTTAAATTCCATTCAATAAAGATATGAAGATAGCAGGAGAGTTAGAAACTAGGAAATGATAACAAATAAGTTAACTTCCTTTTATATGATAACATGTAAGAGAGATGTACCTAAGAGTTGGAAACTCAGATTCCACCGAGGACTCAGCTGTGGATTGCCGAGCATCAGAATTGCGTATATTTTGAGGGTATGATCCCAATGGTTGTGTTTGTAGTGGCGTGAATACAGGTGCAGATTGCTCAGACCTTTGAGGGAATACAGCCCCCGCATGCTAAAAAAAAATCCTTCGTAGAATTAAAGGAATGGACAGAAACTAATTTAAAAAAGTTTTACACTTTTATGCATATATTCTTAGTGCAACCATTCATTCTCAAAACCCATATAATATAAGCAAACAGATGAGACTTGAGAGCCTTATATCCTCAAAATAAAGTGCCAAATGCTTGTCAACTGTAATAAGATGTGAAAATATGTTTTAATATCTTAGTATCTTAGATTATCTAATCTCGTAGGACTAGTTATTTTATTTCATCTTAGAGGCTATCACAGGACTAGATTACCTATTAAATTAGATTCCATATTTCTTTATTATTATCGTGATTTGCTTCCCTTTTTAATTAGGATTTGGAGTCTTGTATAAAAATAAATAAGGGTCAGTGTTCAATTTTAATGCATCAATCATAATCATCAATCATATAAAACCATATTCATAATTGAAAGTCTTTATTCTTTATCTTCCCTGTTAATCTAATCCTATGACTTCAACATAGATTCAGAGCCATCCTCCCTGACATGTGTCATCGGTCATCACTATTCCAGTACCAAGTTCCCTAATTCTTGGGATTGTATTTAAAATCCTTTCTTGCCATCACTGTCTTCCATTGAGGAGGCCGATCTTTCCAGTTTGGTTGTTATATGTCCAAGGTAAACTAGTTTTCGTATCAAATCATATCATAAATCCTAAACCATATTCAAAATTCTAAAGTCTTTATTCTTTCTCTTTCCTCTTTATCTAAAACCCTACAGCTTAACATCAACTGACTGTTCCCTTCCTACTCATGATGGCAAGTAGAGAACAAATATTTGGTTGAAAACTTCTCAACTAAAATAAGTGTTAAACGTACCAACAGTTCCTGGTAGGCAGCATAATACTGTGGATATCTTGCCCTTGGGCCTCCAAATGCTTCTTGCCAAGTGTCAATAAGATTGAGTATCTTCTCTCTGACATGAGACTCGGGCTACAGTTGGGAATTTTATAAGCATATTATGCATAATGAAAGCAGGGAACAAAATAGGAATGCTATGGAAACATGAATACCTTCTTCTTTACTATTTTAACCATCTCATGAAGAATGTCTCTCTCCGCAACATGCATGTGGACAATGTCCCCACAATTCTTTACAATTGTCTCCAACAGCTGGAATATAACAGAAACGGACCAATAAAATATTAAATAAGTATTCTAATTGTTAAAGATGATGATGCAGGCTGTTAGACTGGTGATACAAAAGTTAAGATGCGTGTATTATGCATTCACAAAGAAATAGTTGAGTCGGGCCAACACAACGAGAACTAAACAAGAATACGAGATGAATAAAATCTCACTAAGGCATTTGAGACGCCTTTTCACTCCTAACAGACTGTCACTCGCAACAAAACTGATTGTAGCTCTCTATGCTTGCGGTTGTTTAAAGTGGAATCCTTATTTCAGAAAAAAATGACAAGAAACATTAAATCAAACAACCACGGTCTAAAAAGAAATTTAAAAAAATGAAGAAAAAAAATACATATATCCAAAAGCAGCTAGAACAATGTTAAGATTTGGATATGAAGAGCTACAATAAAGTATATGAGCTTACAGTGAGTGCAAGAAGTTGAGTTTTAGAATTTCTACTTCCAATCCGCTTCTTTAAACCTTTAACAACACTCTTTGCTTCCCTGAAAAATCATAAACGGGCTGAATTCTCAAACTATGAAGATGCAAAACTTAAATATTATAGAAACATAAACATGTAAAACTCATATATATCACCCTTTTCTCATTAGTAGAAGTTATAAATAACTCCTAATCAACATAAAACACAAGAAATAGTGCACTCATATATCGGATTTCCAAAGTTTGATACACAACCGGATGGATAAATCGACTCCTTAAAGCTAATGTCTTGCAAAAGTGAACCCACAATACGAATGAATCCTCTAACATGTAAGAGTTGTCTAAATATTATTCTTCCTCAACGTTAATATTGATAGTAATTGTTAGTATTACGCTGAGAGTGAGGATTAAATGCTCGACCTCATTAACACTCAACTCCTTAACACTGCCAAACGTCCAAACCAACCTTATATTCCCCTATATGTTCACAAAAACTAAGTGAAAATTTCATAATAGATTCTACACATCATACTCGCGAATAAGTGGATCACGCGCAAATTTTCAGAATCCACAATAGTCATATACTATTTCTATTCCCTAGTTGATCAAATAATACCACTCGGTCCCCAATCACCAAAGTCAAAAGTGAAAATGCTGTCTGAAATTCAAAATTTCCTATTCTAAACTTTCGCTGTTTCATTGCAATGTTTATCAGTTATCACAGCCATCAACACAACACATTCCACTCAATTACTTAGTAATCATAATTCATTCATAACAGAAAATCAAATGAATTCAGTCTTTTATTTTATTTTATTTTACATTTTTGGTAATTCAGCAACAAAACACGAGAAAACGAAGTATTCGATCAAAATACGAAAAGAAGAGAAAGAAAAAGATGAAGAAGAATCCCGAAGCAATTCGTACCCGGGATCACGATTAACTACATCACAGATCTCGATGTTCAAAGCCCAATCAGGACCGATGAGCATATCGCTCGTGGCACGTTCAACCAAGGGATGCACCATCGCCGAAGAGGATCGATACCTTCACACTGCGATCGAAGAGTGATTCCACACACACAGAGACAAAAGTAACGGACTCTCACACACACAAAGATGGTGAAAAATTCAGTTGAGGAAAATATGCAAGGGTAGAATTGGAAATGAGAATAATGTTATGAACCAATAATAACAGTGCACGTGTTGGTCCAGCTATGTCGAGACCAAGTAAGTATGATTGAAGTGGCGCTTAAAATAATGGGTTTGCAGCTTCGAATGTTCAGTTGTACCACACCTGACTCAAAACAAGATTTTGGTATCTTCTAGTACTTCTATTCGGCCAAAATTTTAATTAAGTTTGAATATTTCTTTTTTCTGGTCAAACAAAGGTTAATTATGCTATTTTGTTTGTGAGAGATGTTTTTTATGATAGATTTAGGCGGATGGGAGTATTTGTAAAAAAAAAGTGTATGTGAAGTTTTTAACTGACTCATAAGAATGAAGATCGACACTTAAGTCAGCAGACATTTTAGTGTATCGATAGATAGGAGAAAAACATGCATGTGTAGACATGATTGAGGTTTATTTACTTGTGTGATTGAGAACTCACGATTTTATTGTAGAACAGGCGGCCTTCAAAATTGCTTCAAACAAAGTTTTCAAATATGAAAAAGCATATTCAAATAATCAACATGTTTGTTTTTTTTATAATCACCATTTTTTTTTGACGCAATCACCATGTTTTTATACATTTGCATTTGACATTTTTTGTTTTCTAACACTAAAAATTGTGGATCTTTTAAATAGAGTTTAAAAAATCACACATGTAATTTTATTGAACTCTATTTAAAAAAAACATCATTATCAAATTTTAAAAATCAAATAATGAGTACAGAAACTTAAAAAATAATAAGTACAGAAACTTCATTATTTTAAAAAACATTATTTTGTTCAAAAAATTAAATAAAAAAAAAAAAAAAACATCATTGTCAATCCAACTAAATAATGAGTACAAAAACTTCATTTTTTTTGTACAACATGATTGTCAAAGGCATCATTTTATTTTACAAAGTAATATCAAACAACATTGAGACATCCTCATTTAACTAATAATAATTGAGGGTTTGATCTTCGCATTGACTATGGATTAACTTAAATTTTTGGGTCAATTATCCCACTATTTGAAGTGCCTTCAATCTAACGAGGGAAATTGTCACTACATTCGACAGTTGATACCCTAGTCTCAACCAAAAACAATACTAAGACAAATTAGAAGTTCGTCAATCACGGATAGAATTTACTCCTCTTTGACTAGTAATTGTCGTCACAATTTTTCTTCTTAGAGAGATGAATCAAGGTGAATCTTGACATAAATTCATTCATTCAACTAACTTTATTTATCGTTTTATTCACCCATTCATATTTAATGTTTCTTTCATCTTTTTTCTTTTGGTTTCCTCGTATTAGAACGACTTTGTTGTTTTGATTGTCACTCTTGGTGCATTGTGTTTTTATTTTTCCGTGTGGTGTATTTTGTTTTCCCGTCTTAATGCAGTGTTCATTTGTTTTAGATTGAAATATTAGTCTACTACTACTATAATAAAGTTAATGACTGCCAAAATTCTTTTTTTATCCTCACAAATTTTAGTGAAGTTCCAAATTTTATACCCTTATGTGTCAAATCACTTTTAACTATCGTTTATTATTATTTTATTTTATATTTTCTTTCCTACTTTTTAAATTTTTTATTATTTCTCTTTTCACCATTCTTCTCTCTCATACTTTTTTATTATTTATTATTCTCTCTCTCTCTCTTTCTCTCTCTCATTTTTCAATTTTTTCATTTTCTTTTCTAACTTTTTTTATTTTTCCTCTTTTAATGTAATATTTAAATTTAAATAATTTATCTTGATACAAAATTTTATGAATACTTTTTCGATAAATATATTTTACATCTCTCTATTTATTATCTAATTTCTTTTTCCATTATCTACTTCGTATTTCCACTCTCATTAACAAATATCCAACATTTTATTAAGATTTATTTTAATAACATACTATTGTTGTGGTTCATTATAAGTGTGGACTCAGAGATCGCTTTATTTAAATTTATATAATTGTGTATTGGTCGATATTAATTAAAAATACGGGACAAATATACCTCATTGTTAAATAAATAAAAATGTGACAAGATGAGTCTTTGTCACTCATAAAGTTATAAAAAAAAAAACACAAGATATGTGTTTGTCACTCAGAAACAATAATTTGGTTAAATTTGACAGATACAACAAAAATATTTGTAAACACAAATATATAAAATTTTAAACGGGCACGAGACAATATTAAAACGACTATCCAATTATAAAATAAATAAATATTTTATTCAAATATTGTATCAATATTGATATTTAAAATATCATTTAATAATTTTTCTCCATGTTAAAATAACATTTAACGTTAAATATAATTAAAATAAATATATTTAACTAACATACTTTAAATTTCATTAAGAAAACTTTAAATTTTTAAAAGTGGACAAAATATATGTCACTAATATATAACAATAACAACAAATAAATATTTGTCACAATATATGAGATATAACAAATTGTATCTACACATGTAAAAATATAAAATATACAACGGAATAAAATAAAAATAAATTGTTAAAACAACAATTCAAAATATTCATAATTTTCAAAATTTTTAGATATCAACTTTATTTAACTATTAATAATTAACAAATGCACGATGCACGGGTATTTTGCTAGTTCTAATGTAATATTGCACATGTCAAATTAAACCACAAAAGAATGATAAACCTAACATCTAACCTTGACTGGGAGAAATTCAATACAGGCTTGGACCATCAGGAGCGATGGACCCGATCATCTGCCGATAATTTCAAAAGGCTTGATCCGGCTATTTTATTGTATAAGGGTGAGATATGTCACGCCAAAGATAAGATAAGTCTAGAGAAATATGGACACATGGAACACCTCTCATTACTTCATCCACTAGTTCCTATATTATCTCAGCCCCTCCCCCATTATTTGCACCATTATTCCTATGATATGCATATAAGGCATCGTATACATAAGACACCTAAATATTAGTAGGGATGTAATCGGATAAAAAAAAACTGATTAGATTAATGATTCAATCCAATTTAAATCGGATAAAAATTGGTTTTTGTTGGTTCGGATTCAAAGTTGAACCGAACCGGTGATAACCGAAGTGGTTTGCTTCGGTTCTCCATTTTCATTTTCACAATCCGTTAAACCGGTGATTGAAACCGACCCCTAATAATCATACTCTTATATTTGTATTTGGTGGTGAACACCGCTTGTATTTTGAATTAGATGGTAAGCTTCATTTTACCTATGTGTTGTATTTTGTATTTTAAAATTATGTTATTGTTTAATTGATTTATGTTATTATTGTAAGTCGTTTGAAAAATATAGTTTGAAGTATCGTATGAAAAAGTAATAGCAGAGATTACACTAGAAAAACTAAATGTTACAAACCGATTATAATATCTGATCTAAACCGACTAATTTGGATCAGATTTATTTTTTAAAACCAAACTAAACCGAACCAATTGAGAGTTTTTTTAATTTAAACAATAAATTTACTCAAAAACAATCCAAACCGGTCTGGTTACACTCTATCATTAGTGTATTACATAGTAATTTTGTATTGAAAATGTGCATTTTATCTTCTTTTTTTTTGGGTCAGGTAGCCTAGTGGCTAGAAAATCACTTCTTAAAATGAATTTTTTTCTCAAACAATATTACACTTTTGTGCAATATGTTCAACCAATTGAGCTAAGCTCACAGATACATTTTATCTTTATAAAAGTAAAAACTATTTTATATTTTTGTTGTATAACTATTTTTTATTTGTATATAGACAAAATAATTGAAGAAAACCCTTTTTGTTTTTGATAATTTTTTTTGGTTAGTTTTTTTCCTTTCGATAATTGAACAAGAAAAACTTGAGCAAAGTAAAGAATTATCAAAAGAAAAAGTGATGAAAGAATTGAACTTACTACAGTATTACGTAGTATTGAATATATTCATTCATTTCCTTCATGTTTAGCTCTACCGTGGAGTAACCTGTTCGAGATTCAAACCTAACCCCGCAATTACAATTTGAAGTCCTAAGCCATTTCAGTGATTAAATTATCATTAGGGTTTTGAAAACCAATTTCCAAGAAATTCTAAACCCTAGATTGCATAAATCCATGTCAATTTGATGTTTTGAGCCACAACTGTTCTCAATTCAGAAGCGGCTCCGTCGATGTCGATCATCAGCGACGCGCTTCGGCAAGCGTTTATGCCGAAGCGCGAGTACGAGAGTCTCAGGGAAGAAGAAAAAGCATGGGGCAAGCTTCAGAGACCGGTGACAGTTACTTTTGTGGCCGGAATCTGGCTTGCAGTCATCGTTTCCACGGTTATCAGTTTGAAAATAGTGTTTCCCGGTAGAGATGGGAAGAGACCGTTATGCGTTGATCGAAGCCTTCAACCGGTACAATTAGGAATGAAAGGTGACTCTGATTCTGATCTGTTTCCTGGTGCTTTTTATCTCACGGATCAAGAAATTGCTGATTATTATTGGATGGTTGTGTTCATTCCGTCGCTCATTGTTTTCGCGCTCTCCAGTGTGTATCTCATTGCCGGTAAGAGGTTAAATTTGAGAGTTTTTTTAGGTGATGCAAGTTGAATTGATAAATAACTGTGTTGCGTAGAATTGAATCTGTTTTGATTTATCTATACTTGTTTTGTTTATGATTGTTGGAATACGACGATAATCTATAGTTATAGATGTAGTTTATTTGCTGTATATTTGATATCAGCAACGAAAGTTTGCGATTGTTCTCTTTAAAAATTTGAATCTAATCAAAGATTTCTAACATTCTAGAGGAGTACTGTTAAAGAAATCAACTACCGGGTGCTTTTCTGGAATTCTTTCTATCATTTTTGTAGTTTCCATCACTTGATTTATTTCTAAGATGAGAATTGAGAAAGGAAAGTGTCGACTCTTTCAAGTAGAGAAATGCCACATTCTCAAATATTGGATTTACAACTCTGCACAACCATAAAGCTTGCTTCATCCAAATCAAATAAAATTTTCCTTTTCAACCTAAGATAAGTAGCCTACACAGCTACACAAACTTGTCGATTTGAGAGTCGCAACAAATGCCATCTCTATTATGATGGATCGTTTCTGTTTATCATTTGTACTTTCAGTACATTTCCCTGACCTTGTTGGAATTTTCGATATCAGGATAGATCCAACAGCATATTTTCCTTTATCAGATCTGCTAAATAAGGTGATTCTAAGATTGTCAGCCACCTAACTATGTTATGGACCATATTTTAATCTAAGTTCTTGCCGGAACTAATCCTTTTACTTTGTGTCTTCTTGAATTGATGATCTTGAACATATTCGATGGTTCGTGGTGCCAACAACTAAGAGCATATTTGGATATTAGTTTGCAACCGATAGGTTTATCCAAAGGAAAGCATTTTTTATTTTGCCAAACACACTGATAATTAAGGTGCAAACTGTAATCCAAACATTTATTAAAAGAATGCTTTTTATATTCTCTATACTTTGCATCTCCCATCTTGATCCAGAACTTTTTTTTTACTGTACTATACAGCTTATTTTAACAACACCTCTCTTCTTTGGTTGTGTAGTATTATTTGATTGTTATAAATCATGTCCCGTATAAACACCTATTTCATGTTACTGGTATATTATCTTGCTTAACTAGAATTTAATCCTGTTCTTTTGGTGTGAAATTGACTTGTCAGCGTCATTCAAAAAGCTTTATGCCACAATTATGGAGAATACCTTGTTGGCTCTGCTTGATGTTTTAGTTTTATTTTATATTATTTTGTAGGTATCACTGTAGCATATTCTGCTCCAACAAGGCATGGATGCTTGAAGGTGGTTGACAATAATTATTGTGCCTCAAGGAGGGGTATGATTCCTCTGCTGTCTGATATTTCCACTTCTATCTTTCTGTGCACTTTCAATTATGGCATCACTTATTATCTGACACTGGAGAATTTTACGGCTCAGTTAATTGAAGTTTTACATTTGGATATCCTACAGGTGGCGTTCGCTGTCTATCCATCTTGAATCTTATATTTGCCATCATCTTTGGTCTTCTTGCCTTGTTTCTTGGTTCAAGTCTCTTGACATTCATGAGCAACTGCTCTACACCTTTGTTTTGGTGCTATGAAGTTGCATCTTGGGGACTGGTTATTCTATATGGCGGCACTGCCTTCTTCCTAAGGAGAAAGGCAGCTGTGATTCTTGATGAGGGGAACTTTAATGGTCGAAATCTAGGGCTTGAAATGCTGGAAACAAATTCCCTAGAAGTCACACCAGAGGTAGAAAGGCGTGTTACTGAAGGGTTTAAAGCATGGATGGGCTCATCACTTCTTTCTTCTGACGACGAAGATGAACCTGACAGTTATGAGGAGGCACCTCATTTAACACATACTAACTCAAACATGCAAAGACTCTGAAATCGATAAATTCAGTTGTAAGAGTTTGTTACCATCCTTTCAAGACTTTCATTAGTGCCTTGAAGAATGCTATGTTGGATGGAATTCAGTTTTGGACAAAGAAATGTTTAACATGTATCATACAACAATAACAATTAGAGATGTTGATTATGGAGTATGGACTGGCGCTCCTTTGAACTAGGGTTTCACCTCCTACATTAGAGTCTAGGGATCTAGGTAGTTTAGTTTGTGAAGTGGATGGCAAAACACTCTTGCTGATCTCTGTCTAGGCTTACTTTTTTTACATGGTTTGTGCGCTTCATTTTGAGCTACTTAATAGATAAAGTGATTTGTACTTGTGCCTGAAGTTTAGAATAGAGTAATCTTGAAACTTCAAAATGTATCGGGGGTCATGTTTGGGAGCTAGCTGTTGAGCTTCTTTCCACAGCTATGTGCATGGTAAAGTAACCAATATCAATAGATGATGAATATCTTAATCTGTAAAATAGGAGGATACACCCTACATGTGCTGATTCCATTTAAATTTGCTAGAGAAGATAGAAAGGAAAAAGAAAAGATGTGAATGCAAAAATGAGTCATTTCAGTGATTTTTAAACTTGTAGTTGTACGAATGAATACAATTGATTAAATGCATATTGATCTGTGTAGACCACTATTGGGTTGGAACCGCTCAAATATTTTTTTTCTCTTTCTTTTTGGCTTCAAAGCTCATTGATATTTGATTGCAGGCATACAGGGAAAGATGTTCATAAAATTAAATATTGGAGCATGTACTAAAATACTTTGGAGAATTTCATGTTTTCTAATCAAACCAAGTTAATAATATTGTAAAATAAGTAAATTTGTCACTCATTATTGAATTGCCTCTATTAAGATCATAGATGATTTTTTTTATAGAAATTTGTTAAAAAGACTAACTAGACGAAGTTGTGTGAGCTTAGTTCAATTTTTGGTTTTCACCACTAGTTTAATTTGGTTTGGAGGTCGTTTTGGTATTGGTTCCAATCTTCTTTCGATCGCAGTTGTGTTGGGGTATCGAACTGTGTTCCTCTCTACTAAATTAAGTGCCAATCACCCCTGAACTAAATAACGATTGGTTTAACTCAAAATTAATTGAACATCTTAAAATAAATTTTAAGATTTTAAAAGAAAGAAAACTATATATTATTATTATTATTAAAATTAATAATTTCATTTTTTTTAAAACAAATTAATAATTTCATTTAAAAAAAGTAATATTTGTACGAAAAAACGAATGCCGTGACATGTAATTACCAAAAATAAAAGGACGAATTACCAAAACCAAAAAAACCTAGGTTTACGATACGACCCCAACTCCCCAACACACACACATACACACACTGTGTAACGCTAAAACAACAAAAACCCTAATCTGCTACTGTGGCAGAAACCTATCTTCTCTTGAATCGTGCAACAATGGCGGATCACGATGAACTACGCCTTCAACCTCAAGACCTAGGTTACGACCCCAACTTCGTACCCGATTCAGTAAAAACCTTCGTTGTTCATCTTTACCGTTACATCAGAGAGAAGAATGTATACGATATTCACCAGATGTACGAAACTTCCTTCCAAACCCTATCGGAGCGTCATTTCAAGGACACACCATGGCCTTCCGTCGACGCCGTAGCTGAATACGTCGACAACGACCACGTGTTCTGTCTTCTCTACCGTGAGATGTGGTTTCGCCACCTCTACGCTCGCCTCACTCCTACTCTCCGTCAGAGAATCGATTCGTGGGACAATTACTGTAGTCTGTTTCAGGTTGTTCTTCATGGTGTTAATATGCAACTCCCGAATCAATGGCTTTGGGATATGGTTGATGAATTTGTTTATCAGTTTCAAAGCTTTTGTCAGTATCGTGCTAAAATGAAGAACAAAACTGAACAAGAAATTGCTCTCTTGAAACAGTTCGATCAGGTCTATAACTAACTCATTTTTATTTATATTGGGTTTTGTTGTGTTTATAGTTAATTGTAATTTGTTGTGTAATGTTAATGTTAATTTGTGTGTTTGATTGGATTGACATATTTAAGATTATCTATTAGTGTAAGCATTTGTGAGATGATTTGGGACAGCTTATGAAAACAACTTATAAAGTCTATCAACTGTTTTTAGCTTATTTCCACAAGTTCTCTTATTATCTAATGAAAACAGCTTATAGTCATATGAAATCAGTTTGATTTAAGTTTAACTTATTTCCGCAAGCTCTCTAGTTTGGCTTAAAAACTGCTCATAGCTTATAGGAAATCAGTTTGACTTTATTTTATATTTTGTAGTAGAAATAGCTTATACATAAACACTTACGCTGCATTGATTATGCTTAATCATTTTATAACTTTTGCTGTGCCAGGCTTGGAATGTTTTTGGTGTTCTGAACTTCTTGCAAGCGCTTGTTGAGAAGTCAAATATTATTCAGATACTCGAGCAAGAGAAGGAAGGGCTTGAGCAATTCACTGCTAATGATGGTTATGATTACAATGGGGGTAGTAATGTCTTGAAGGTTTTGGGGTATTTCAGTATGGTTGGCTTGCTGAGGGTTCATTGTCTCTTGGGTGATTATCACACTGGTCTTAAGTGCTTGCAACCTATTGATATTAGTCAGCCAGGTGTTTATACCATTGTTATTGGATGCCACATTACTACTATCTATCACTATGGCTTTGCCAATCTTATGCTCCGCAGGTCATGACTTTCACTAACTTGTTGTTTAATTGTTTTGTGTTTATATGATGACATTTAATCGTTAAACTAATTAATAGAAATTTACCAACTAAACCACTTATTTATCCGAGGTAGCTTTGGCCCTTAATCCATTACTTGAATGGCCTTCTCTATTATGGTTGGGAAGTGTTTATGTACAGACACAAAAATATTGTTAGTGTTCAATGTGGGTTAATTTGTCACATGTAGAATTCTATCTTGCAACAAGCATGGAATGAGATTGCCATCTTTGTTCTTTTCTGAGTTTTTTAGATTATGAAATATGAATTACGATTGAAGATTTAAGATTCATTATAAATGGGCAAATACTCAAGTAACTGAGCCATTTTAAGGTGTATCATCTCTATTGTTGAATTATGTTTCACAAGATGGTGTCTTTTATGGGTACGTTCATTATATTATTATATGGTTTCTGAAATATATGTAGCCTTTTCTACAGATATGTAGAAGCAATTCGTGAGTTCAACAAAATTCTCTTATACATTTTTAAGACAAAGGTGTACCATCAGAAATCTCCACAATATGAGCAGATTCTGAAGAAGAATGAGCAAATGTATGCATTGCTGGCAATTTCCCTCTCACTCTGCCCCCAAAGCAGGCTCGTTGATGAAACTGTGATCTCTCAGTTGCGTGAGAAGTATGGTGAAAAGATGACCAGAATGCAACGATATGATGATGAGGCTTTTGCTATGTATGACGAGCTCTTCTCATATGCATGCCCCAAGTTTATCACCCCTTCAGCTCCCAGTTTTGAGGAACCTCTAGTAAATTACAACCAGGTATACCTTAGACTCCATCTGGGTTCTTGACCAAAGAGCATTTTGAGTGAGTACATAGACCCATAAAACGTCAAATTTGAAATCCACAGTCCTTCTTTTCCCCTTCACTTTATTATTCAACTCCTGAATAATTATCTCCACTTTCAGAGTGAAGTTAATATGCAAAGTCATCTCCCAAAAATCTGCATAATATGCAAAGCCATCTCCCAAAAATCTGCATAAAGAGAAAGTGAGAATGATCTATTAACCTATAGTCAATTGATCAGTTACAGTTAGTGAACTGTGTTAAAATGAATTGACATTTTGGAACATAATTTTTCATCAATGACTCATGTTTGCTGCCTGAATCTTTATGGGGTTCTACATTTTATTCTCTTTCTACAGCTTTTTTTTTACACATTCATTTTCTATAGTTAAATCGTCATTTATTTGTTGAAACATTTATTAATATTCACGATCACATCTGTTTTTTTTTACTTCTATTGACTTAACAAGTGTTCTATATTGATTTTAGGCTTACAAGTTACAATGATCTGAAGAGTCACTCAAACCATCATCGATAGTTTTTTAGATGTTATTTTTGCTACCTTCCATTTCTCCTTTTTCATTATGTATTGCTAAAAGTTATTTGTCATCGCAGGATGCCTATAGACTTCAATTGAAATTGTTCCTTTATGAAGCAAAGCAACAACAGTTGTTATCAGGTCTCAGGACCTTCTTGAAAGTATATTCAACAATCTCCTTTGCAAAGCTTGCAAGTTACATGGAAGTAGATGAACCAACCTTAAGGTTGCAAGACTTCCAATTAATTTAGCATTTCCAATGGATCAATATATTTTTTGTTTAGAAATAGATATTTGGCACTAGTTTATTTATGCATGTTCATTTTGATGCTTGACAGGACTATCTTGATAACATACAAGCACAAGACTCATGCTGTTGATGGTACTGGAAAAGTTATATCCAATGCTGATGTGGATTTCTATATTGATGATGTAAGCTTGCTTACTATTTCCTCTTGTCTAATCCTTTTCTCTTTGAAGTGATTCTTATTTCAAATAATGCTCAGAAATGTTAAGAGTTTCTGTGCCATATTAACACAAGTTGAACTTGTATGTTGTTGATGATGATGATGATAATAATAATAATAATAATAATAATAATAATAATAATAATAATAATAATAATAATAATAATAATAATAATAATAGTGTTTCCTTGTTCTCAACATCTTTGTTAAATTGATGATCGAGTATCTCTGAGCTCAGGCCACTACATATTGAGTCCAGAGTGGGTTTGATAGTGTGATAATCTCTTGGTTGATCCTATCTTTTGCGTTCCAACAGACTTATGTATTACTTTAACTGTATCTTATTGACTAGCGATATAAATGAATAAGAATGTTGGTTGTGAGCGAACTCCCAAGTTGTTTAGGAAATCATATTAATTTTCCGAACTTGAAGGCACAAATTAGGCTTTAGGAATTGAACTGTATGACAATTTATCTCGAACGATGCTGCAACAACTTTTGAATGATATTTTCATTTACTGCAGGACATAATTCATGTTGTGGAGTCCAAACCTGCCAAACGGTATGGGGATTACTTCTTGCGTCAGGTTGCTAAGGTATGCTTGTCTCTCGAACGTGGTCCATGCTTTTTAGGTTTGTCGAGAATAATACTAATTTCTTATATAACCATTTTCCTCTGACTTGTGTACAGCTTGAAGGGGTGATCAATGAAATGGACAGTATAAAGCTGGAGTGAGCTGATACACTTCATTACCATGGTGTTCCTCCTTTCTAATTTGCTTTTCTGGCAGAATTTTGTTAATTTTGTTGAGGTGGAAGGATGTAGTTAGCTTCCTACATTGTGTAATACTAAACACTATTTTTTCTTAACTGTTTTATTTAGAGAATAACCTACTACCCACTTATGTTTTCAAACGAGGGCATAAAGATTCAATGTTTCTTTTAATTTTGTTGACTATATCCCATGTTTCTATTGGTATGTTACTTTCTTTTTTTGATTTATTGCTGAACACACTTGTTTCTGGTCCCCAGCAACAGATTGCAAAGTTCGTACATAAGATGGACCAGTGAGCAAGTTAATCAGCCTCTTAATTAGTTTTTTTTTTAATGGCGTCTTAATTAGTGAAAGCGGAATTTGTACAATTCCATTCAAATATTTCATAACTCAATCAATTTTATTTTTTTTTCGTTTATAACCATGAATTACTTACAGTAATACTACTAGTAATATGAACATTAGTTTTACAAATCTTAAAATTTAATGAAGTATAACTATGAATTGACTTACAGTAATTGCAAATCTTTTTTTGTCACCGTGAACCTAACCATGTCTAAGTTGGTTTGATTTGAGTTTTGTGTAAAAATTATTGTGATTTAATTTGATGTATGTATAAAAAGATTTTTACACCGTAAACATGCATTTGAATTATATTGTATATTGTGAGAAATAATAATGTTATGAAATGAACAATTTTTGTAACATACATATCAATAAAGTCTATTTTTTTAGTTGAAATTCACACATGTTTCACTAAATTGTGTAGAAAAAAGCGTATTAGTATGTGTGCAGTGTGCTAGATGTTACTATTGATGTGTAACATGGGTTTACATTTACAATTAAAAACTACATAGGACAAGAAGGAAACCGAGCCCCAAGGCAAACATACGATAAGATAACCCACCGATTAAAATACCATATGCTTAATGACACATAACGACGGAAAAGGGTGTCCATCAATCAACATACCTACCTAAACAAGCACAACCAAACAAATTATAGTCCATATATATAAATACTCCTTCTTTCCAACAGCATAAAGTTCATACATCACAACACATTGCATACGTTACATATTTTAGTAGTAAATCTACATATATTTTGATTTGAGGTAGATTTAAATACTTACTTTTTGGACAAGAAAGAAATAATAAGAATACTCCTTCCTACTACATAATAATCCAACATGCGCCCACCGGTTATTCTCGAATCTACCACCACCACCACCACCTTTTCTTCATATTCTTCTTGTGATCGCAGGCTCAACACTCTCGCTAGACACCTTGTCGACATTCAAGATCAAAATCCAAATCAAATGGCTTCTTCTCCAACCGCTTCTTCTAATTCCGTCTTCGCTCATCTCGTTCAAGCTCCCGAAGATCCTATTCTCGGGGTAACGTTCTCTTCTTCTCTCTCTCTCTCAGATCATTCTCTGATCGCTATTTATTTATTATTATTTTTTCTTATTCTTTGCTTTCTCTACTATTTCGATCTCATTAGGAATAAGATCGTCATCATAACTGCTTAACTTCAATTATATCAACCATACAACTTATTAATTCAGTTTTTCAATTAGTATTTGATATTATGCAAATCTATCGGTAATTGTGATTTGGTTGCAATTACATATGTATTCTAAAGCGGCACGATTCTGATGATGATCGTGTGATATGTTACGTATTAGAATTGTTTTCTTGTGTTCTGACTTGTGAAGCTTACGCAATTTTGATAGTGATCTGATTATTATTTTATTTGAAAACTTTGGTATTGATTATTTCTCTGTTATTTTAACTCTGTTATTGATAGGTGACTGTCGCTTATAACAAAGATCCAAGTCCAATTAAGCTTAACTTAGGTGTTGGTGCTTACCGAACTGAGGTTAGACTCATATTCCTTTGTTTGCACTAATATTAGTTCTTATAAACTATGAAGCACGAACACAAATACGACACTGATAGGTAGTAATAATTTTAAAACTAGAAGTAATTGAACATAAATCACATATGTCATCCATTTATAATCTATGAAGCACAAACAAAAATATGTTATCCATTTATAATCTATGATGCACGAACACAGATACGACACTGACAGGTAGTAATAATATTTTAAAACTAGAAGTAATTGAACATAAATCACATATGTTGGTGTCTTGTTGGTGTCAAAATTTGACAGCCATTCAATCTGAAATGTTGGTGTTATGAAGTGTCGGTGGTATACATTAAATAATCATTTTATTTCTTCATAATTTAGCCACTGAAGTTGCATGTTAATGAACAATGAAATCATCAATTAAAGTGGCAAAACAAGCTTTGAAATTATACATATTTGTTGTGATTTCTGAGTTTTACTGATAGTATAACATGTGTCTACTTATCAGGAAGGTAAACCCCTTGTGTTGGATGTAGTGAGGCGAGTTGAACAGAAACTATTGAATGACTTGTTAGTACCTGACTCACTATACTTTCTTTTTGTTCTTTGTAACGAGAAATTTTTGTATAAAGTTTTGTTCTGCATTGTTTTTAGGTCACGCAACAAGGAGTATATTCCAATTGTTGGGCTTGCTGATTTTAACAAATTGAGCGCTAAGCTTATTTTTGGTGCTGACAGGTTAATAATTGAAGCTTGATGTTATTATATTACCTTTTCTGGTTCAACTAGTAGTAATTTCTTGTTTGTAAATATTCTTACTAGTCAGTTCCTAACCGTTCTTTTTCTGGCTTTTTGAATATAGCCCTGCAATTCAAGAGAACAGGGTTACCACTGTTCAAGGATTATCTGGTACTGGTTCGCTAAGAGTTGGAGGTGAATTTTTGGCTAAACACTATCACCAAGTAAAGCACCCTGTCCTTACTTTTTCTCTCCACTCTATCTTTTTTGACTGATATTGTTGTATATCTACGGGCTTACCATTTTCGATCGCCTTTGTCTTGTCAGCGGATTATATACTTGCCAACACCTACTTGGGGCAATCATCCAAAGGTTTTCAACTTGGCAGGTTTAACTGTCAAAACATATCGCTACTATGCTCCAGCAACACGAGGGCTTGACTTTCAAGGTTAGAATTCTATCAACCTGTGAAATGTTTCCTTATTTTGCAATTTGTATCAATGTTCATGCATGTCAAAATACGCATAATGAACTCATGATCAATATTCAATAGCATAATCAGATTTCATTTATTGTTATTTTTGCCCTCCTTATTCCTTACAGGACTTCTAGAGGATCTTGGTTCTGCCCCATCTGGATCTGTCGTTTTGCTACATGCATGCGCACACAACCCTACTGGTGTTGATCCAACACTTGAACAATGGGAGCAGATTAGGCAGCTGATAAGATCAAAATCTTTGTTACCTTTCTTTGACAGTGCTTATCAGGCAAGAATATTTGCATTAACCCAACATCTACTTTTTGCTTGCTATGACTGTGTGGACATAATCTACAAATATTTACCTCAAATTCACAAATACAAATTTCTTTAGTCCTGAAGCTTCCCATTTCTTAGCATAATCCATGGTGGATTTGCACCATGTCTCAGATTCTCCTTTGATTAAGATCTCTATTAACCTATTTCTATTTTTGTTCAGGGTTTTGCCAGCGGAAGTCTAGATGCAGATGCACAGCCTATTCGTTTGTTTGTTGCTGATGGTGGTGAATTGCTGGCAGCCCAGAGTTATGCAAAGAACATGGGTCTTTATGGAGAACGTGTTGGTGCACTGAGCATTGTAAGCATTAAATGGAGACAATTTTATGCATTTCATCAGTAGTGATTAGTGAGCCGTGCTCGTATTTCATCCTATTCAATGATTTTTTTTCCATGATTATGATTTCAATATATTATTATCCTTTAAGCATAGTTAATGCGATCCGTAAATTTATATATATTGTTTAGTTTATAAAAAATTGACCAAAAGTTGCATTTTTTTTTTGAGTTTTCCTGATTTTCCTTTTGTACAATAAATGCCCCCAGGTTAGCAAGTCAGCTGACGTTGCAGGCAGGGTTGAGAGCCAGTTGAAGCTTGTGATTAGGCCCATGTACTCAAGTCCTCCCATTCATGGCGCATCCATTGTGGCTGCCATTCTGAAGGATAGGTAGTGAGCCAAGATTCTTTTGCTTTCCTTAGTAAAACTAGGAAATATGGATTTGTTGTTGAGCATCATTTTGTTCTTTCCAACTGCTTTTCTCTTACCGGTTCTGCTCCTCTTTCAGGGATTTGTTCAATGACTGGACTATTGAGTTGAAGGCAATGGCTGATCGCATTATCAATATGCGCCAACAACTTTTTGAGGCTTTACGTGCTAGAGGTTGGCCTCTACATAGTATCTTTTACAATTTCTGCGGGCTGTCCCTTCTGGATGGCTCTATCATTGTTGACCAGTATGCAAGAAGTTGTTTTTTGTTTGCTGATTCTTCCTTATACTATTGTTCTATCTTTACCCGTTTGAGTCTTTCAAGGATTTTAAATCTATGAAACATTTATTGCAGTTGTACTTATTTCTCTTTTACCTGAACAGGTACACCAGGTGACTGGAGTCACATTATCAAGCAGATTGGAATGTTTACTTTCACAGGATTGAATCCTGAGCAAGTTTCTTTCATGACTAAGGAGTACCATATATACTTGACATCTGATGGGTAAGACAATTTTATTTCTGACTTATTCAATGAGCTTAGACAAGTGTGTGAACAAGGAACTTGTTTACAATGCCCACTGTCCAATTTCTTTTGCTGTAAAATAAATATTAAATTTCAATCTGCAACATATTGGTGGTTACATCTCAGAATTCAGTTTTCTCTAAATCGAGTCATCATACATATGTTTGTTTTTTCTGCATCATGCTCATTGATATATTTAGTAAAGGATGTATACCTTTTATATTTAGTAAAGGTGGCATAATAGTGTTGTATGTATATCAAGAATTTTTTTTTATTCCGGAGATCGGTTTTCATTTCAAAATCCAAGCTAAATTTTTGTGGCCTAACTCTTGAGCCCGACATATTTGAAAGTATGTACTGTTAATTTCTTTTTAGTTTGAATTACATTCTTTTGTATACACTATACACCTTACATTCGTCAGAAACTTTTATTTTACCTGTGATTGTGTAACATATTTTTTTAGGACTGAGATGATGCTATCTCAATAACTATTTGTTTCTGATGTCTGTTGCTGTCAATCTCTGCCTACAGCATGGATTAATATTTTGGATAACCCTTGTATTTAATCATTAATTTATACCTGAATTATATATATCTGAATTATATATGACTCAACATGCACTGTTTATTGTGCAGGAGGATTAGCATGGCTGGTTTGAGCTCCAAAACAGTCTCACATCTGGCGGATGCAATACACGCAGCTGTAACCCGACTTGCTTAATTTTTACTATTTGTTTTGAACTCGACCCTTATGGAGGATATTTTTGAGTAATAATTGTCTCATCAACAATGAGACCTTTTTATATATTTTAGGCAAAATTACATAAAATGTCTTTAAGCTTAATTTAAAGTTTCAAACATATTTTTCGTGTTTTAATACTCCTTTTGGTGAGAACTTTCTTAGGTTCCATCCGGTTGATTTTTAGTTTTCTTTTGAAATTTTCAAAATCGAGTTTCAGCTCTAATTTGATTTCAGTTACTTTTTAGTTTAGCCATTTTATTTTGCTAACTCATCACAATTAGGTCTTTGACCATAATATGCACCATGTTTTTCCAAGGTTTAAGTCTTTTGGATTTATTATGAGACTAATCTTCAAGTCGGACAAACATTTGTAATCTTCATGTCGAAATCAAATTTTTTTAGGGTTCATGTAACAATTTTTTCCAATGCCATCTTTAATATTTTTATTAACTCATTTTGATAGTTTTCAAAATGTATTGATATTTAAGAGTAATCAAATTGAAAGATAATAAACAATGTTTATTATATCTTTTGGAGTGGGGTTTGTCCGTCTGTGGAAAAAGTGATTTAATAAAGATGAATTCGAATTTCATTTTTGAAATTATTTATACTAATATAATTTTTAAATAGACTTATACTAATGTGTCTAATTAATAATTAGACTTACACATAAGTGTAGAGAAGTAAAATTTTTAAAGTTTAAGCTCTGATCTTTTCAATAATATCGTTGATAGCTACCAATTAAATTAAGCTTGTGAGATATAAATTTGTTCTTGTTTTTTTGCCATACAAATATATTCTAATCACCTAAACTGAATTTTTTATTGGTACAAAACTGAACTTTTTATTTTTGAAACAACAAAACTGAACTTTTATCTTCTAATAAAATTTGGTGAGAAAGTGGATTATGGTATTCAAGTCAAAGTAAGAAGAAACTGAAATGATTTTGTCTTTGCTTAAGTAAAGAGAAGAAACTCCTGTAGTTAAAAAAAAGTAAGAGAAGAAACTGATGTATAACAAAAGAGAGATGAAATAGGAGGAAAATAAATAAATTAAAAACTCTCTCACTCTCTGTTCTATAAGATATGAGAGAAAATATAACTACTACTATCAGATTTCATAAGTATTTTCAAGTGAAATTTCGATATGATAAAGATAATAAAAATACATAATATACACTCATAAATTACTAAAGGGCAATAAATATTCAATTACATCATATTATATATAATTATATATTATATATAAATAAAAGACATTTCTTTCTTCCCTTTCTGACTTCAATCTAGCACCAAACGAGAGAGTATCTCGTTTGCTGTCTATTTCCTCTTTAAGTTTTCTTTTCCACATTACCAACAGACCTTTCTACATTCCCAACAGGCCCGGACAATAAAAGATCATCAAAACTTTAAGCAAATTTTGTTGCTACAGTTTCAAATTCAAGTCTTGTCACTATATAAGCTTAACATCAGAATAACAGTAATCTAAGAAATGAAAGGCAATTTATATGTATAAATTATACTTAAACAGCAATTCAGCTATCTATCTACAGTCCTCCAACAAATATGAAGAAGGACTTGAGACGCTTATAGCTGAGGATTTTCCCTTGTCACCCTTGTCTGGAGTTCCACATTCACTAAAGTCAAGCACGCGACGTTCGACCTGGAAACAAAAATCCTTAAATTATTTGATTCTGAAGTATAGAAATGTAATATAATACCACAAACTATTCTCACTCCAACTAGTTAGGTCTTGTCTTATATCACTCTTTTTCCTATTTAAAAATAACTGAGACTAACCTGATGGATAAGAAACTATTATATTTCTAAATTCAAATATTGAAAAAAAAACATAAGGAAAAGAAGCCTTGATAAGTCCAGTTTTACCAAAGGTGAAGCCGACTGATAATGGCTCCCAGGCTGATTATGAGGATCGTTATTTTCATGGTCGTTTCCGGAGGTGTCTTTTGGTAATGCCTTAGGAGTTTCATTTTCCAAGACTTCTAGAGCATTGGCATATTGAGCAGCAGTGTGTTCTTCAATCTGTTTCAACCATCCGATTGCATCATAGCTTTTATCAACCGGGCTAAAGAAACATCCATAGTCCTGTAAACCATGCTCACTTTGTTAAATGAGAAGAAAAAACTAATACTTTAGAGCAACAGCAATTAACTTGACTTAATATACAGTACCTCAATTGTAATTTCAGTATCAATCCTGGGGCTAGACAAAAAAGTGCCGATGAACAAGGGGGATTTCCATGCTGAAGGTGATTCAAAGCTTTTCCTAAAAGGTGTTCCGCTAAAACTGAAAACAAACAAGTTACTATGAAACAATGCGATCCGCTAAACAAAAACTTGGAAAAAAAATGTAGATAACAATTAAAGAATATAATAATTAAATAAAAGAATATTACATGCTATTTGTTTCAAAATTATCATCATTTCCGGTTTGATCACCCATATTCTTTCTTGGTCCTGACGATGAACAGACAGATTGTACACAAGTAACAGAAACTGAGAGTCTTTCGTGCTCCTTTAATCGAACACAAGGAGAGTTAAGTCTTGAGACTGTTTTTATTTGACTTCTAGCACTTAAACTTAGAACTGTGTCTGATTTCAAACCAATTTGGCTAGGAGAATACAACGACGGATCATTCAAATCATGTTCAAGCAAAACTCTAGAAGGCTTTTGCACCTGACCAATAAAAATAACAAGTTAATATCTACAAATACATGAGAGAATAAGAACATTTCGGAGGTCCATGCGAAGTTAGCATCTACAACTATAATAGTCTTAGAGACTAACTTGACACCATTTTGCAAAGTCAAGGATGGTTTACTCGAATAGTAATGGTAGTAGTACTTACAATTTCAGCAGCAGTATCAATATCATTCTTCATATTAGAATCGGCATCAAGAGGAGGCTGCTCAATCTTCTCCTGAGAGTTAGTTTTCTCCCCCACCTTGAAAGTCGGTCCACAATTTTCTTTATCATCTTCAATATCTTGAGTTTCATTGTCATCAAACATGACATCCAAACGGGAAAAGTTTCTGATCAAAGTTGATGTCATGTCAATCTCATGTTTTTTCTCCATTCTTCTATCTGATAGTGGAGTTAAAAGGTCTCGGTTTCGTTTCTTCTTCTTCATTATGGATGGTGTACTGGTGAAAGTTTTAGCAGCACTTGTTAACAAAGCATTTGGACTATCAATGCGAGAAGGTGAGTCCCACAATCTTAAAGGAGTAAGACAGTTCATAGAAGACATCATAAACTGGCGGATACCCAAGGGACTAAATTCTTGCTGCATATCCCCAGATTGTACAAGATCACAACTCAAGAATGGTATATCCAAGCTCGGAAAACGGGGAGGCTCATAACATAAAGTTCCCCCTGTTTCCTCCTGTTGAAAATGTACATTTGGCTTTTCATCAACTGGATTGCAAGTTTGCATGGTATCTGACCCACATCCAGAACTATTTAAAGGGACCAACTTTAAATTATCATCTTTCACAGCATTTTCTACCCTATTGTTATCATTGGCATAAACCAAGCTATCATGTTCACTCGAGGCATACTTATGATTCTCAGAGCCTACCAACTGATTGGCTTCAGCAGTATACATCACCATCCTATCACCAGATGGTAAAGATGACTGGCAAAGAGATGAAGTGCGTCCAGACAAGTCAACATTATTTGCTCCTCCAGAGGAAAAGCATTCACCACTCATTGCCTCTGAAAATAGGAATCTGCAACAATCATAATCAGTTATCATGTTTTGTTCTCCTTCAGCATCATTGTCCATAGAAGAAGGCTGATATTCTTCATATGGAATAATCATCATGCTATAACTTTCACTAGGAGCTAAAGGATCATTTTGGAACTGTGATGGTTCTTGCCCAATGTCATCATGCGAGGAAATATTGGGCAAAGCATGAAAATTAAATTGGCAATCCACGTTTGCGGAGGAGCTTCCAGGTTCGTTTGAATATTTCTGCTCAAATGATTCTTGGTGAGTATTATCATCCAAAGACATGTAATATATCTCTGAACATGATGCTTGATTAGATTCTTCATTTGATCTGTATTGCCCATTTTGTATAGCAATACTCAACTCTCTGCCAGACGGAAAGTGACCAGCATTAACTGATTCCTGGCTACACTGTGAAACTTCCTCACTTTCAGTTGCCGTAGGACCATTATCATCTACACTAAACTGCAACTTGGCAGAGGATGATGCAATAGGTTGATTCAGATTTCCAACAAGAGGTGCATTTTGAAACTGAGCAAGCAAGCCTGACGCCAAGTAAGAATCCAATTTTTTTTTTACAGAACTATTCCAGTGGTTCTTTATAGCATTGTCTGTCCTGTTTCCACGGCAGCACAAGAAAAATCACAACTGTAAATGCTAACTCATAAACAGAAGTAAAAAAAGAATCTAAACTTCAACCGGAAAAACAGCATATTCTGATGGCATGATATTAGCTTGTATATCTTTATTTCTACCAAACCCCAGTACTCTAGGCTAGGGTATCCAGATCTCTGATCACAACTTATATAAGAAATTGTGATTCCATAATGAAGTTTAAGCATGGTTGCATGCCACTTTTTCGACCTTCTCTCATCTAAATAAAAAAGAAATTTAACGTGCATTTACCTTCCAGGCAAAAACTTTGATAATTCTGCCCATCTATTCCCATAAATATTATGAGCATGTATTAGAGCCAACTCTTCTTCCTGTGTCCATGCTTCCTTGTTTATAGAAGGATTAAGATGATTATGCCACCTAATAATTTTTCAATAAATATTAGTAAGAATTGGCTACTGCCACCTCTCAAATATTTAATTTATATATGGGGCAATAAGGACAAGAATATTAAGAATAAATACATTGTACTCTTTTTTTATAGTTTTCAGTTATGAAATGTTAATCATACATACATTAGTTAGTAGAAATCCAATAACCATACCTTTCTCGACATTGCTTGCCAATACGTCCGGGTAAATGTTGTGCAATAGTAGACCACTTTTTAGGCCCATATTTGTTTACCAAATCAATAATTGCTTCATCTTCCTGTTTGCATTCAGATTGATAGATAAGTAAATAACAGATATCTAAGCAGAAAATGGATAGAATATAATATCATATCATATCAGAACCAACACAAAATTGTGAAGTATATAATAAACACAGACAACAAATGAGAAGTAGATATTACCTCTTTAGACCAAGGACCTTTGACAAGTTCTGGATTTAAGACTTTTTGCCATCTATGCAGGCATTGTACATCGGTTCTATCCTTGAAAGACTCCGCTACAAACATATTGGACAATCATAACAAGTCAGAAACAAAATAAGCATGTTGTGAAAGATCTACACAACCAATGCTCACTAAAGACCTACACGGCTATACGGCAAAAGAAGCATGTTGTGAAATTAAATTATGATGAGTAACACATGTACTCTATGCGACCAAAATATTACCTATTTTTTTCCAATTCTTTCCTTGAAAACGCTCAACAGCCTTCCTCAAAATTTCATCCTGCAAAAACACAATTCATACATTTCACTAAATCATATAAGTTTTTTTACATCAGATGAAATTCAAAGGAAAGAAGTCAATATTTCTGAAGGCACACATATACCAAAAAGACAGAAAATGCCATTGCATTATTTAGCCAAAGTCTAGAACATAACTATAACTATAATGATTGAGAGTGAAAATTTTAATACAATATCTAATCTCCTACAGATGCTGTGTTTCACAAGATACAAAATTTTACCATGCATCAACAAAAACAGATAAATAATGTTGCACAATTTCAACAGAAGAAGTGATATGTTCAAGTAATAAAAACAAACCTCCTCAGTCGTCCATTGTCCTTTAGTGGATCGCCTTGTAGGGCCAGTAGTCCTCCTGAAAATACACGCTTTATTGAAAGATCAAACTCATTTCACTGCTTCTTATACATAATGACTTATTATAGATAGTGCATAAATTATTTTTTCCAAAAAAATAAATATCCAAATCATTATAAATTTGATGTTTTTTGCCTTTTGCATAAATAATTTTCACAATCTTCAATTTGGTTCATCAGCTGCTCAATCTCATTATAGTAGCTAAGCTACCACCATTGATTGACCGTGTACAACGACTTTGATGAATATTTGAGACAGTGTCTCATTTAGGCTTGTCGTGCAACTTCATTGGAAGTGTTAGAGGAAATGAAGGTCAAGAGTGTACAGGGGAAGGGTGCAAACGATCTACTGCGTCGATTGTTTGTTTGAATTTGAGAAATGATTAGCATGAAATCATAAATTTCAGGAAAACTGTGATGAAAGATAATCTACAATTTGAAAAATAAGGATTCAGTCTGTGCCCTTGTTAATAAAAACAAATCATTTTATCCCCAAAAGAAAGCAAATAACAATCTCCAAACATAAACATGTCAAGTGTTAGGGGCATCGATATTAACAAATGAAATTTCAACAAATACATACTCAAACATGTAGCAAAACAAAAAATGATGTTAAGAATTACCCATGTAACGGTCTAATTTTCGGTACAGTATCGGCGGCACTATCTGATGAAGTAGGAACTCTCCTCTCACTTCCCATTGTAAAATCCAATTCGAACTAGACTGCAATTATCTCCACAGTTTGTTCTCCAAATCATTATAATCCCAAATCCACACTTATGAAACTTCAACCACAAATTCCTGCAAATAAAAACAAATCATCAATATAACCTGGATTCAGATTTTAAAAAATAAATAAACTAATCACTTCAATTTTTCTTCAATTCAAACGAAACAACAATTGATCTTCAAAAAGCTAAGGAATTCAAATTCAAATTCAAAATTAAAAGTAAAATTAAAGTAATTTCAAAATTCGGAATCCAACGGAGATTTAAGTTTCTAGAAAACGGGATCGGAGTTAAGAAAACACAAATATGAGATCGGAGAATAAACATGAAGATAAAAAATGTTGAAGAAATGAAAATACGAACGATTACTTACGAGAGATTGAGCTTGAGAAATTACGGATATGTGGATAACGGTTGAAGAAATTGAAAGTGTGTAAAAGTGCAGATCGAAACGGAGAGATGTTGAAGAAAGATCTAGAAGTTGAGATCAATGAAATCAACAGAGAGAGAGGTTTGAAAGAGATTTTAGTGAGAGAGAATGAAGGAAACGGCTCTCTATATTCAAAAATATAGGGGCGGACTCATGAGTAGTAGTTACAAACTTTTTTTTATTTGTGTTTCTGACGAAAAGATAAAAACAATACTAGTATTATTGAAAAAAAAAATGGACGGTCAGGATGTGAAACGTTGGAATGAAGGTTCACATTCAACACATTTTTTTTCTTTTCAAAAGTGCAACGGACATTTTTATTTTTAAATTTTATCCTTTATTTCATTTTCCTTTTCTTCTTGGTAGATCTACTTTCTTTTTCTATTTTTACTTTTATTGATGAATAGTTGTTTACTTTTTCTTAATTCAAATTTTCTGGACATGTATTTTTTCTGGAATTTAATATGCATAGTTGGACTAAATCTAACATGCCCAGCCCTTTGGTGCACAAGTGACAAATAATATTACAACGAATACAAATTTTATAAAATTGACTGTTGGTGAGTTTTTATTAAATATCGATAATATTGATGAATCTCAATAATATATCAAATAATTATTTTAAATTTTATATACATAATCTATATGATATAAACTTTAAATTTAACGATCAATTTTATAAAAACTCATTATAATATTATTCGCTGCATGTGCACAATGCACAACTTAAGAGAGTTGTAATATATTTTATCAAAAAAAAAAAAGAGAGTTGTAATATTAGACTTTCTTTTTAAAATAAAAGTAAGTCTGCTAATTTATGTACACATATTTTTTCTTTCAATACATTATTTTTGTTTTGTCAACTAATTTAGTTGCTATAATAAATGAGTAGTTTAAACTTCAATCCTTACATATTACATACAATAAATATAATACTTTACACATGTATTTAATTATAGTACATTATATTTTATGTTAAAGAAATTATATTATACTTTTTGTTATGCTAATTCTGTAAATATTTACATGTGAAGTGTGATTGGATGCATGGATTGAAATTGAATTATATTAGTGTAATTCTTCGGTTCCTTTTTACTTTGATAAGTTGTTTGAAATAAAACTGTTTATTTTTAAAGATCATGTAGTAAAAAAGGAAACAAATTTTTTACTAGATCCTTTATCAAAAAAAATTGTGACCGAACTAGATCCTTTATCAATTAAACTAAATATTTTTAAGGAAACAGTAATTAATGTAAGAAACTAGAACAACTCATTCCAACCATTAGATTAAAAACAATTAATTAAAGATGAAAATGCATGTCTCGTATCATTTTATCTTTTAAAATATGTGCTCATGATTGTCTTCTACAGACAATCTAAACTAAGGGTTTGTTTGGTTGGAGAGAAACATGGAGAAAAGAAAGTGAAATAGATTAGTCCAAATACATATATGGTTTCCGTATTTCACTTTATTTCCTCCATGTTTCTCTCCAATCAAACAAAGTGTAAGTGAATGTCTTTTTTTCCTTCCCCTTCAAAGTCCTCAAGTCCTTTTAACAATGGATCAATTTATGTAAAGATAAAGAAGTTGGAGGATATGAATTCAAACATAATTGAAAATTTATATACACTCCATTAATTTAACAATATAAGATCTGAATCCATCCTTTGGACATCCCTTTGGAGTAATACGAATGCACCGAGCTGATATTTATCATGTGTTGTAGTTTCTTACATTATCAATGTGCTCACGCACTAACCTATTACCTATACTTGTATTGATAATTTTATGATAAGTTACCGTTCTATTTGAGCTTTTTTAACAAATCTTCATATAATTTTAGAGGATATTAGCACCAACAATGTACTTCTAAGAAAAATTAGATATAACAAATTATAGAACTTTTCTAATATATTTATTTGAGAAGCTATTATTTTTTGCAAAAAGAGAGAAGATATTGTTACTATTTCTCTTTCAGATAAAATAAATTGTTAATTTCAATTTTTTTGGCAAGGAATTGTTAATTTCAATTGCTACTTTCATATGATTTTTTTTTTTAAAATTCACTAAGATTAAAACATAATAAAACTAAACCTCAGCTACTAATGTAGTAAATAGGATAGGATCACGTTTGAACTTTGAAAGTATAAACACGTCTCTAACGTTGTTATCGTCACGACTGGCTTGTCTTATAACCACTTCCTGATGATATGTCCAAGCCAACAAGATCACGCTGTTAGCTTTACCAGTACCATGAATAGTTGAATACTAAAAATTACCCGAATAATTTGTCACAATTAACAATTTTCAAGAAACACAATTTTAAAACCCCGACAAGCCTAACAAGACTTGTAATAATAGCAAGAAACATCAGTTTTTGACTCGACTGCGAGAATAATAAAGTAAAAACCATCGCAACAAGCAAAGTTATGAATCAGGTATATTACCATCACAAGGTACGAAAACTAATCATTGCATCCCCCCTCCCTATTCTTTCTCTTCTTCTTTATCACTAAATCACATTTGAGTACACACCACTTGGTTTCCTTAACCAAGAAAATGGTACAGTTTCAGTTTCCAGTTGGGTTATTTAATCATGGCAGCAGGTTGACCACCATTCATCTGTCTATAAGCCAATAATCAATCTTACATGAAATCCTCCTCCACTTCCTGGAATGATTTGCTTGCTGATGCAATATCTTTGTTGGAGGTCATATTTTCTGCAACCATCAAACCCTTGTAGCTCCTAAGCTCTGATTGTTTCTCCTTTTCGAGTCTGTCCATTTCCTCACGGCGTTTCTGCACATAGAAACAAAGTGGTTTGATTCTAGCAATTGTTCAAAATAAAAAAACAATTGAACTAGATCAAGAAGACACTAAAACAAGCACATTAGTTTCAGCCTTTGGAAATAACCAGAATAAAATACAAACATGACATTGATAATAACTTATTAGTTTTTGCTTTGTATAAAACCTCTAAAGTAAATAAATAATTACTAGTTTTTTTATCAATAAATAACCACTAGCTTAAGTAATCACTTTTTAATTTTAAACGAACTGACTCAAGATAACAGTCATTTTATGACTTGAAATATGTTCACAATATCACAAGGTATCACAAGGTGTTAAACTTCTTCCATATGATGTATGTGATAATACATTGTTGGATACCTGGATGCAAGTGGACACATTTTAATGGCAATGAGCCAATGACAATGCATCAAAATTAAATTATACTAGTAGAGTTTGATCTGTCCTGCATAATATGTGGCTAAATACTTTCATTATGCATCAATTTGAAAGAAAGAAAGAAAGAAAGAAGCAATGCTCACCTTTTCTCTCAGTTGATTTTTTCTCTCAGTTCTTTCAGCTGCATTCACTGCTTCTCGATCAGCTGCAGCACACATATCCACGTACATATCAAGATCCGATTAGTCAAATCAAATTGGCAAGCACATTGTACATTAGTATACAGTTGCCTCCTCGCCCATAAAATTTAATCATAAATATTAAGAAAAAACTTCAAAGTCAAGAAAACTTATTAGTCACCTTTCAAATCAGTTTTTCTTTCCACCTTTGTCTTGTTTAGCCTGTTAACAATCTCATTTATCTTCTTCTCAACTCTCACAGTTCTCACCTGAAACGCACAAAAATCAGATAATGATAGTCTAAGGATGAAAGCTCAATCATTCATCCAACCACCCACCGACTGCAAAAAAGGAAAAGGCACAAAAAGCTGAAACAGAAACGGCAAACGGTCAAAGTGCAAAAACACACCATTTTTGAGTTGTGAAAACCAACTTGACCAACGTCCATTGAAGCAGTTTTCTTTAAATTGGACCAGGGAGTGTAAACAACGTCAACGTTGTTTACTTTATTCCCTGCCATGAATGAAAAAAAAGGTAATCACTAACAGCACAAATTTGGATTTGGAAGGAAATGCATATACTAGTGAAATAATAATAAAATTTATGCACATTGAAACCTAGTGTGAGAACTAGGCCTAGTTTGAATTAGCTTTTAGTTTATACCAACTTCTAAATTAAAATGAATATATAGGTCTTTACCTAAGGAAATTTTGTTATAAGCCTAAAAAGTGTTTTGCGAAAGTTAAATGAGAAAGGTTCTGAAACAAATTATGATAGAAAAGCTAATTTCAACTTATTCAATAATCTATTGTTCAAAAAACTGGTAATTTATATAAGATTCTTAAACATTTCTCTTCTGATAATTCTAGTGAAAAAGTTAATCCAAACAATCTTAGACTTTCTGGTTTCCATTTATAAATGCAACTGAGGATACTTCAACAAGACGAAGCACTATGTCTACACTTGAAAGGATACATAAATTTGGCTCTTGCATCAACTAAAGTGATAAACAAGAGGAATAATAAATCATGATATTTTACCCTGAATTGAATTTGCTTTGACAAGTTGAGCACAGTCTTCCAATAAACCTTCGCTCATGTCATCAATAGTCTGCCCTTTGTGCAGCCTGACATAAACATGGGCTGAAGACATCTTATCAACATGGAACCTACAAAAAACAGATTTATTCATTGATTTACAAAACACCCAAAAAGCAAAATAACAACATAAATAAAAGTTAACAATAATCCAGCTATATAACAAGCATAAACAGAAGACCAGAAATAAAACAAATAGTCAATGAATTGTTTATTTGTTTTTTTCTTGTTTGAACTGGGTATCCTCTGCGAGCAATTGCAGGGACTAATCCCTCGAGTCAGGTAGGACCACAAAGGGTGGCAAAGCCCTCAAGAGAATTTAACACTGCTGCATTCTCAGGGCTGGTTTCGATACCATGACCTCTGGTTAAGAGGGAAGAGATCCCTAACCATCTCATCCAAGTGCTCTTGGGTGAATTGTTTATTTGTTTTATATTGCAGCTGTTAATAACTCATTCTAAATTGAAAATAATTCATTCCTTGTGATACATATAAACAAAGTATTGCTATAGCAACAGAATTGTTGAATCACAATTCTTAATAAACCTAACTATTAGCAACAAACACATAATCAGATTGATAAGTCAAATCTCAAAATCCTGGTTTCTACACAAACTGTAAATTAAAACGATTAGCGAACAGATTAATACTAATTTATAATCTTAAAATCATAAAGTAAGCAAACTAAGGTCATAATTGATACGTGGATGCATAGAATTTGTGAAAACGAAGAAGAAATTGATGAAATTAGCGAGTAAGAAATAGAATTAGGGTTTACCAGATATCTTCGATGAAACCGTATTTGATGAGTTCTTCGTTCTCGAACTTGTCGAGACCCATGAAGATGGTGTAATCGCCAACTTCAGGGCGTGCTTTGAAGTAGAAAACCATTGAGTTAGTTCGCTTAGGTTTCACGCACGCAAGGAAGAAGGAGAGAAAGTGGGTTAGGGTTGTGAGTTTAAGAGTTGAATTACAAATTGGGGAATTGATATCCGAATTGCTGCATAAAACATAATCACGCGCAACTTTCCGTTTCGTCTTTTTCGAATGTCAACACACGCATTCATTGGGCTCTTTTTATAAATCACATATTTTCTTGTACCAAAACTAAAATAAAGTAAAAAAAAAACAATTAGCCTAAACAAATCCTTTTGTGGGCCAGCCATTTCACTTTGGGCTTGATAATGAAATTGTATTTTTTTTAATTGTTTAGAATTCTCATCTACGATTTATAAAATAAAAAAAAAAAATTCTCATCTATGAAAAGATATATTTTAGTAGTCTAAAATTTGACTACGGTATATTTTTTTATAGTGTGTTTTGATTGTATGAGCAACACACATGGAGGGAGGGAGTGCTTAATTCATTTCATCTATGACTTTTATGGTGAATATAATTCTTCATTATTCTTCGAGTTTAAACCTATTATTTTGGTTAGTTGTATAGAGATAAAGTGTTGTCCAAAGTCTTAGCAAACATGTTGAAACATATGATTAGACATGTTAATCTCAATATACTTTTGTAAAAGATTAGCAAGTTTTAGATTTGATTCTATCGCAAATGAAATTGTGGACAAGGCGAAAAAGTTAAAAAAATAATTTGTTTTTCTTCAAGATTTTTTTTTATTATTACAAATAGGGCCGAAACTAAGGACATATATGGCTAAAATGAACTTTCCTACTAAATAGAGGTATTAGATTTTGTAGTGTGTTACATTTCTAACAACTTCAATTTTTATCAACCGGCTGATAATTCAAGTTTGAGAGGGGTTTTAGTTCGGGGATCATCTATCTCCCTTTCTTTTTTTGACCCCAATCAAAGGTTTAAATGACATGTTACATTTTTCAGTGAATGTGAGTCTTTTAAAAAAGTGTCATGTTTGTGTTAATATTAAACCGAGTATTTCTCATTTTCATTCTATTATTTTTTACTAATTGATACAATAGAACTTGTTTATTTACAACCCAATTCCATCACATTTCATCGTATACTACCAATCCAAACATAGACTTAAAGACTCCAACAGGTCAACGGGGTGAGTAAATATAAGTTTATGAGTCTCCTACATAATAATCACTCCATGACTTGGCAACAGTAAAAAAGTTACACCTTCAAACAGGATAACAAAAAATCTATCTTGGCCCCCTTAGCTCTTGGCCAAACTTGGATAATGTAAGCACTAGAAAATAATCTTCCCAAATGCGCTATCCATACTTGCAGATATTCTCAAATCCCATATATTCATGATTGACAATTTTGTGCACCATATTTGAAATGCCAACTCCACCTAACAAAATGAATGAAAAACGTCTAAGAATTCATAAGCATACATATTAATGAGTATACTTTTTTTGTTAGACAAAATCACAATAGCCATTAGAAATCACATACAAGTGGATGAGTCCGGATTCGAACCCTGGTCAATTTTATCAGTTGAGCTAAGATAAATTAAATTGTTATGCTTACCAAGTAAGATTGCACTGATAAATATTATGCTAGCAAGAATAAAGATGATGATAGATGCTCTCCCAAATAATTTGAGTATCTTTCTCAGAAAATGTTGTCCAACCAAAGCTGCCACAAAAGCCACTAGAAGGAAGTAAAGAGCTGTGTGTGACATTTCAACAAACCCATTGGTTAGAAACAATTCATCACAATAGATAGCAGAAAGTAAGCTAGAAGTTCTGGCGAACACGAACCATAAGGAACCGGAAATCGTTTCAACATGTAGTATTCCACAACGCACATAGATGCGGAGAATGTCATGATGAACGTGGTTGTTGCGCTTGACACCTATGCACGCGATATTGAATCCAATTAGGAATCACACTCACAATCTGTTCGATGATCAGGATAAGAGAAACAATAAGATAATTTGAAACTCACTTGAGGAGGGACTTCCATCTCGAGAAAAAGTGGAGCTAACATGAATCCGCCTCCTAGTCCTAACAATCCACCGAGTATACCAGCCAACAAGGCAATGACACAATAGATGATTAGTTGGATAACTTTATATTCTTTCCCTTGATCACCTATGGAAGCCAATGTTGTTTTCCCTGTAAATAATGCAGTTGCCTCATATGCAGTTACCCCAACTGAGATTGGAATCTGCATATGTAACATCATGTAAAAACAACGCTTCAAACAATTTTCGGATATTTTTGTAACTTATAATAGATATTCCACGTAAATTCACAAAACCTGAGTGATAATAAGACTGAATTATTACCTGTAAGAAGTTAAGTACCCAATATGCTGTTGAACATGTAGATGTGTAGTTTTGCTGTTGATAGAAGAGTTTATTAATCTTAGATGAATTGCATGTTATAAATTGTTATTATGTATTTAATTGTGATGAAAGAACAAACCTTGGCAATTTGTACTGCAATGAATGCAATCCAAACAAATGCTAGAAGTCCAAACTTTTTCCAGTACACATTCTCAATTATAGTCACCTACAAACTAACATATTATTATATATAGGGTTTTTCTAACCTGTGCAATATAGAACAGGATAAGCATCATTAATTGTACCATTTTTTATGGGTTTTCAAAAACAATTAAATGAGTGAGTTAATTTTTTTTTCTCTCTCCTATTTGTTTTTTCTCTCTCTTTCTTCTCTCTCCCCAGTAACAGTAACCAATCTCTCCAGTATCAAACATAAAAGCAAAAGAAACCTTCAAAAAATTCTCCAAGACATTTTTCTGAAATCGATGTTTTCCATGGACCATGGATGACTCATCATATTTTTTTCTTCACATTTTGTGCCCATATTCATCTCGAAGGATAGAAGCTCCGTTCACCGGCATGGTTGACATGCTCTCCGTCTCCTTTCATTATTTTTGTGTGTTGATAATTATAAAAAAAAAATGGGGAAGAGCCGAAGAGGTAAGCCTGTGAGGTACTACCCATATTAAGAATGGATTTACTGCCTTAATTTGATACACTGTCATATTTGGTACAATACTGTGAATCAATCAAAATCTAGAATATCTACATATTTTGCTACATCCAGATCTTATTATTTTGAAGAATTTTTTTTGCTCTAATGTTTGTCACTGAAGTTTGAGGGAGTTTTTGCAGTAGTAAATCGGTTACTGTTAATTGGGAGAGAGAAGAAAGAGAGAGAAAAGAAATAGGAGAGAGATTAAAAAATTAATTCGCTCATTAAATTACTTTTGAAAACCCATAAAAAGTGGTACAATTAATGATGCTCATCCTGTGCTTATATTGCACAGGTTAGAAAAACCCTTATAGGTATAAGATGTTACTTCAATGATAAAAGTTTGACCTTGTAATCTCTAGAGGCAGTTGAAATCCCTCGTGATCATAGAGAAATGTAAAATGCTGAATGCACATTAACGTCACTTTAATTAATAATAATCACTTTGTATACCTCGGTGACTTTTTCAGTGGCACCATTTGGTCCAGTTGGAAGAGGCTTGTATTCTGCTTCAGCTCCAGAACCTAACCAAAAGAAAATTATACACACTACATCAGAAAAAAAATGGTTCAAGAAAACTCTATTTTTATTTTGGGAAATATGTTCATGAACAATTTCTGAACTCACCAATTGATTCTTGTCTCCTGGCAGCCTCCTAGAATGAATGAAAAAGGGTTCAGACAGTTAGTATACAAAATTTATATGTTCATCAACTCCATAACATTATTCTACATGAAAAAAATAGAGAAAACCTTTTTCATAATGGTTTCCTTGTTCCACGTGTCGACCCCTCTAAAGAATGCTTTAATTGATATGCCTACAGAAAAGTAAAAAAAATTCAGATGATCAAAAAAAAAAAAAACAACAATGCCTAACTGAAAATCACAGTTAAATTAGTTACCTAAGAAAAGAACAATAAGCAATATAGTGACAAGCCAATTAGGAAATACAACATTGCAGATCACTCCAATGCTGATTCCAAGCATGAGCATAGGTTGAATGAGAAGTGCCAAATCATAGTCAATGATTGGCATATTTAAGGTAGGATGTCTCAGTTTAAGGTTGTAGTAAACTGTTGCCAAAGATACACCCATGACCATACCTGAAACCAAACAAAATAAATAAAAATACTGTGAGAGGAAGCTACAAATGTTTCAACTGTAATGTCTACCGGTAATTTAGTTTATAAGGTGTGTTTGAAGCTTATATCACTACAAGATTTTTGCTTTAAGCAACGCTTGTCTCGAAAATTGTTGCTTGAAACTTACGCGACAATTTTTCTATTTATAACCGTGTTTTCCTGATGTTGTCTAAACATGTGTTACTTACATTTGGAGATAGCCGTTGATGATTTAGGATCAAATCCAATGATAAGACTAATCATAGAAACAAATATGCCACCACCACCAATACCACCAACGCTTCCAAACGCCCCTCCACAAAATCCAATAAAAGTACCCAAAATTATTTGCCACCCAAATTCCATTTTCTGCATAAGTAACCAAAGATAACAACAATAAACAACTCCACATTTAAGGCCTCAACAAAAACAAACTTTAATACTTAACGTTTATAAGTTCATTTCCATCTTTTCACAAGTTCATATTGTAAAAGTGAAATCTTACCGGCCACACATGTTGATAACCGGATCCATCTGAGTTCCATAAAAAATTCACAGCTTGTGTTAGAAAATTGTGTTGATCATCATGCTTTTGAGTAGTGGTAGTAGTAGTAGTAACATTGAAACTTGGTACTTGTAATTTCACAACCCTTCTTTCACTTAATACAATCACAAAAGAACCAAACAACAACAATAACATCCATAATATGGATCTCATTTTCATATCATAAACAAAAAGTAAAACAAGAAACAAATGAGTAGTGAATTGCAATATATTAACTTGCTTTGCAGGGAATAATATATTTTCAATATTCAGAGTCCCGTTTAGTACTCAGCTAGTTGCGCATATATTTAATAATAACATAGTTGAGTTTTTTTTAATAGAACATAGTTGAGATTCTTTTTATTTTATTTTAGTCATAGTTGAGATTCTTAATTAATGTAACTACTTTAGAAGCATTGTACGGGGAATATTTTTTTAGGACGTGACAGGGGATCTTTAAAACCCGTTGAATTCATTATTATAAGAAAATAATCCAGTTGACTTTATTTTTGGTACAACCGTTGACTTTTTTTATTACTACATAAGCCTAATTTTTTAAGGGAAATGTTAACGACGGTCTCCGGACACTATTTAAGGATCCACTAATTAAAATAAAGCTTGTGGCAAAAGGAATATTCAAACATTTTAACAAAATAGAGTCCACTGATTTGCATTACAAAGCTCTTGGTAAGAGAGTGTATCATTTTATTCATTTGGAAGCAAGTTGTTTTAAATACTGTGTAATGATCTGATATAATGTCGTATTGAATTTTGTTCAACTTTCGAGCACATGATTTGAATATTGCTTTTGCGACAAGCTTTATTTTAATTTTGAATTTTAATAGTGTTAGTATGCAATGCTAGTGATATGCACAAATCAGATTATTGTCAAATTTTCATTGAATGACACAATAAGATTCACATCACATAAATCTTAAAAATCTATTTTACATGAACAGGGTGCATAAATATAAGTTTCTGAGTTTCCTAAGAAATCACTCCATGACTTGGCAATAATAAAAAATGACACCTTTAACAGGATAAGAAATAATCTCTATCATGATTCATGGCCACCTTAGCTCATGGCCTAAATTTTTCTCAAATGTGCTATGATCCATACTTGCAGATATTATCAAATCCCATATATTCATGACTGGCAATCTTGTGCACCATGTTTGAAATGCCAACCCCACCTAACAAAATGAGTGAAAAAATGTCTTAGAAATTCATAAGCATACATACATAGATAATAGATATAATGTGTTTGTATGCAATGTAACACATTCAGACACACCATGATCGTTCAACTAAGATCAGATAGTCGATATTTCAATTTTTTTAAGAATCTGAAATACCAAGTTTGAAATCTAGACAGTTTGATCTTAATCTGAAAAAAAAAATTAAAATTTGGACTGTCTGATTTTGATCGGAACATCTAAATGTGACTGACTTAGTGCAATTACGAGATTGTGACTGCACATCCGAAAAAATGACTATACTTACCTAGTGAGATTGCACTGATAAATATTGTGCCTGCTAGAATAAAGATGATGAGAGATGCTCTTCCAAATAGGATGATCAGCTTTCTCACAATATGTTGTCCAACCAAGGCTGCAATAGTAGCCACCAGACTCAAGTAAAGTGCTGTGTGTCACATTTAAACAAGCACATTGGTCAGAAGCAATTCATCACGCTAGAAAGTAGAAAGTAAGCTAAAAGTTCTCGCGGCACAAACCATAAGGAACAGGAAATCGTTTTAGCAAGTAATATTCCACAACAGACATAGACGAGGAGAATGTCATGGCGAATGTGGCTGTGGCGCTAGACACCTGCACATACAAGACATCGAATCCAATTAGGAATCACGCTCACAAACTGTTTAATGATCAAGATAAGAGAAAAATTTATAATGCTTCAATTTGAAAACTTACTTGAGGAGGGACTCCGAGCTCAAGAAAAAGCGGACCCATAACGAATCCGCCTCCTAGTCCAAGCAATCCACCGACTATACCAGCCAGCATTCCAAAGACACAATAGACAATTAGCTGGGTAATTGTAAATGCTTTCCCTTGATCACCGGTAGAAGCTATTACTCTTTTCCCTGTGAACAACGCAGTTGCCTCATATGCAGTTACCCCAACTGCGATTGGAATCTGCATATATAACATGTAAATTGTAAAACATGATACAAACTCTTTCTCCAGATATTTTGGTAACTTGTAACAGACGTTACCATATAAATTCACAAAAATGGAGTGATAATAGGACTAAATTATTACCTGCAACATATTCAATACCCAATATCCTGCTGAACATGTAGTCGTGTAGTTTTCCTGTCAATAAGAGATTATTATTCTCAAGTTAGATGAATTTAATGTTATAAACTGTTAGCATTATATATTAACTGTAATGAAAGAACAAACCTTTACAATCTGTAGTACGAGAAATGAAATCCAAACAAATGCTAGTAGCCCAAACTCCTTCCAATACACATTTTCAATTATAGATACCTGCAAATTACCGAATTATTATATCAATAAAACGTTAACTCAGTGGTATGAGATTGTCCTTGTAATCTCAAGAGACGAAGTACAAATCTACTAAGGGACAATTGAAAAATTATCATTATGGTCACCTTGGTGTCCTTTTCATTGGCATCATTTGGTCCAGTTGGAAGAGCTTTGTATTCTCCAGAACCTAACCAAAAGAAAATTGCATAAACACTACATCCGAAGAAGAAAAAAACCAGAAAACTCTATTTTTCGATTGGTAAATGTTAATGAACAGATTCTAAACTCACCATTTGATTCTTGTCTCCTAACAGCCTCCTAGAATCAATCAAGACAGGTTCAAACAGTTAGAAACAAAATTTTCTAGTGTCTATCACTAAATAATTAACGAAAAAAATAGCATTTAATATAGATTATCTCATTACAATGGTAAAGAATTAGCACTTTTTTTCAACAATATATTTTATGATAAAAAATGAAATGAGACCTTTTTCATTATGGTTTCTTTATTCCAAGTCTCAAGTCCTTTAAAGAATGCTTTTGTTGATGTGCCTGCAGAAGAGTACAAAAAAAAAAAGTTAGAGGAGCAACAAACAAAACAGAATTACCCAACTGAAAAAGACAATGGAAATAATTGTTACCTAAGAAAAGAACAATAAGCAATATAGTGACCATCCAATCAGGAAACACAACATTGAAGACCACTCCAATGCTGATACCAAGCATAAGCATAGGTTGAATGAGAAGTGCCAAATCATAGTCAATGATTGGCATATCCAAGGTAGGATGTCTTAGTCTAAGGTTGTAGTAAACAGTTGATAGAGCTGCACCCATTATCATACCTGAAAAGGAAATGAAAAATAGCTTAAGAACACAGTTTAAATAGATTTTTAATTTGTTATACAAGTACTCCACATAGACACACTAAACCTTTATCATTAACAAGCAATTATTATCTGTCTCTTTTTTATTGGGGAAGGGGGAAATTTTATTAATCATTAGCACTAATGGTCATATTACAATTGTCTCTGATGGAATTTGAACTCAGCACCTTGAAGTTACAATGTTAAACTCTTATCACTGAGCTAGCACCTTGAGGTTATCTGTCTTTAAATATATTACTTTTAAAATTTTATATTTTTTCCTTTTATTGAAAACATTTGAAATTTTCTACTGCAGTAATTATTATTTTTACCAATAGTATGTTTAATTATGTTAACGAAAACATAAATAAATTATGTCCAAATTGTCGCATACTAGCATTTAAGCAATCTATGAGCAATTTTAACCAATATTTGTTTGATCTCCAAAATATAAAAACAAGACAAAAAAAACATAGGACAAAATTTGAAGGTATTGAATAATTTGTTGTTTTGTACTATGTTTGATAAATGAAATGTTATCTTAGTAGTTTAGACAACTTATACTTGGAACAAAATGTTATGTTGTGGTTTTTTTTTCTTCTTTGCGGTAAGCTGTTATGTTGTGGTTTAATGATAAACAAAAAATTTAATTTTTATTGTCCCTAATTTGTCTTGTCTCAAAAACAGTTGTATATTGTCATGTCCCTAAAAGAGTTTTAAAAACTAACAATTGAGATTAATGTATCATATGAATTTATTTTATCATAACTTCTTAAAGACACTCTAATGGCGAAAAAAAATAAAAAATAAAAACGCATATTTAATTAACCCATCAATACTTATTTTTGACTTGATCTTGAGTCTTAAAATAATTATTTTTCATGGCCAAATTCCCATGAGAGAGAGTTGCTTCTTCAAGCTTCATCTCTTAAATTTAAGCAAACCTCAATTGTCTCATACACACTCCAATGATAAAAAAATTAAAATAAAAGCTACATAACGTGGGAAATAAGGGACCACTAAATTTCCTCTCTACTAAAACAACATCAATAATTGAAGTTACTTGCTTATCGAAAAAAAAAAATTAATTGAAGTTACTACTTATAGATACGCATTTAATTCAACACATGTTCTATGTTGAATGAAATAATTTTGTGAAAGTAACGGAAGTGTTTAAAGAACAAATTTTTGTACCAAGGTGGATGGACCAATTAATTATGTCCAGGGTGCAATACTTCATCTTTTTTCCTGACAATTACTTCATATTTGAATAGAAATGTGTTCATTTCTCTCGTGAATTTAGTTCAATTGGTAGAACTTTACATTATATATAAAGATGATTGGGCACGAACTCTGGTCATCCCACTTATAACGTACTCCTCTATCTTTATAGATATTCTTTTGAATTATTTATGTCTTAAATTATTTGTCTTTTAAAATATTAAAATAACATTTATTATTTTCATTTACTGTATCATTTAATTAATTACCATTAATAAGAATATTATTTCAGTAAACAAATTCATTTTATTATTGTAACTAATCATTTTTTTCCCTCAAAAAAAACTAATCATTTTTTTTTAAGTATAAAAAAAAATACTCATTGTGATACAAAAGGAGTTTTTTTTTTGAAATAATTTAGTATCTAAAATTATATTTTTTTAAGATAAATATGTGGATGTATCATAAGTTAAATTCCGACTCTTATAATATTACGTACAATATTTTTATCGATTAAATTAAATTCACAAGAACGAGAAGAGAAATGTACTACTAGGACTTGTCTTACATTTGGATATAGCCGTAGATGATTTTGCATCAAAGCCAATAATAAGACTAAGCATAGGAACAAATATGCCACCTCCACCTACACCGCCGACACTTCCAAATGCAGCTCCACAAAATCCAATGAAAGTACCCAAAACAATTCTCCACCCAAATTCCATTTCCTGCATATAAGTAGTAATAACAACAAACAACAATAACCATTATTGTCATAAGAAAACAAACAACAATAAACAAATAAACACCTTTTCAGCCAAAGTTACACCAATTGAGCATTCTTACTTTATTTCCCAAAAAAGAGAAAAATGAAACACATCCATAGAATTCAAAAAAGAAATTCAAAAAAGTCAATATAATTTGAACGAGCAAACAGATACCATCCGTCCTAAAATAATTGATACAGTTCATAGGTTGACGTTTATTATTGTACAACTTTAATTGTTCAAAAATCTTTAATTATGTATTTTAAGAATATTTGCATTTACATTTTAGTCAAAAAAAATATGCTCAAAGAAGTAGATTATATGAATAATACATGTATCAATTATTTTGGGACGAAGAATATAAATGTTGTTGATACTTTGATAAAATAAAATAAAAAGACTAAAAATAAATATCATATTAAACTTTTTTTGAAACAAAATAGCATATTAAACTTTAAAATTTGTATTTCCTTCATCTCAAAATATAAATAAAAATGATCGATTAAAATTGATATATTTAGTCCAAATTTTTAAAAAGAGGGAATTATTGGTGCAAGTGTGTGTAAGTGGTACTTCCCCCAATCCTTATCCCAAAACCAGGCCTGCAGACAAAATTATAAAGTCACCTTAATTTTACAAAAGCGACAACAATGGTTTAATGTAATTTTGGTCTGTCTCCCGTACCAAACATGCACTTCATCTAAAAACAAAATTACATACTGTATTTTTTTCCTTCATTGAATTTAGATTTAACGTTAAACAAAACAAAGACAGAAAAGTGAAATCTTACCGGCCACACGTGTTGATAACCGGATCCATCTGAATTCCATAAGAAATTCACAGCTTGTGTGAGAAAACTTTGTTCATGTTTCTGAGTAGTAGCAGTAACATTAAAACTTGGTATTTGTAATTTCATAACACTTCTTTCACCAGATACGATCACAAAACAACCAAACATCAACAATATAATCCATGACATGGATCTCATTTTCATATCACCCTACGATTTAATTTAATTCAATTGAATTGTATCAACAATCTAATCAAATCAAAAAACAGAACACGAGGCGTGTTCGTGTTCTGTTTTATGAATCGGTTATTGGTCGAAAACTGTTTATAATTTGGATGAGAATAAAAATGAAGAATTTGAAGCTGTGTATAATTTCTTCACTTACGCGTGAAGGGATAGACAATAATGAGAAATTAAATAAAGAAAAAAAAAGGATGATGATTTGATAGGTACTGATCACAAACAATTTGAAGTGAGATCAAATAGATGTAATTAACAAAAGAAGGAAAAAAAAATATGGAAATTGAAATGAAAGGGAAAGAACACAATGATTTGGTTTTTCAGAGATAAAAGATGGATCTCTTTCTTTGTCTGATATTCATATTAGAGAGTCCCGTTTACTCTGCTACTAGTACTTAAGCTTATTTATTTATTAAAAATATGTGCTATTTTATTTTATAAATAAAAAAATAGCATAATTGAGATTCTTCTATTTTTTACCATAATAATTGGGATTCATTCTTATTATTGTATTTTTTTTTAATAATTAATTTAATTAAGGATGGATTTTAATTCATTTTTTTTATAATGAATTTATCATATTTGGTAAAGGTGAAAGGGACTGTGTGTATTATTTTAATTTTCTGTGATATAAGTTTTCTTGTATTTACTATTTTTTGGTTTTTTTTTGACCGATTTTTTGGTCTTTTTATTTTGTTGAATGGATATTCCTGTTTTTGGTAATGATAAACAATGACCCGTAGCTCAATCTGACGTGGAAAATGTCGAAACGCTTTCCTTCTTATCGTTAAATTACAGTGTTTTACTTTACAAACATCTTTATTTTCTATTAGATTCTTCTGTACCTTTATTTTTTTTGGATTATTCTGCACCTTGATTTTATTGGTACATCAACGAAAATGTGTTGTTTAAGTGTATGTTTAGTATCACAGTAGATAGGTTATCAAAATTGTGGTGATTTACCGTATTTTTATAAAAATTATAAATTGTAATTTTTGTAAAATTATATTGAATCGCTATGATTCTCACACATCTAATATAATACTCCCTCCGTCCTAAAATGTAAGCAAATTTGACTTTTTGGATATATTTGACTATTGATGTATCTAGCTCATATTATGGACCAAATACATCAATAGTCAAATGTACCTAAAAAGTCAAATTTACTTACATTTTGGGACAGAGGAAGTACTAAAAATAGGTTAAGTCACGTGCAATCACTTAGTAAAATAAAAAAATCACGTGTAATCAAATTGGATGAGCAGTGAAAGTAAGTAGAAATAATTGGATGATTTTTTGGTTTTTTTTATAATTAATTTTTTAATTATTTAGTAGAAGTAAAAGTGAAAATAGTAAAAGGAAAGATGGATGTATGATTATTTAATGTCATAAATACTCCTACGTTAAAATAAATATTTATAATAACTGTTAATATGAATGAAAGGTCATGTGTTCATGTGTCGTCTAACATAGAAGACTGTAAACGAATATAAATTTATAAAATTTATTGTGGGATAGAAAATTTATATCACATAGATTATCTATACAAACATTTAATAAAAATTCATATATTGTTAAATTAAAAATTATTTAATATATTATTGAGATTCATCAAACTTAACGATATATGAATTTTTATTAAATGTCTTCAAATTTGATTGGTCTCAATAACATATCAATTTTTTAAATTTTTTTAAGAGTTTGTAAAAATAATCTATATAATATGAATTTTCAATTAAACAATAAATTTTATAAAATTCATATTTATTATAGTTGTATTTATAAGTGATGCACCATGGATCACTTAAGTCACTCTTCCATATTAGACAAAGCTTAATATGAAATTTATAGACATAACATGCCACAATATATACTAGCATCCAAAATAAATTATGGTATATATAAGAATAAATTATGTTTATGTGAGTGTAATTCAGTTGACAGGAATATCACATTTTATATGTAGATGTTGAAGTTTGAACTATGAACGCCTTATTTATTCATTTTAAAAGTGAAATGCATTTTTTTACAGCTAAAGATAAAATTTATAGCCACTATATTATTTGACAATTTTTTTTTTGAAAGAAGGGTGTTTTAGTCAGCCTTCAATTTGATGTAATGTTAAAATATAAAAGAAATTGACTAAATTATATTTTTTGTCCTTTAAGTTTATTTTAGATTTTATTTTGGTATGTTAAGTTTTGCTGTTTCATTTTAGTCCTTTAAATTATAAACATTATTTAGTCATTTAAGTTTTACCATTTCATTATGATCCCTTGAGTTATAAATGTTAGACACTTTAATCCTTTAAGTTAGAAAATTTAGTCAATTTAATTTTCCTATTAAAAAATTATAATTTAAAAGACCGAAATGCTCAACATTATCTATTATATGTAATTTAAGCGAACAAATTAAAACAAAAATACTAACGTTTAAACTAAAATTTAAAATTAACTTAAGGAAGATAGTTTATCACCATTAAACTAAAGAAAAACTAAGAAAAATAAGAAGCATTATATAACTTTCTTAGCTGTTTAGGAGGAAGTATTTCAGACATGGCCCCGCCCAAATCATAATTTCTTTCCATTGCGTCAAAACATCCGATCAATGGAAAATCATTGAAAACTTTCAATCCTCTTTACTATATTTCCTTTATCTTTCTGCTGTTCCAAACATAGTGTTAATTAGTGTTATGATATCAAGTGTCCTACTCTGTTTTTTTTTAGTTTAATTATAAGTAAGAAAAAGATTAACAAAATTAATATTTTGATCATATAATTGAATCAATTTATTTTTAAGAACGGAGAGAATATTGTAAAAATTATTGTAAAGGTAATAAGTATACAATTTTAAATGCAAAAGTTATTATTCTCTTTGGCATTAATTTAATTATTGATGGAGATCTTTTGGTTAAGTAATTCTGAATTGAGTTACTCCGTTTAATATCTTATTGTTCACAATTTTATTTATTTTTGACTAAATCGTATTATTCACAATGTATTTTACCAACTAAACTATTGATTATTATCATTATATATCAATGATCAAGTGCGCATATTTTTATATAAATTTAGAATTCAGAGTTATGTAATTTAAGCATTTATATTTGCTTGTGTTTTTTAAAAACTTATTAGTATACGTTAATTTGAAATTATTTAATAATATATCAAATAATTTTAAAATTTTATAAAAACTTCTAAAGTGAATCTATTCAACAAATTTTTTTAACTAAACGGTTAGATTACAGAAATTCATCGTGAATAATAAGTCATTAATAATTAATTTAAAGATAGTTTTGAAAAAAATAATATTTAATGTTGGTAATAGATTAGCTGATAGTTTTGAACAAATGTAGTATAACATTTAATTAAAACTTTCATGCATTTAGAAAAATCACACAAAAACGACTACCTCAAATGTTTGATCACATCGCATATATCGTCTCACCATTTTTAAAGACAAATAGCGACCAATTGGTGGATCTAACGTGGAAAATGTTGAAACGTTATCCTTCTTATCGACTTATCGTTAAAGTACAGTCTTTAAAGCTACCATATTTATTTCTTAAAGGACCATTTATTTTCATTCTTCCTTCCTACCGGAGACTTTTTATCCGTAAGGCTTTGAATATACTCTCTCCATCATAATTCAATTGTCTTAGTTGACCACTTCATATATTTTAAGAAAAGTGTATAAATGAAAGAAAGAGAATAAGACTTTTATAAAAACACTCTCATTTTTTATTGGTAGTAGATATTAGAATACTAAAAAGTAGATTCGTTAATTACTTTATTGTCTCCTTTAATTAGTAGACTATAAAGTGATAATGATAAAATAGAAAAAAACAATGTTATAAATAGTATGTGACAATTATTTTGGGACAAACAATTTTGGCAAGTATGACACTTATTTTGGAACGGAGGGAGTACTACATTCGTTTCTAAATATAATATTTCGTCTGACAATTACATATACGTTAATGCACAATTTTGATTACTAATATCTTTAATTATTTAGTAGTATAAATTATAAAAATTAATATTTTGAAAATACTCATCAAAATAAATCAAACAAAATCTTATATATATTAATATTTACATCTATATATTATTAGAATAATACAGTCAAAACATAATAGATGAATAGTACAATTTGGTCAAACGAAGTCTTATATTTAGGGACGAAGGTAGTACGTTGTAGACTGTGTAGTATATGAAATTCTTAACATTAGTTTTTTTTTTTCATAAATAAAGGTCATGTAAACATGTGTCTTAAAGACATATGTTAAGAATTTTACAAATAGTAATTGTGTTTAGAACAAAACATCTTTTTACTTATACAAAAATAATTGAATACACAATTTTTAAAGTCAAATTTTTATCTTTGGTATACTAATATGTGTCTCAAAGGCACATAGTAACATTTCCCATAAATAAATATTCTTTTTAAACTACACACATACATTACATTATTTATTTTTTATTTTTTGACAGTAAATGAATTTCATTCATTCATATGCTAAAATAGCAATAATACAAGAGATGAAGATAGTTAAATACTCACTAAGAATACATATAAAACTTTCAACTGACAATATAATTGTAACAAACCAAAATCGAAATTCTAACAACTTTAGCAAAACCTTCCACACATGACTAAAAGTCAATAATAATTTGAGATTCACAAACTTTGACATCAAACTCCGGAAAAAAGATATTTGCATGTGTTCAAATAAAAAATCGACTATGCGTGGTCTTTGAAATGACAGATTTTGTCACATACTGACAAGAGATCTGCGAGATTGAGAGAAAATTGACCTTAGTAATAATCGCCATAAGCCCTTTAAATGAACTATAGTATCCATGCCTCTGAATTTGTATATCATTATTTGCAACCAATCTGTCACTTCGAAAAATAAAACACCGCACTAAAACGGGACAACAAACGTCGCACAAGACGACGAACAAACCAAACAACGCCGCACTTAGGCGACAAAAACCAAAATATAACAATTCAAAATATGTGAATCACACTTATTTAGATAGATGACAAAAAAAAACGATGAATAGAGGTGGTTCTAGATTATAAAATGACCTAAAATCATCCTTTTTTAATGGATGAAGAAAAGCTAAAACTAGGTATTGAAGAAAAAGAGGGGCGGCATATAAATGTATTTATGCATTTTACATTATTGTTTTTTTTGTGAACCATACATAAGTTATTTGATGTATATGAAAAGTGAATATTTTATTATAGTTAAGGTAGAATATATTAAAATCTCTTTCTAGAATATATTAAAATCTCTATACATAACTCATCATTGCCCTTATCCCGTCATCTTGCTAGGGCGGCCATTTCTTGGTCTAGCTGCTGTACTTTTGACATGTTACCTCTTTGTATTACTCCTTTATTGAATAATGAAATGATATAAGCTTTTGTCCGTCTAAAAAAAAATTTATTAATAAGTAAAATTTGCGAAAATGTAAAAAGATAGAGAGAATGCTTGACGCTGCTTTATATCCTTTTCAACTTCTTGGTCAATTCATACTCTTCTTTATAAACACTTAGATTTATTTTTCCACGATGATATTCTGCATATTTAATTTAGTTTTAAGGTTTTGTTTGAATTGATATAATATAATGAAATGAAGCAGAACATATTAGAACAGAGCGGAATGACATAAATTTTGCACTTTATTGTTTGGATATTTTATGATGTAATTTTTTACCTTCCAAATTAGAGAGAACAAAATTAAAAAATAATGATATGTGATAAAATTCATTTTATCTTATTTCATTTCATTCCATTGTTATTTTTTAAATCTAAACAACTAAACACTAATTCATTCTATTCCTTTTCATTTATAATTCAATCAAATTCGTCCATAAGTCCTAGCTCAACTGGCAGAAAATGTCAAAATTGTTAGGCTGAACGTCCATGATCTAGGTTCCTTATATGTGTGTGAGTTTATAGATGACTTTATAATCTCATCTATGTACCAAAAAAAATCAATCACATTCCATGAATGCAAACATAATCTAAATAGATTAAGCACTCACCATTGTGAATGTTATGACGTCTTTAATTATATATTTTTTTGTCCCATTTTCATTATCCTCTAAAAAATTGAGAAGTTTTGTAATAAAATGAGAGTAAGGAAAGAGAGGGGAAAATAAATTAGTAAAATTCAATTCATTAGTTTGGATAATTTATGAAAGAAAAATCAATTTGATGGGTCCAATTTTTTTTTTATTCTCTAATTTCTAAGAGAATGAACTCTAGTAATCTAGAATTTAGAACAAATTCTCACATTAAATGATTTTGCTCCTCTTCCAAATATTGTTGTGCGGATCAAATCGTAATTGATCTTCCTATTAAATTCATCGTCAATCGTCAATAAACCAACTACTAATATTTAGTGGGTCAATTAATTTTACAATCTCTTAAGAGCTCGTTTGGTGCGCAGGTTAGGAAACAAGATATGTTAAAGTTTTCCAATCTTTTTTTAATCCGTTGTTTGGTGCACCAATAGAAAAGGATAAATTTAACTTACCATTAAGCTTATCCAATTACTCTTTGTTATTTTAATCCTTATTTTCGGCTAAGTTATCCAATTATTATTTTTTTCTCTTATCATGTGTGCACCAAACACATGACATGATATGTGCTAATCTTGTCACTATCATATCGTATTATTATTCAATTCTTATCATATTTTGTCTCTATCTATCCGGCGCACCAAACGGGCCCTTATTGTTTCTCCTTTTCCCACAAGGTTGCGTTATATGTTTTATTTTCCAACCATCTATATATGTTCAAATTATTCTAGTAATAATAGACATCTGTTTTTTTTAATCTTAAGATCATTTTATTTAATCGAATAATTTAATGACTAAAAATTCACATGTAAAATAAATAAGTAGAGTGTCAAAAAATTGAACTTCGATTTTTACATATATATATATATATATATATATATATATATATATATATATATATATATCAACTGAACTAAATTAAATTATGAAAAATTTAAACATAAAAGTCAAAGTGTTGATAAGCTGGATGATATGTATATGAAGATCCGCGAGATAAGGAACCAAGGCATGAAATGAACCAACTTTGTCTTTTTTTAACCAATTTGTTTTCTGACTATGTACTTGTCTGCATAATCAAATTGTATTTAAAATTAGATAGATGGTCCCATAATTTCTAATAATAAATGCCTTGACAGTCATGTTTATCTATATAGTAGTCATGTTTACTAAATGGTCCCATATATATGTAGATGCAGATGTAGATAATACATTAATACATATACTCAATCATTCATTCCCCTTATATTTTCAAATTGCTTTCTCCTTTTATTTCATTTTAATTCCTCTTTCTCTCTTTAGAGACAAATTTGATATTACTCTAGGAGTGGCATGAAGCTCCATTCCTAGCTAGGCCCAACGTTATATCGTGTTTCGCATGATTGTATATTGACTTGTGATCTTAGTCTTAGATGGAATGTAATAGTTTTATTTTGTAAAAATTATTAAGTAAAAAATATTCAAAAAATATGAATAGATGATATACTGAAATTTTTAATAAGTGTGGTTTGAGATCATTTTTACTTATAATAATTTTCTATAGGTAGAATTGATAAGTATAATACTCCTTTTAAGAATTGTTCACTGAACCTCTCCTACCAACCCCTACCAACTTATGTGTTCCTCAATTCTTACTACTTGAGTTATCATACGAGAACATATCAGTATAATATATTAAATTATTATTTCCTATTTATTATAAATATATATTTTTAATTTGTATAATATAAATAAAAAATCAATTTTTGTGAGGCGTCAAGAGTAATTTCATATATAATTAACATTACTCTTATTTTTAGTTATTTCTATCTACCATTTATATAACAAAATTAAGAGTATATTGTTTGGATTTGAATCTTGATATGCATGTGGGAATCGATTTAAGGATATTCTTTCAAATTTCTGGATCGGAAGGGATATTCAATTTTCTTTTATGGTCAATTAGTCATGTGGGGATATTCATGAGGACATTATTGATTCAAAAACAAAAACAAAACAAAAATATTCCCATTGCGTAGATATATTTAATGACAAAGTTGTTGTCTCTAATAAACAACATTTAAAATTTGACACGAACAATGAATATGGTACTCCCTCCGTCCTTAATTATAAGACCCTTTTTGACTCCTGCACGTTTGCCAATGCACAATTTTGATCGCTAATATCTTTAATTATCTAGCAGTAAAAATTATAAAAATTTGATATCTTGAAAATACTCATCAAAACAAATCAAACAAGATCTTATATGCTAATATTTGCATCTGTATATTATTAGAAAAATACGGACAAAACATGATAGATGAATAGTAAAATTTAGTCAAAAGGGGTCTTATATTAAGGGACGGAGGTAGTAGTAATTAAATTTTATAAAAGTTTGTTTAGTGTAAAAGTTTTTGTTTGTCATCATATCATTCAACAAAAACTATTTAACTTTGTCATTAAATTATTTACTACTCCTTCCATCCCAAATATAAAAGAAAAAAAATAATTTTGTTTATTAAGAAAATATAATCATGAAAATTTGATATATGGTTTTGTGGAATTTGTCTAAATAAGTTGCATATAAAGGTGTAAAATCATTTTTTTATTGATTATTGTTTATTGAGAAAAGGAGAAAGAAGAAAAATTAAATACAATTTGTATTTAATTTTATGAGAATAAGGAAAAACATATTCTTAAAAATGGTTTTACTTTATATTTTGGGACAAATTTTTTTTGTTATTTTTCCTTATATTTCGATATGGAGGGAGTACCTCAGTACTAAAATATAAATCATTTAGAGAAGAAAAAAATTATACTAAAATATAAGTCACTTTACATATATAATCAATAAAACATTTATTTAATGTTATTTTTCTTATTATACTTTTAGCTATTTATTATTCTTCTCTCTTCTTTTACTTCTTCAATTTGTCTTTTTTCATACCATTAATAAAGGACAAATTTGTAAACTAACTCATAGTTTCTCTCTTTTCTATACAACATTAATTACATTTTTTAATTCATGTAATACAGAGAGAATAACAATTTAACTTTGTCATTTTATGTTTTTGTTTATCCCGGCAATAAGAGCGAGTTTTTCTTTTATCTATGTAAAAAAAATTATCCTCACGCAATGTAAAGATTTTATCATTTACTCTCCTCAGTAAACACATGTCATTTGAATCTTTATATTTATTGATGAGACAAATTAACCGTGGGAGTAAACCAAAACTTGCTTAGTAATCACATTACTAAGCAAACACTTATTAATAAGTTTGTCACATCATAGCAAAAATGAAGATTTCAAATCTAAAAAATATAAACGATGGAATCTTTGCATCAATCCTGATAATCCTTATAACTTCATCTATTAACAACAACTACTTGAAATTGGAACTCGTTCATATTGTAAAAATAATAAATTATATCCGCCCACATTTTTGTGATGATTTTAATGATTTCGTTTTAAAAATATGTATCAATTGTGTTTTTGTGTGTTTTTGGATAGCTGCCTACGAAAGACAACCACTTTGAATTTGTCAAACAACTCCTAAACATATATTATTTCTTTATTCAAATAGGTAAGATATGTCATTCATAAAATTATTGCTATATAATAAACTATAATTAATCCTACGCATCTCCTAAACTATTGCTATAAATCATGGAGTTGCAACTGATTGTAGAAAAATATATAAAAATATTTAGATACAGCATGTTTTTGCAAGGTTCGTTTATTTTTAGCTATTTGTTATATAGCTAACAACTTGGATAAATAATTAGTTGTTATTATAGACAATATTTGTAATTTAGCAGTTTTTTTTTACCAATTTAGTAATTTAGTAGTCATCTTTGTTTTCACGATTTAATTCTTTCCGATGTACTAATTTTATTTTTCGCGGTTTGAACCCTACAACTTTTAATAGGTTATATGTTAATTGGTTAAATGGTTGAAATTTAACAAATTTTAAAAAAATATGTTGAGAGAAGAGCATATTGCATCGTTAGCAATGAGATAAATTAAATCTGATTTTTTTTTTGAAAAGAAAATCTGAAAAAAATTGTTCTATTAAAAAATTGAACTCGTATATTTTCAAAAGGTTTAAACATTTTTTTGGTCTTTGCATATACACTAACTTTTGGTTTTAATTTTTGTATGTGATTTTATTCTAAAATAGTCCTCGTATCGAATAAACTTTTTTGTCATTGGTCCCTGCCATATATTTCTGTCAATTTTCGTCCAAGTGGCAAACGTTTTGCCATTTAACCATAATGACGTGGCATAAAAGAGAGATCAGAACCAGAAAATTTATACATTACAAGGGACTAAATCTAAAAAATTGAAATATGAAGAGAAATATAAAAACCTAAATTCCCAATTCAATTTCATTCGATTAATCGAAAATTTCCTTTTCTCTTCTCACCGATCTTTCATTTTCAATTTAGTATCTAGGGGACTAATGTAAACAAAATTTTAACCCCTTATCTTTCATAAGAGACTTGCAACCAAAAAAACTATACTCTGCTTATCTTTCACATCAATAGAGTTAGGTTTGTTTGGTCCCCCTAGAATAACTCAAGTGGTAAGAGTTGGGAGACATGTGGGTTGGATAGGGAGAAATCTAGGGTTCGATCCTTGACAGGAGCAATTTAAATTTCCAATGTACCGAAAAAGAAGTTAGGTTTGTTTGTGGAATTAAAAGCACATGTGTTATTGCAAATTGCAACAACTGACACGAAGAAAAAGACTAGAGCAGACCTTGCTTCTTGCCTAGCTTTTAATACATAAACAAATTTAATAACAAAAAAAATATGATGGCCATAAGCCAATAACCATGGCCCGTCCATTGTTCCTCTTCCAAACTTAATCCCTCTGCTCCCTAGCCATCTTTTAAAGAGAGCTATTAACTCCTTTTCATTCATTACATGTAACTTCAATAAACTACATGTGTCCTTGATTTCAATTTTATAAAACCTGTGTAGTATTTAATATCTTCACAATTTTTGTCCTTGATTTTTTTTTGGCAAATGTTAACATGTGCCCCAAAGGCACATGTTAATGAAATAAAAGTAGAAATATTCTCCTCAAAAGTTGTGCTTTTTCTTTTTTGCTATGCTTAATAAATACATACCCCGAGACACATGTTTAGTGTTTAACGTGATTTTTTTTATTGCAAAAAAAATGATATTGCTCGTCACAACAATAATTATACAATATTTAATTTTGCTATAATTAATATGATTTGAATTTTCAACCATAAGTCTCTTGCAGTCTTCTTTAAATGCGACAACTATTAAAAAATTTCTTCTTTCGATAAGCAACGGAGTATTAAAAAACATGATATTGTTCACTAATAATTTTTTTTAGTCAGGTAATATAGTAGCTAAAAATTTCATCTTTAGAGTAAATAAGTAAGATGATCGGAATTCGAATCTCCACTTCATACATATATAATGCAATTTATTACCAACTGAGTTAAGCTCACGAGATTGTCCGCCAACAATTCTATTAATAACCATTTATATTTGTGAGATTAGTATTTGTTGGTTTGATTATCAATCTAATTAGTAGTCAACACTAGGTTAATGAAGATAGTTTATCAAAAAAAAAGGAAGATAGTTAGATCTTTCGTTTGCACCAACTATATTTATTGAATTCAAATTTGAAATTAACCACTTTGTTAGTAGGTTTAGGTTATACACAAATTTCATCATAGACTATCAAATTCTGTTATAATCTATTGCATGAAGTTGATAGTAGTTATACTTTCAAAAAAAAAAAATGATAGTAGTTATATTTTTTAATCTAGCATAGGGATGTTCGGTGCTTGTCGTGTAAATGTAATTATGCAGTTATATTTTTTAACCTAGTTATATTTCTTAATTAGGTACCTACTACTACCAACTCTAATCATATTCAATTCATCCTCGTAGCATAGCTCAAGGTAAGAGTTGAAGGACATATGAGTTGGATAGGAGAAAATTTAGAGTTTGATATCTGACAAGAGCAATCTATATTTTCGATGTACTAAAAAAACATTATATTCAATTCTTTTTTTTTTACATGTGACAAAGCCATCATAACTCACGCATACAAAATGGAGTGATCAAAAATCGAACCTCGGTCATGGAAGTTCGCCATTCGACCAAATAATTTCGGCATTTTCTATCCATTAAGCTAAAAAATTTGGATCTAATTTTATTTTATTTACATAAATAAGAAACAATGATTATTTGTACACATTCCTGCTGTAACATTAAATAGTTTCTTGTACTATCTCCCTCCCTAATTATAACATTTATTATATTTTAAGCTACATACTTATAATTATTTTACCTCTTTTTCTACATTTTACAATAAATACTACACTCAATTCTCTCTATTAACAACTAAAATTATAAAAACAATATCCACTATCAATAAATTTATTACTTTTTGGTGATTCAATAGTCAATAGAATGTTATAAATAAGAACAGAGATACAACAATAGTTAAAATATAGACGAAGTGATTCAAAAAAAAAATTATAGTCGAAGTGAAACTTGAATTGGATCATGTAGTCGTCAACTAAAACAAACTGAATAAATTAATAACTTAGTCTTTTTTGGTGAATGTCAATTAATTTAGTTTATTTATCAAAATAGCTCTGCACAAAATAAAAGTTAATATATGGGTTGAGTAGGAAGAAGCGCAATGATCATTTTTTGACTGGAGTAGTTTATTTTTTTGATATACCAAAAAAAAATATCTTTATACTGTCGTACAATCAAACCACGATATGTTCGTTCGTATTCATGAAAATAGTTTTGAAGTTAATTTATACAAATGACATTATAATATTATAATATATGATTTGATTGAATATACTAGTAAACATATTTTACATTGGTGCTTTGGTAGTGTATAAAAATCAATCTCTTGTTTTAAATTGTCTCGTGTGCATAAAATAAAATATTATTTCCTTTGACTCGATAAAGAAAAATATTAAACCAAGAAAATGAAAGGCATGCTTTTGAAATTTCTGTGGCACGTACAACGGATTGGTGTTGTTGCTGTCACGGCCAGATAACAAATTTGAAATGGTTAAGGAGTGCATGCAACAGTGCAGCAAGAAAATTGAGATGTAAAATGTGTCTTTGATAGTATGAATTTTGTGGCGTGTCAATTGAACTTGATCGCAAACAAGTAGTTGACAACATCTTTATTAAACTTTAATTTCAATTCTGAATTTGGTGTCATTTTATTTTATTTATTTAAATTTGATGTCATTTTAAATTCTTGTAATATTTTATTTAGCTCTTTACAAAATTTCAAGATAAATTTTAGCAATAAACAAACAATGTTTGTTCACATTATCATTATACTCCTATGTTACTATTCGTTTTTATTATCATAATCATATGTGATTTATATTGAATTTGATATTATAAGTTCTGTAAAGAAAAAATTCAATGTGTCGCACTGTCATATTCAATTTTCATTAACATATGTAAATTATTATGACATTGTAATTTTCATATTCAATTTCCACTGCAACACGAAACCGCGTGGCTATGTTGATGAGTGAGGTACACTGGTATTGAGAACCCGTGCATAGAAAAATTCATGGATATATTCTATGCTTGAGGTAAATGTTTATTTCTTTCATTTTTTTTTTTGACAAATGTTTATTTCTTTAATAAAAATATTTATTTACTTTTTCTCATGTTTTCCTTCTTTTTTTTTATCAAAACAAACTTAAAACTTATCTTTTTTTTTTTTAATTGTTCAAATTAGGTTTCTTGAGTACGCAACTACGGAATCTAATTTCTTGGACCTTATGAGATTTAAATGGACATTAAATTTTTCTTAAAATTTTTAACGTTGCCGCATGTCCAACCTCAAATTCAAATTGACAACCTTGGTTAAACTTAAATGTAACGTTTATTGTTGATGTGGTTGATATAGATGAAGATAGAAATATATGGAAATTAAATTATGTTTTAAGTTGTTGTGGCAACAATGACTTTATTGACACTCGTCTAAAATTGCCTTCAAAGTATGTTATTTGTGTAGTAGTAGGTAGTAGTAGTACTACTTAAGATTAAAATAAGATATGATTAATTGTAAATTTTTTGGTATAAACTATGTCTATATGTATTTCTCAAAGCATCTGTCTAGTTAGACTAAGATTGCTTGGATTTTGGAATACAGTTCAAAAGTGTTTGTAAGTTGGGTGGGGCAATAGCCTTTCATAAGAATATTGGGCAATGTTATCGGCTAAGAAATAGTAGAACTATAGTGGTTATGTCAATAAATGTCAATGTGTTTTGGTGTTTCAAGATTTAGCAACAGAGGTTCCTAAGATCTGTCACCATACCATTCAAATTTGTCAACAGACCATCTCTCAGAATTACACAGCACAAATATTAGCAACAAAGTTTATTTTTGTTGAGTAAAATAAGAATTAACATAACAAAAAACTGAAAAAACTGCCACCTATTCATTCTTAGGCTAACTATAATTAGGGACTAGCCTATCAAAAAAAAAAACTATAATTAGGGACTAAGTGTTGTTGCAGCTCAAAAAGAAGTATTGAATTCAGTTACTAATAGAAGTCTTTAGGGAGAAAGAGGGGAAGAGGCAGAAGAACCAGTAGAAAAAAACCAAACCAAAAGAAACCTTAACTTTTAACGAAACATATCAATATAGTATAAATATAACCATTTATATGCACTGAATAATTAGTCAAAAAAATAAATATATACGCACTGAACAAGATGCATGTGTGAATGCAGCCGTGAGAGAAAGGGGAGATGAGGAGAAAATCATTGGAAAGTTTGCTATGGAAACCAAAACTGGGCGGTCAAGGAGTAAAAGCAAAATACCAATTTGAAAAATAAGACTAACATATATTTTTTAATCACAATCTGTTACAGAGGTGTGCTGCTGAATAAGTTAGCTTAAGTAACGACGTTCCCAGAAAATAACAGTATTTCTTCTGTGAATCAGAATGATTGATATTGGGCATGCTTCAACTTATTCAACCTTTTTGCTAGATTTGGCATCACTCTCTTCTTGAGATGAATTGGCGGTCTTTGACTCGTCGAACTCCAACAACTGCATTAATAGAAAGTAAAAAGTTGTTAGAACTTGGCAAAACCAGACCTAGCAATAAGGTCTTCATACCATACCCTATGTCTAAGCATTTAACCGACTTAAAATCATACAATCGTGTTTCCAAAAAAATTCAAAATATATATTCATATTCAGCTGAAACAAAAGATATTGTCCGGAACCTTTTAAAATTATGTACCAAAAAAAGAACCTTTTAAAATTGGTCACAAGTCACAACAAGCATAGTTGCCTTTAGACGGTATTTAACCAAAGCCGATATTCAATCATCTACATCTATTTATCTTCTGTTGCGTTAAGTACATTTTAAAACACGGACACATATATGCAATATAAACTATCAATATATGTATTGAAATCAAAACAGGAAGCATTATACTATACTCCAGTAAAACTAAGGCTTGAAATCAAACCAGACAAAATATGTATTGACATTGATATGAGAGCAGAGAAATGGAAAAATTAAGTAGTGAAACAAACCTGTTTGACATCACCATTCCAAATGCAATGGGCAGCCAAAAATCCAATTACGGAAGGTACAATATACAAAAGAGCAGGCTGACAACAAACAATAAAAGGGGGAAAACGTTAGCTGAGAAGGCTGATCTCCAAAATCCATGAAAGTTCCACAACCTCACTAAGTCATCGTGTATTACAGTATTAGCAGTAATTTTTGGCATTGGTGGACCACACACTCCACAGCCCTCACACTATCCCCCCAAATGAAAAAAATGAAATTAAAAGAAACCACATAACAGTCACCTGTGCAGCCTGAAACCAGTTCATCACAACAATTGTAAGGACCAAGCCAAAAGTGTATCCTAGAAATGCACTCTTGAAGTACTGGGGCTGTTTTCCTCTAGACACATCAAACCGTAAAGCCAGTGCCACAAAAATACCTGATTGAAAAAAATAAACAGTCAAAATAAATCTTAAGAAACAACCATGTGATTGTAGAGAACATATTTAATGCGCATGTCCGGCACACATAGATAAAAATATAGCTTATGACCTACCTATAAACCTAAAAGAGCTTATTTCAATAAGCTTCTTGGACAAGTTTATGAAGATTAGCTTATGCAAAACAGCTAATTGCATAAGCTATGGTATGATAAGTCCTTATGCCAATAAAAGCTCATATAACATGCAAATCTAATGTTGACCATCCAATATAATTGTAAAGACAAGATCAACTCTCGTGAGTGCATGCTATAGCCTGAAATGTTTCCTGTCAGGAATAAGTGTGGGTGGGGTATGTGTATGTGTGAAAATCAATCTGCATCAAGCAATTGCGTGCATAATAATTTCTAATTTCATGCAAACGGGGAGAAGAAGGGATTTCACATCCATTCCATTTCATCCCTTTTACCGTTTCATTTTTCTTTAGTATTAAAGTTCCCCATAGGACAAGTTAGAGCAGGCTTTACAAATCATTTCTAACAAATTCATGGGATTTTAAGTCCCACAAAATTTGAACTCATGATGTAGCAGAAAGGTGAAATGCAAGCAGAGTCAAAATATAACGCCAAATATATACTAATAAATGAACTGTATTATAAAAGTTCAATTTCACAAAAGAAAGAAAATACATCAACAGAGAGTCGTCCTACCGGGGATAACAATATCACCAAGTCCAAGCATTGAAAACGGCCTTTTCAAATCTGCTGTGGGGAAGAGAAGCTGCAAAACAATTTATTTGACAAAATTAAGATTTTCATAAGTTTTTTTTATCAGTAGTTATCATGGCACTTAGACCGCGAACTTTCACACGAAGACATACAAACAAATATTTCCATTGCATTTAGCAAAAATTTAACCTTAATTGGAGCATCAAATGATTTTGCAACGCTGACCATCACGGGAGTGAAGAAAACCCAGAAAATGTCATATACAAAAAGACCAGCCTGCAAAATACATGCATTAAAGACTATGTTGGACAATAAAAGAATGATATAACGAATAGCATGTGCTTTAACTTTTGTAAACTAAGACCTAATATATCTTCATGGAATAAAATATAATTCTTGACCAGACGCATTTTTTTAACTTTCTGAGCTTAGATTTGATTGAAAAGATTAAAAGGAAACGGGGAAACCAAAAGAGATAGAACAAGTAAACAAGCTCAAGGCCTTTATATTATAATTTATCACAATCATATTTGAATATTTATAAAATGAAAAGGAAAAGAGCAGTGCTGTGATTTTTCTGTAGCCAAAGGATTGTTTGTATAGGAAGCAAGATGTCTTAAAACAAGTAATTAAATGTTATTAAAAGTAATGAAGCTTTGAGCACCGTGAAGTTCAGTTAAAAACAAAAACAAATACCTACCAAGAGAATAGCACCAGTCTTGAAAGAGCCAAGAGAAAGCATTTCAATTCCCTGTAAATGTTTAATATGGAGTCAATGGTGTTCATTTCAGTTTACTAAATCACAGCTCATTAGTGATTCACAATTTCAAACAAACTCATAGCATTAAAATAGAATGTTTGTTTCCCTAACCAAAAAGATAGAACGTTTAATTTATAATTCCAAAGCCAATTCCATATGATTGGGATAAATAAAAAGTACAAAATTATTTGTTAGGTACACAATCATGTTTTTATTGTTAATTGGTTGTCATCTACATACAGAATATTACACACAGGCATATGTACAGGTAAAGCGTCAAACCTGAATACAGAAAGCAAGACCCAATATATTATTTGCCAGCCAATGCTTCTGCAAAGCATACCAAGCACAAAAAAAAGTGCCAGGGACTGCAGCAACGATCTGTGACCTTGTAAACTCAATCTCTACAGCTGTGTAAGAAAGTGTCAGTTAAAAAATCATTCTGCATGGGTGAAGCAAGCTAATGTCAAGTAGATCAAGTGCAAACACTTAAGAGTAGCAAAAGAAAACAAACTAAAGCAAAACCAACGCATAAATGGCATTAAACACCATCCTATTATACTTGATTATACTTATCATCCCCCCTTCTGTAGAAAATAGTTCAAAATTCATTAAAGAAAACAAATAGAACCTAAGGATATTATTGCTGCGCAAGGAGCATTGAAAAATAGATCATAACTAACTGGAGAGTTAAAACTTTCAAATAGATAAAACACTATATGCATTGTCAATAAGTATATAACTCTTATTGATAATCAATTGGTAAATCACAAATCCACTAATAGCTATCAGTGGTAACACAGTTAAAATAGCCGAAAATGTCATTGTTGACTAGTTAATTGAAAAATACGATTAGATAACTTTTGATGTTACAGTTCATAAAAAGATTAACGTCAGCAACAATAAAACAAATTAAGGCAGGGTGTCACATACAGCGAAAATATGGAAAACGCCAGACTATGAGGTCCTCATTCCAATGATTTGGCAAAAAGCGTTTAATAGATGGCAATAATGTTGCCCTGTAGACAGTAAAGAGAATGTATGTTATAATAGAAAATATGTCAAATAAACAAGATCCATTAACTAGATAACAAGTGCAACGAAAAGAACATACGAAAGTGCAATAATGCCAAGTACAAAGAAATAGCCTGTCAAAACAGTGTTCACCAAGTCCTTCGATAGAAACTTAAAGAGCAAGAAAAGTGATAATAACATAGCACTCCCAACAAAAGGAAAACGCATAGCATGTTCATTCGACATTGTCTCCTGCATAATTCAATACAACATAATTAAGATAAATCAAATCTTAAGATAATAAAAAATGCAATATTTATAAAAGTATAAGCATGATGGTTACTACTTACAGTTGGCGGGGTTGGTTTAACGGATCGGTAACATCCCACAAACACAGTGATGCAAGCCGTCAAAACAACATTTAAATTTGGATCAACTTTCACAACAAGCGGTGCTAAGGTTAAACCTGCAGCAATATATAAAATGCCGTTAATACATTTTCAGATAAAATCTATGAAATTTGCTAAAAAAATTCAGAAATCAAATTTCAAAAACACTATCCATTTTTAGTTTAAGCTTACAGTTTAAGCACATTACTATTACATTGCAGAGTACTAGTAAACTCTAAAATGAATAAATAAACGAAGTTTAATTATAAATTATGAAACTTTAATAAAATAAAATTCACTAAAATGAGAAGCAAACCTAGTAAAGCCAAATTCGCAATTCGTTCCGTGTTCTTCATTTTCCTAAAACTTTACAAAAATTATGGATCTACTGAGAAGTTAAACGTTGTGATAATGGCTTCCGCTGCAATAAAGAAACAACGAAAATCACAGAAATTAGAAATCGCACGATCGATGGATAGATCAATCGAAAAGACAATTCAGTGAAAGAAAAAGAAACAATGAAGATTGAAGAAACCTCCAATCGTAAGAGATAAAAATTGGAGAAGATCGGAGAAAGAGAAAGAAAAGAAGAGAAATTGATTTGGGGGAAATGATTTTATTAGGGTTTAAAGTTTTACCGATAGAGTCAAAAGTCAAAGAGAAGGGTAAACAAACATGTTGGTTGTTATGGTGTGTCACTTTGCCAATGAGATGCTGAAGAGTGAACCGTTTATGGTGACGTGGCACGCTGTGAATTAAGAAGTGACGAAATAGATCGGTTACTGTGATAAAGATTAACCGACCCACGTAGATTTAGCTCGGTTAACCAATTAAAATCTTGCCATTTGTCACGTAGGATTATAGTTTTTGCCACTACTCAATCCTTCACTCGAGTGACGTGGAAGGGATACTGTCTAAAAAAAACTGTTAAAGACAGTCCCTTTGGATTAAATATTTCATTATTAGCACACCTCTTTACCAAATTAGCAAACAAAAATTGGTTTTTATTGAATATTATCATTATTTTAATTTCATATCAGTTGTAAAATTGTCTGGATATATGTTTATATTTTATAAAGTAGAATACAATTATTCAACCAAAATTTAAGGGCGGTCTGGGTATTCGAGCAGCTAGACATTCCAATACTAGTCTTCTTGGTAAATTTGTTTGGGATCTTTTACACCAGTTTGATAAATTATGGATGAAGTTACTCTCTGCAAAATACTTAGATCAAAATCATATTCTAAATGTTCCTAAAACTCAAGAAGCATCTTGCATTTGGAATTCTATAATCAAAGCCGTGGAAGTTTTGAAGCCTAGTTTTAAGTTTAGAATTGGCAACGGTGAAGTGTCTCTTTGGTTTGACAACTGGCTTGACGATGGTTGTCTTTGCAATATGGTGCCTTATGTTTATATTAGTGAGTCTGCTATGCGTCTCAAGGATATCTTTTTTTTTTGACGAGCTTAAGGATATCTATCATCAAGGATCTTGGCAGTTTAATTCTTTAACAACTTATATTCCCATTAATATTTAGATGCAAATTCAAAGCCTTTTCATTGATACAGATTCCTCTGACATCATTATTTGGGGTCATTCTGATTCTGGTATTTATTCAGCTAAGTTTGGGTATCTTTGGATTTCTCAGACTATTGACTCGCCTTCGACATCCTCTTCTACTTATTCTTGGAATTGGCTTTGGAAATCTAAGCTTCCAGAAAATATTAGGCATTTTTGTTGGTTGGTTCTCCACAACTGTCTCCCCACTAATGCTTTCAGGTTTATGAGACACTTGACCACTAATTCCTCTTGTAAAAGGTGTAATTCTTCGGACGAAACTCTTTTTCATTTATTCAGGGACTGTCCAGATTCTACTTCTATTTGGGATGCTCTTCGATTTTCTTCAGCATTTTTTTATTCAAATACTGAATTCACAAATTGGTTTACCATTCATGCCAATTCTTCTAATGAGGATTTGTTTATGGTAACTTGTTGGTTTATTTGGAAATCTAGGAATGATTTAGTGTTTAATAATAATAGATGGATTAATTGGCAATGTCTCAACCAAATCCAGTGCTCTGTTGATAGTTTTTTGCAGATTTTTGTTTCATCGAAATTGCATAAGCCATTACGTCATGTATCTTGGGTTGCTCCCTTAGAAAACACTATCAAAGTCAACGTCGGTGGCAGCTCACTCAACAATCCTGGTAGATCCGGCTTTGGAGGCATCATGCGCAATAGTATGGGTAATTGGCTACTCAATTTTTCTGGTTTTCTTGGGATTGCTACTAGCTTACAAGTCAAGCTTCATGCCATTTACAAGAGTCTTTGTTTAGCAACGGATCAAAGTTTCGACAGTGTGGTTATTGAATCTGATTCTATGATTGCAATTTGTTTAGTGGAATATGGTACATCTCATCTCCATCCTTATGCTCCACTCATCAAGAAAATTAGAGAAGGCAATGAGTGTGCAGATTGGCTTGCTAAAAAGGGTGCTACCTCAAATGTCTCTATGAAGATTTGGCACAGTTGTCCTCCTCAACTTAATCATGTTTTGATAGCTGATGCTTTAGGCGTTACACGCCCTCGAACCTAGTTTGTTTTTTTATCTTCTTTGCTTTGCTTTTCTTTTCTAATGTATGAAAAAAAATTTATAAAGTATATACAACATACATCTTATAAGTTTGTTTTGTGAGAATGAGTTAGACAGAACTTTTAATTCTAAGAGCTTTGTTCTAGTAAAACTTGATCATGAGTTTGACTTCAATCAAGAGATATATATTAGTATTATTACATTTAGAGAGAACTTTGATCCATGAATTAATCTTTGCAGGTAGTGTACGATATCTGATTCACACAACAAAAATAATGAAAAATAAAGTCAGTCAAATCACATTATTTAGATGTTTGTAAGTTCAGTTTTATGATAGAAAATTTTAAATCAAACAAACAGATTGTTTTAGTTTGTTCAAAGGAACGATACTATTTATATCGAAGGAAGGCGTCATGGCTCGAAGGAATAATACTATTTATATCGAAGGAATGCGTCATGGCTCGAAGGTATGACAGTCGCTGGACCTTTATTTGAAATACATGGATGTATAGATGAACGTGAAAAGGTGATCACCACTACACCCCCCTTCTCCCTCCTTATTCCTGAAAGAGGACAATCAAAGACCTATTGTGATTAACCACCATTAATCCCATTGGAATTGTAGTGATTGGAATCACCACTGCTCTATGGGTGTAAGAAAGAGAGACTCCACGTCTCCACCTAGGGGTGAAAGCGGATCGGACAAAACTAATGAAACCGGTGATCCAAACTGATCCAAACCGAAAAAAATCCAATCTTTTTTGGTTTGGATAAAAAACTGAACCGAACCAAGCTAAACCGAACTAATTTGGTTCGGATCTCGGATTTCATTTTTGAAAACCGATAAACCGGTGAACCGAACCAACCATCTTATAACAATCTATTTGACTCATATTTTGACAATTCCAAACTACATTCACCTTCAAAACAAAACACGTAGGTAGTAGTAGTGCACACAACAGAAGCAAACATAGAAATTATGTTATTTTTTATTTGGTTTATGTTATTATTATAAGTCGTTTGAAAAATAGAGTTTAAAATATATCATGTTTGAAAAAATAATAGCAAATATTATACCGGAAAACAAAATGTTGCGAACCGAGTATAGTATCCGATCCAAACCGACTAATTCGGATCGGATTCATTTTTAAAAACCGAACCAAACCGACCTAAACCGAACCAACTAAAAGTTCATTGGTTCGGACATCGGATTCACTCAAAACCGATCCAAACCGGTCCAATTTCACCCCTATCACCCACCAACTCTCTTCAATTTCCAACTCCATATGCTTAGACCAGTTTAAATCGATGGTCAGTGATCAAACCTCTACCATATACACACTAAGTGACACTAACATGAGCCTTTAGCTACATGGTATACACCATGTTGATAAATACTAGACAGATATAGGAGGCAAAACATATTTTGTAATGGTAAAATGGACTATAGCTAAATCAATGAATCCTTATGGCATGACTGTCACCCTATGGCCTATGGCAACCACCACGGCTCCGTCGCAAAAAAAAACACCACATAATAGCTTCTGTATAACAAACAATCTGTTGAAATCCTGCCACTATACTTGATGATATTTGATATCACTGGACTATACTTAATCCACACAATTCCTAAAAGACATTAAATGCTTTATTTTAATATATAACCACCTATTCAACTACAAGTCACACTAAGTAATAATTAATACAAGTATAGAACGATTATATATAAACTCCAAGTCACACAATCAAATAATCAAAAGCTATTGCATTTGGGAGGGGAGTGGAACCAGTTGATGTTAGAACTCGCTCTGAACTCTGAACTACTAGGGCCCCTTTCCCCAAGGAACCATAGGGTGAAAGCCAAAAATAAAATAAAAAAATCAACAGCTATGATGCCTCATAAAAATGACCAAACAAAATCACAAACCACAAGGACAAACATAAACCAGAATTTGATGACTGCAGCAAACATCACAAACCACAAGGACATCAAAATTTTGCAAATAAAAATAGCAGCCAAAATCAAAAATCAGTAAAATGAACATAAACTACTAACTTAAAACTAAAAAGGACAAAATATGATGATTCAGTAGTTTCTCTCCAAATTTCAGTCACTGTCTAATAAACTCTACCTCACAGTTACAATATCATCAATCTTCAAAATCATCCGCACACACTCTGTTGCCAAAGTGATAGCACTTGTGCTTACTAGCAGTGGCTGCACGACATTCTCCTCGAGGATGTTTGTAATTTGGCCTTTCCTGACATTGATTCCAGTATTGATCTCACCTTTGGCATGACGATTCCTCAGCTCAGTAACAATAGCAATTGGGTTCAAACCTGCATTCTCAGCAAGAGTATAAGGTACAACTTCAAGAGCCTCGGCAAATGCACGAATGCAGTAACCTTCCATCCCATGCAACACCTTTGCCCAAGCACCTAATTGTCTCGACAGCTCTATCTCCGGAGCACCACCACCTGCAATCAGAAACCTCTTGGCAACCAAACACCTAACAACACACAAAGCATCATGCAAACTTCGCTCAGCTTCATCGAGCACAAGCAAATTAGATCCACGAACAAGCACAGTTGTAGTCTTTCCCATATCCTTAATACCAGAAATCTTCACAATCTTCCCATCCCCAAGAGAAACCTCCTCCACAAGATCAGCATAACCCAACTTCTCAGCACGGAAATGCTCGATATTTGCAATAGGCAAACAATTAAGAGTCTTGGTAATAAACTCAATATCATCTCTCTCAACATCTTTAATCACCAAAATCTTAGCTTTAGCAAGATAATGCAAAGATAAATCAGTAACAGCATCTCTCAAAATACTCTTCTGAATCAACAACACATTACAACCTGTTGCCTTAATCTTCTTAATCATACCCAAAATATAACTCCTCTCTTCTTTCAAAATCCTATCCATTTGAGAGTAATCACTTACCACAATACTCTGTTCGATATCCGTCTTAGGAGGCGAAATCTGAAACTGAATCACAGCAATCTTAGCATTCTCCATCCTAGTAGGTCCACCAGCAGCATGACTAACCTTCTTATCAAAAACCAAACCCTTAACAAGCTCCGTATCATCGACAGTTCCACCGAGCTTCTTAACAATCTTAACATCACGGAGATCAACCATTTCCGGCTTGGCAGGATCAATGACAGAGAGAACAGAGTCCACTGCCATCGGAGCGAGAAGAGACGAGTATTGACTAACAACCTTGCTGTTCAACGAAGTGCTAGCCGATTTGACAAGTGAATCACGATCGGAGAGTTCAACAGGAACAGCCATGGCGGTGAGAACATCAACAGCTTTAATGGAAGCTTTATGGAGTGAATCAGAGATCACAGTAGGGTGAATACCGTGCGATAGAAGGAGGAGACATTTCTCGAGAAGCGCTCCGGCGATGACAACAACGGTGGTGGTTCCGTCACCAGCGGCGGAGTCTTGAGATTTGGAGAGTTCAACGAGCATTTTTGCAGCGGGTTGAAGAACTTGCATCTTGTTGAGAATTGTTGCACCATCGTTTGTGATGATAACTTCGTTGGAAGAAGTTGAAATCATCTTGTCCATTCCTTTAGGGCCGAGACTCGTGCGAACGGCGTTGGCGACTGAACGTGCGGAGAGGATGTTGGAATGACGGACATCTTCCTTGCGTTTGTTGTCTGTGTAGGATTCCGTTTTCGAAGATCGGTGTTGTGGAGCTGCGATTGCTGCCATTGATGATTGTGCGAGAATGAAAAACCCTAATCGGAGAGAAATGTGAAAACCCTAAATTTTCAAAATGAGTGAGTGTGTGTGAGTGAGAAGGAAGAAGGACTTGTTTGTAATTTGCAATTTGCAAATTGCAAAATTGTGCGTAAGCGTTGAATTGGGCTTCATCAGTTCATTGTGCATTTTAACTAATAGTGTACTATTTTTGTTTTTTTTTACAAAAAGTACTATTTTTCTTCTTCTACTTTCTTTTAAAATATTGAATAAATGACAAAGTTTATAATGCACAAACATTGTAATTTGTGCGACTTTAATGAACGATTAAGAGTTTGATTCTTGTATTGGGTATGGAACAATTTTAAACTTTTGGATCAATTATTTCATCCTTTGAGATGCCTCAAATCTAGTGAGGAGAATAATCACTGCATTTTGTGTAAGGTGCACAAATCGATTATATCGTTACACCAGTATTCAATTAAAATATATAAGGTTAAATATGTTTTTGGTCATCTTTAAATTTGAAGTATACTTTTGTGGGTTTTCCTTAAAATAAGTTGCATGAAAAGATAAAAAAACAATTTTTATTGGTTGTTACTTATTGAGAAAATGAGAGAGAGAAACAGTTAAATGAAATTTACATTTAATTTTATGAGATTAAGTACAAAATATTCTTGAAAATGTTTTTTTTTTCTTATAATTTAAGACAAAAAAATAGAGGATTTTTTTTTTTATAATTTGGGACAGAGGGAGTAATTTTTATGTGCATGAGAGACTTTTCCCTAATTTTAATTTTCAAACCAAAAAAAGAATTGAAATTAAAATGAATTAAAACAGTATAGGCATAAACTTACTTTCTAATTTCTATGATGACTTTTTTTTTTCTTCCAAAAAAAAAAATAAGTCACTTTAATTTTATTTCAAATTCAAACATCAAAGTTTGATTGTTTTAGTTTGTTTCAAGAAATACTTTTTATGGCGAAGGAACGCGTCATGGCTCGAAGGTATGACGGCCGTTAGACTTACTGAAATACGGATGGATATATGAACATGAAAAAGGTGATCACCACACCACTACATCCCCCATTCACCCTCTTGAAAGAGGATGATCAAAGACTAATTGTAGTGATTGGAGGAATCACCACTGCTCTCTGGGCTGGCGTAAGAAACAGAGACTCGACCATTTTTATAAACCATCTAGTTTGGCAATGTTGATACACCATGTTATATACTCTCTTAAGAAACAGAGCTCTTAGCTACAATGGTATACACCATGTTGATTTCAATCATCTAGTTTGGCAAGAACACCAATGCCATTGTTATAAAGACTAGACAAATCCAAGAGGCAGAACATATTTATCATGGTAAAATGGCTCTAGTAGCTATATCAACAATATATCCTTATTGCATGACTGTCACCTTTTTTGTTTGTTTGTTAGGTAGCCTAGAATTTCATCGTTAAAGATGAATAAATGGGCGTAGCAAGGTTCGAACCCCGCGTATCAGGGTTCGAACTCTCTGGTTCCTGCGAATTACGTGCAAATGTCCAACCAACTGAACTATACTCACAGGCCACATGACTGTCGCCATTGTATGATGATCTGTTGAAATTCTGCCATTACTTGATATCACTGGACTATACTTATAAGTTATAATGTTTCATTTTAATATAAGCAACTATTATACTCCAAGTCACAATCAGTATTATTAATAAATACAAGTATAGGACGAATATAGATAAACTCCAAGTCACAATCAGCAATAGTTAACACAATCAAATAATCAGCCGCAATGGTGCTCATAAAAATGACAACTATAGATAAACTAAGTAGCAGCCAAAATCGAAATCACTAAACCAAAATCACTAAAATGAACATAAACTATTTAACATTTGTTGAGGCGTGTTGCACCATCGTTGGTGTTGTTAACTTCATTGGAGGAAGTTGAAATCATCTTGTCCATACCTTTGGGGCCGAGACTCGCGCGAACGGCGGCGGCGACTGAACGTGCGGAGAGGATGTTGGCTTGACGGGCATCGTCCTTGCTTTTGTAGTCTGTGTAGGATTCAGTCTTCCAATATCGGTGTTGTGGATCAGCCATTGATGATTCTGCAAGATTGAAAAACCTAATCAGAGAGAAACGTGAAAACCCTAAATTTTTAGAAATGAGTCAGAGTGAGTGTAAGTAAGTGAGAAGGAAGAAGGACTTATTTGTAAATTACAAAATTTTGCGCAAGTGTTGAAGGGGGTTTGGGCTTAAGTATGCATTGCGCAAGTGTTCTTCTTATTTTTTGGAAAATTTTCCCTTCCACCCCAACATTTAACTCTTCACCCCAACAAAAATTATAATATTCCTGTTTTAACCTTTTTATTAATTCACACCTCACTCCTCACCCCTACTGACTCAGTTACAAACCAGAGTATGTAAAACTTTCGGAACCCTTTACAATGTTTTCCGGTACCAATATTACTACCGGAACAATTGAAAAAATCTCTGGTATGAAAATTAGAATCTGGAAATTTTGTTTGGTTTGTTGCTTCATTGTATCTCTATTCTCTCACATAGTTGTATCTCCAATATCAGTTTTGTGTAAAACAGATCAATTCAAGAAAACATTAGATTAGATTAGGATAAAAATATGCTTTGACGCTGAGTAATTAGATATACAATAATCACTCATTATTTGTTGTTGGGTGTTTGGAACATATAAGAAAGGGTGATAATTCAAACAAAACAATGAGATTCCAGAAAAATATAAGAAAGTCATGACTAGCAGAAACAAAATACAGTAATTCATCAATGGTGGCTGTAATTATCAATTAAATAGAGAAACTCATGAAATTATTGATTAGTTCCTCAGTTCCTCCAAAACCCCCAATTGGTGAACAGAGTTGACTAGCCGCCGTATCACCGTTGTTTTGTTAACCGTCGTCTCTCCACCGCTCTCATGGATTTATTGGTAACTCGTTCAATCAAACATCACCACTTTCTCCGATTCAAAATCTTGCTGTAAATAGTGGGTTTATTATTAGTAATTGGGGATAACGGAGCAAAATTCCACTTCTTCAGATTTCATTTTTTAGCCACCGTTTCCAAATTTTTCAAACCGTTCCAGTTACTAAATTGTTACCGGAAAACAATTTCATGTGTTCTGAAAATGCTACGAACTTTATTAGATGTAGGGGTGAAGTGTAATAATAAAAGGGGTAAAACAGGAATATTGACTCGTTTGTTGGGGTGAAGGATTAAATGTAGGGGTGGGAAGGACAATTTTTTATTTTTTGATAGTAAGTACTATTTTTGTTCTTCTTTTTCTACTTTCTTTTAAAAAATTGAATAAATAAAGCAGCCAAAAGAAAACTTGAATAAAAAAGCCAAATTTTAGAAAATATAATTGGGATATTTAAACCAAATTTAATTTATGAACCGAAGTGTAATTTTAGAAAATGTATAATATACTAACAACTACAATTTCCTATCAAAAAAAAATAAATTATGAACCGAAGTGTAATTTGCTCATACATCCGGTCAATTAAAATATTTTGATATCTAAAAACATTTGAATCTACTCATATATATTTTAAAAGTTTACATAAGGATGATTTGTGATTACTTAATGGTGTCAATTCTTTCAAAAAAAGAAAAAGTTAATGGTGTCAATTCTTTTAAAATAGAGTATAGAATTAATTAATCTCTTTTTTTTAATATCAATTAAATTATTAATCTCTTTCTCAAAATTGAACCAAAACCATCCAATAAGTTTAAAGGACGATTAATGATAACTTTTGTTTTTTACACAACTTTAATGATAACTTATTAAGAAGTATATCTCATGACAATAGCTTACTCTTTTAATTCCTTCATCTTTTTCCTGCAAATATAACTATTTTGTTGCAGGTAAAATAAGAGAAACGATACAAGATGTTATGAAAAAAATGAGAATAAGAATGTAATAATATTTCTACAAAATAAAAATGCGATAATATTAATTATATTATCTAATTTATCACATTTTATTTAGTGCTCACATTTAGTGTCCTCATACCTTCTTTGTAAAACCATAAAAAAGTATATTATCTCATTATATTTAATCAAAAAAATTAAAGTGGCCCTACAATAAATAAAAACTAATTTTAATTTTCAAACCCATAAAAGTATTAAAATTTAAACGATAAAATAATTTAAATTGAATTAAAACAATAGGGGCATAAACATACTTTCTATAAATCACTTTTAACTTTATTTCAAATTCAAACATCAAACTTTTTTTTTTTACTAAATGTCAAAGTCATTGAAAACTCACACTCACAAAGTGAAGTAACCGATGTTCGAACCCCATTCGTGAACATCCGACTTAACAATTTTGACATTTTGTTTGTTGAACTAAAACTTCCCGACAAATTCAAACATCAAACTCATATCATCACAATTAACCAAAAAAAACTACTAATGTTGTCAAACAGAACTTAAACAGAGGGCAACACTGCAGGCACCTAGCTTCACCGTAGATAGAAAAGGGTCCAATTTTACATTTCAACATTAATACCGCACCAAATGTAATCACTACTCAATCAATGCACACAATAAGCACTTGAATAAACGTCACAACATCTACAGAAAGTCTCTACCCACAACCCAGACTCATATTTTCTACAGCTGAATATCTCCCTAATGAATCACCACCTTGCATTGGATCAAAATAAAACTACAAAAACAGTAATGAAATCCCCATGCATTTTCTGTTATACACTGATCTGATCTGTATTAGGGAAGGGGGATGAGCGTGGAGCCCATATCGATCTCCATTTCTTTATATATTCAAGCTAGGATTCCAAAATTTCATTATTGTCTACTCCACAAGTATGCACCAATAAATTTCAGGGCAAGCCAAATTTGGACAAGGCTGATTGGAATAAAGATGAGAATGCCTGCGATGAGCTTTGGTCATCGGCTTTTATTTTGATTTGTGACTTGGCCGATGAAGTGTTGATTATACATTCTACAAGATATATTGATGCTTCTTCCGCTTTTTGAGCAAAGAAAAAGAACTTTAAATTAGGAGGCTGACCACCGGATGCAATGCACTGTATCGAATGACTTTGCATGTGCCGTAGGAGTGCATTGGGAGTTACCAACAATGCAATTCCAAGAGGACTTAAAGAATATTCCTGCAGCATATTATTAAATGTTACATACCACAAATAAACAAAAATGCTAGACATCTTTTTATGGTGGAGAGGTAGTCAAAGAAAAAGGGAAATGATACAGTCAAAATTAAAATATTTCTAGGCTCAATTTTGATACATTGCTGATGAAAAAATTATATTTTTTCCCCTAATCCATTAATGTGATGGTGAATTATTTAATGAGTTTGACCGTGAGTACTCTCATGACTTGAGATTCAAAAATCATTAGGTCGATGATGTTGTACCAACAAAAGTGAGATTATAGTTTCAAAGCAAACCTCTGATAAGGATATTGGTAGTTGACGCCATTTCTGCTGAAATGTGCCAGGATCCAGTACTGCTTTTGGGTTGAGGGTCAGTGGGGGAGGTGATGGTGTGGTTGCAGCCCCAACTGAAAAATCTAAACCAAACAGATCATCAATTGCTAAGCTAGTTGCTGGAGTGTGGCTAGTTGCGCTGGTACTTGAAAATGCCAAATCTGCGAGCGGTTGTGAAGTTGCAGAAGGGACAGACCCATTATACGAAGGAGCATTATAGTCAGAACCATTACTACCAGGATCTCTAACATCATCTTTTTCTGTGGTACTTAGAAGCAGATCCTTGTCATTTTCCTCCACTCTCTGAGCAGGAACAACAGAATCTCCGGATTCTGCAGTAATAGATAGATTTCCAAGTTCATCTGAAAACTCCAATGTCCCTCGGTGTTCCTTGTCGGTGAACATGTAAGAAGGCTGAATGAATTTGCTATTGTTAGCTTGACAGAATTTAATATACAACCATAAGAAAGGGAGGGGAAGATAGGAAAGATTCACTGTAATATAAACATGTTTCAATTTTCAAATATAGATAATAAAAGACAAGGTGTTAGCCAGTCAGAGTGTAAGGTGTTAGCCTCAATCGAAGACATTGAAGTGCAAGTTTAGATAATAAATTCTAATGGCAAATATTATCGCAGTAAATTGTGTTCATTATAAACCAACCACTTGAGGAAAGTCAATAGATTAGTTACCTTCTGGTATACAACAGACAAACTGTTAAATTCATCGAATATCCGATCTTTAACTTCGCTGCTCTGAGTATCAGCAAATACTGAAACTGCTTGTTTTGGAGGGTTCACCACACTCTGTGCCACTGATACATTGTATTGTAGGAGCCTGTAATAAAATAAGGCCCTATCATGAACATCCTGCAATCAACAAAAACTCATGTAACATAATACTGCAACACAGAAAATATTTAATTGCATATCTGCATTGTTTTGACAATTTAAATAGTAAGTAGTAACAACTCAAACCTGGTGAAAGTCGGCGAGACCAGCGGCCAGTGCAGCTCCTAATGCTTTCTGAGTCTCAGGGGGTCTCTTAAAGAAACACTTCATTACTGCAGTAAGAAGATGCAAGCGAACCTGCAAGCAGAAGTTACTCAAATTTCAATTAAGTATAGATGAAGACATGAAATGTCTTTTATTTATCAAATTAAAAATAAATTGGTGATTGACATACAAACACAAGGGGGTATCAATGATGTGTGCATTTTTTTATTCAATACAACCACAGACTTATAGGACAATCAAGTTATATTTTCATCCTCATCCACACCCAGCACGATTCCATGGGAGATGTGGGGTACGCACGGTCTGACTAAGAGGATGCTGAAGCTGGTCAATTCCACCTCTATTCTCCCTGAATATATGATGAATTTAAAATGACACATAATGTTTGTACTATTCATGCTTTTGCTGGGGCTGGAAGGAATTATTTAAGCAGGGCGGTCCTCAAGTGTCAAAAGAACAAGAGGGTAATGCTTATGCCTATTGCCTACACCATGTCACAACATTGGTGGGATACAAAACCAACAATGATTCCATGGAACCCGTGGGTACTCACGGTATGAAGGCGGTGATTCACATTTCTACCGGGGCTGGAGGGAATTAGTGAAGCAGAGAGATGCTGAAGTGCCAAAAGAATGTAGGAATAATGCCTGCGGATATGCCATGTGACAATTGTTGGGATACTTGAAATTAAACCAACTAAAAAATTTATAATGAGTATTTGAAAACAAATACTGTAAAATATCATATTTACACTTTACAGTTTGCAACGTAGTTTATAGTCGGTCCCACCAGTGAGTTGAATCTTAGGTGGTTTGGCTCATAAAAGACGGAAATGCAAACTGAACATGTCAAACTCACTCAAGCAGGACTGTTTAACACAATACAACTTAACTGTAAGATTTATAACCGAAATTATAATATAAAACAATTCATATGTTTTCACTTAACAGCTTAAATTTTTGGGATAGTTGGATCATGACAGCACCAAATACGGAAATCTAAATCTCAAATGCGGACATTATAAAGACTGCAAACCGTAATAAGTAATGAATAAGAATACTACCTCGGCAGAATGCTCCTCATCCCAATTTTCAACCAGACTTTCCAAGACATATGGAGCATCATGCATGTCCTGAGAATATTCCCCCAACATCCATATGAGAGCTGCCTTGGCCTTAGGTTCTTGGACATTGTTGCTACTGATATTCCCAACAACAGCAATACAATCCTGACTCCATTGAGGATATTTTCTTAGAAGATCTTTCACAAGCACCTGCATAAAAGAAACGTTCGAACTCGTTAGTTTATTCTACCATTACCTGGTCGAATCAAAATGTCATGATTTCTACACATGTTCATAAATCAACGGGAAGCATTGCAATATTACACTTTGGCAAAAAAATCCAGGGTATATAGCAGGTATTTGTCATGTTTACCAGAGCTTCAGATGTAACATAGTCCTTTTCCATCTCCAGAAACTGTAGAAGTCGATCAACAATAGCATTGACATCATACTGCTGCAATGCTATCTTTCCAACAGCCCGAATTGATTCTCTTGCAATTGGGATGTCAACATTTGCCGCATATTCACATAATTCTGTCACTGAAGTGGGACACAAAAAATTCTTGTATAAGCAACTCCAAAAAGAAAGAATCAAACCGGATCAAAACATCAAATTGCAAAATGAAATTATCACAATTTCTCCCTCTCCTAATCCCCTTGTTTCTCTAGCACATTACTTACCTATCTCATAAGTGTTACTTTCATTTGCAACTGCAGTTAGCATTTCAAGCTTCAACTTTTTGACATATGATGGCTCATTATACTGGCAATAGAAGTGTTTGTAGTCTGAGGAAAATATATAAGGTGCACGCATCACCAAGAGATGCAGGTGGCTTAGAATTGCATAAGATTGTTCTGGACTTCCTGAGCTCACTTGAGTTAAGAGAGGGGCTTTGATACGCTCATAGACCTAAACAATAAAAAGTTGCATCAGAAATCACATTGATTTTGGCAAGCAACTGAAGCTGAAAAGATACGGTCAAAATAAATAAAAGGTCAAACCAAAAGGTTTAAGTTTAAATAATGAAAATGATAGTTTAAATCGGTTTCCACTTAATCAAGCTGAACAAAACTAGGCTGAGCAATATGCAAATATGGTCAAACATAAGCTTGAGGCTGATCATGAGTTGATGTAAATATCCCACTTGTTTATTTAACAGTTTAAGCCCTAATGATCATCACATATGAAATAATATTATAGCACGTATATTTGTTTACATGCAAACAAATCAATATTTGTGTATAAGACCCATTGATTTCTTTTTGCTAGAATGAAGCATGTAATTCTTAGGTTTTTTGAGTACATTGCGGTTTTACTTTTCTCCTGGTTGCTAAATATTTGTTGTAAGTAATTGTTGTAATAATGACACAAATACTAACCATGTAAATAAATATTATCAATTTTGTTGGCAAATATATAAATCCTTGATTTAAATCATATACTACCTATAAATTGAGGGTGAATAAACAGGTAGTATAAATGATGGTTTAAAGCATACACAAAAATCATTACATACCTGCTGATGTACATCAGCCATAGATAAAGTCAAGTGCAGAAATACTTTTATAGTTGCCAAGACAACAGCGCCATTTGCATGCTGGAGTCTATCTTCTAGGAGATTCATTATATCAAATATTTCACTGTTATCTGATGGAATGTACTTGGCCACCAATTCCATCACAAGACATTGTGCCCATTCATTAAATTCCTTAATACTGCATGTTGCAAAAAAAACAAACAAACTGATAAGTTGTTGAAAAACTAGCATGTAAGCAAGATACTACAGCTTCCTTTATCTCTGATGCCTGCCACAATGAGAAACACATTTTATTGTCGAAAACAAACACAATAAGCGATTAAGGTAATTAAAAATTCCTATCCACATATTTAAAGTAACTATTCAGTAAACCATTTACTCCCACAATCATACCAAGCATAATTGATTTATAATTGTATACATGGACAAAGAAGCTGATATACTGGAAGATTATGCAGTAGCTGTAGCATTTGTCAAAATGAGAAATAGAAAGATACAAAACAATTTTTAAATGGGAATCCCAGAGGGCGGTGGTTGAGAAGCTTCAGTATACATACATGGTATGTGGCAATAACTGTAAAACCTAAATTAAATGCCACAGCTTTCTGAAGTAGTTCAAAAAATATCCGAAAGCAAGAAACTACTTGTGTCGGAAAGCAGGAAACTACTTGTGAAAAGATTACCGATTCAGAAAGTAATAAACATATGGCTTGCTATGCAGATTTTCTCTTTCCCTAGCTGCTTCCTCTGAGGTGGTTGACTCTAAGGTCCAAATTTCTTGTAAAGCAGACAAACAGTTTGCAACTACCTGATGAAACAAACAGGATCATGTTTATAAGTAAAGAGCAATTCATAGGCAAATGCTGTCATTTCAAAAAAAAAAAATATAGGAAGACTTTTACCATCCTGATATATACGTGAACAACAAATAAAAGCAAGATAAAGAACGCCAAAAAAAAGGATTGTTTTATTTTAAGGAACATAAAAAGGTAAAATATATTTTAGTTAGAGAGAGATAATGGATGTTCGGCTTAAATATGTACATGCATTTCACTTTGACAAGTTATAACCGATTAAACTCACTCACATCACAGATGAAAAAAGAAAAATGAATAAGAAAATGAGAACAGCTTCAATCCTTTACATTGTATCTTCTTCTTTTTTAACGGGATTTTATATTGCATCTTACGGTTAAGGAAATCAAATTATCTCTAATGAAGCTATAAAGAAGAAACATAAAATTCACAGAACATGTTATAGTGTGCCTGATAATAACAATGCATACAGCTTAGAAGATAGACATGCCCATCCAAATAAAGTTAAGGGAAAAAGAAAAAGAAAACTAAGAATGAGCTGATTTATAATAGAGTACAAATACATGCATCTAAACTATAAGTGATGGGAGCAATCAATCCCTGTCCAGTAGAGGGCGGTCGTACTATAATGTAAACTGAAGTGTTATTACCGAAGAAAATAAGAGCCAAAGCTGTCAACTATGGAGGTAACTCCTAGCTCAAAGCACAAGCCAAAACATGGAGGTAACTCCTAGCCCAAAGCACAAGGCAAAACATAAATGTAATATACCCTCCATTAACTACCCCCTCAATTTAAATTTCTTTTCCCTTTTCGCTCTCCAGTAACTAACTCCACCAAGAAACTGATTTACATTTTACAGTAATCATAGGAATATGTAGATTAACTTGGTTCTAAGAGAATATCATAACTCGTAATAAGGTTGAACAGAATTGGTGATTTATCATAGGTTGATGATTAAGTTACCGTAAAAACATAATCCTCACCTGAGTATCCTGGTCATTGAGCATCAAATGCTTCAGTGTTTCTGGAAAATCTGCATCAATACACGTAGTGGCTGATATATGATATAGTTTCAAAACCCCAATAACTGCCACCGTCCTAACATAACTATTATTGTCCTTCAACCCTGATCCTAAAGGCCCAACCAAATATTCCACCAAGTTCGCCACTCGAAGTGAACACAAACTCCTCAATGCTAGTCCCCGAATCATTGGATCCTGATCCTTGCAATCCCTTTGTAGAAAATTAATAGTCAAGAGAGCAAGATCAGGATTGACCTTGGCATAGTTTCCAACATATAGGTAGCACATCTTTTTCAAAACAATGTCCGATGTCGCCGAACACATTACCATTTCGCCAAAGAGAGCCGAAACATCAATGCCTATAGTCATGTTAGATATCACCTTCTTAAAAAGATCCCTCTTAGAATCATCAGTACCCGGAGCTCGACTACCAGCAAGCTGCCGGAGCTGTAATTTTAGATCAGAAACTTCACTCTTCCTGTTTAAAATTAAATATTAGGTCAGAACTTAATATTATTGTGATAATATCAATAATATTAATTAAACAAAATTTAAAATAGGTAATGCACCAACTCGTGAAAGTTAACATAGCACCAATCGTTATTCATGAAACTAAGTTTTCTGAAATTGAAAAGATAACACAACGATGATGAATCTGGAATGTGCGTATTGTGATATAAAAGCAAAATATACGAAACTTCGTGTTGCTACGATACAAAAAAGCGTAAATTGCTATACAGTGGATTAATGGATTTCATCGATGAGTCCAAAACGAAATTGAAAAATTGCGGATCGTTGAAATAGGAAACAAGTACGATGAAGAGGTGAGTGTGGGAACGAACCCTGACGGTTGAGACGGCGAGGGAGATCGATTAGATTGCGGTGGTGGAGGAGCCATGGCCACTGGAAGTTGACTTACGAAAGCCGCTCCGGCAATTCGCGCCGTATTTGAAGAAAGTGAGATCTAAACAAAGATTGATGATGATGATGATGAAGAAGAAGAAGATCGGTAGTTGTAGATTACAGTTATGATTACGCTTGAAAAAAAAAATTATCAAAATTGAAGTCGATAATTTTATTTTTTGGTAGAAAAAAAATGGAGTCGATATTTTTTTTTTTAATAAAATTGAAAATGAAAATTATTTAACTGCAGATATTGTTTCGACGTAGTATAAGCTGAGGTGGCATAATCTCATTGCTTTTTTTACCAATTAAATGACATGGAATTAGAAACCGAGACACATGGATACATGCAATTAGAATATTAGATAGGGCGAGCTTCGAACCTCAATCATAAAAGTTCAATTTGATTAATTTTAATCTCCATTTTAAACTTATAAATATTTTTTTTTGAAACGTTTAAACTTATAAATATAAAATTATAATCAAAGAATGTTTGAATGAAATAGTAAGAATCTCTTTCGAATTTGTATTAGTAATAACATCATAAGTGATTGTGTATTTGTATTCAATAACAAAAATTAATACAAACCCAAGCTTATTGAGATGTTCATCATTCCGCCACAATTCGCATAATATGTTATATTCATCCATATTTCTTGAAGTAAAGTAGTCAAACAATATATATCAAGGCGATGCTCTCGAGTCTCGATTTAGATTGATATGAATGCACGATGATCTGAATAAATATAACCTCTCATTTATTTTCGTTGCTATGAGCCTTTGGATTTAACCACTTATTTCATTAACTTTCTCATAACACATAATCGTTAACTACTAAATTTTTTCATACAAATAATTCATTTCAATTCAAAGTTATTGTGTCACAGTGTAACTTGAAACTATGCACTTTTTATTTTATACGATGGGATGTAGTAAAAGTTTAAGCAAATTGTCCTTTTTCAAAAAAAATATTTATTGTACTCGTTTGTGTTAAACCTATAGGTACATTTTAGTTCGCCATATTTTATTTTAAGTGTTACAGATAAATTAATTAATTTAATTTAATGATCATGCACTTAATATAAATGATTAATTAGATAAATAAATAAGAAGTATACTTATATATCAATATATAAACATTATTATAATAATTTTAAGTTTTTATATTCATAAGATACATTTGTTAAATACAAAAGACTTGAATGAAATATACAGAGCAGGGATAGCTCGGTTGACACAGCGTTAGACACTAAAATTAAAAAGTACAACTTGTCAGTATCTTTTGTCACATGTTTCCTGTCTCATTTTTTGTATGAAGTATGATTTTCCTACGTCACGAGAACAATATATAAATTATATGATGTCCACCTCCTATTTTCCGCATATATTTTTTCACCTTTGGTAAATATATTGCTTTTTATTTATTTATTTATTTTTTTTGACAAAATTGCTTTTTATTTTTAATCACTAAAATATACCATATTTTTATATCTCTCCAAAAAAGGCTCATTTTTAAAATATTTTATTGTATTATGTAAAATATTTGATTTGATTTTAATCCTTCAATTAAAAAAATATTACGTAGATCAATTGATCAAATTTATAGGTATTAAAACAAAATGTAAAGACCAAAAGTATGTATAAAAATTTATTCTATATTTAATCAGATGTATACTTGTGGATTTCACGTGTAATTATATAATGATATCATTTTTGTTATTAAATTATTAAAATATATGAAATTAATTTAAAATATATTTTTATATCGAATTTAAATATTTTATATAGAATAAAGCATATTATATGCTTTTATTTCATTATATTGTCATTTACTTTTACGATAATATATAATTCTCAATTATGCGTTAAATTGTTTATATAATGTATAGTTTTTTGTGATAAAATTTTAGAATTTTGAAAAATATAAACAATTTTGTGTTGTTTAACAATTAACCCTAATTTCGTAAAAAAAAACAATTAACCTTAAATTTTTTGTAAAAAAAAAATTAACCCTAAATTTTATGTATTGTATTTATATGCAATAAATATTTATTTTTAAGGAGATGAGTATGTTGGAAGTTTTTATACATTATATTTTTTTCCAATAAATTTATTTTTAAATTGTAATAAATATCATGAAATAATTACTAATAATTACTTAAAAACTTTAATTTAAAAAAAAAACTACTTAAAAACTTTATTTTTTTTTAGTAAAAGTCAAAATTACATTAAAAAATTATTTTCCACACAAGATGTGTAGAAAAGCACCAACAAACAACAAAATTTACATAAATAAAAAACAATAATAAAAAAAATCAACTACGACAACTATTTATAACAATTGCATTATAAATTTGTATGAATGAATTGTATGATCATATGGTTTTTAAATACATAAATATTGCTGCGTTAAAAAAAATACATAAATATTGTAGGAACTAAATTGTATTAAAATTGTATGATCACAAAAATAAAACAATTGTATGATCATAAATTTATAATTAAGTTTGTTTAGAAAAATATATGTAATTGATTTACGTGAAACATTTGCGTGAGTTGTATTATCATCAATATTACATGAGCTATGTGAATTAATTAATTAATTAATTTTTCTGATAAGAAGCTATATGAATTAAGTTAAATATTTTTCTTTCACGATCTTTTTCAAATGCAATGTAGTACTAAATTTACATTTGTTTTTGTACCAATTTTTTTTAATATTTGTTTTAAATTAAATCAACCACACATTCATTTATTGTTGTCTTCTTACATTATTATTATTATTATTATTTTTGTATAATTACAACTATATAATTTATATATTTAAAATTACTTTACAAAGTATGTAATAGATTTAGTCCCAAAAAAAAAGTACGTAAAATTTAACAAACGCTACAATGGATAAATATTACCTTATAAACATATTAATATTTTTTTGAATATTTCTTAATTATGATGCTTGCATTTTTGTAATTAAAATTGTAAAGTTGCCAAAGCATTAAAAAAATAGTGGAAATTTTTTAAAAGTTGATATTTTATGTAATTGAGTTTACAAAAAAGTTTCAACTAAATAAGGTTTAATGTAATAGTAAATTTTATGCTTAATTATGTGATTTTGGTTCATCAAGTTTTTAAATTTGTGATTGACGAATTTTAGCTCCCTTTTGGATTTATTAACCCCATTTGTATTTACCATCCCAAATACCCATTATGACCTAAAAACACTAATATAACTCATTTTGATGATGTAGTATCTCTACGTGTTTTATATTAGGCTTAAATGTAGTTTTAGCCATCCTATTTTGACGGATTCGGATTTTCAACCCCTCTATTTTAAAACTCGGAATTTCACCCCCTCTATTTTAGATTTTTCAAAAAAAAAATCACCCCAATCATATTTGGCTTATTTTTGCTTATGTGGCAATGGTGATGTGTACATTTATTTTGACACATGTGTATTATCTTTATCCACCTAATTATTTTCCTTAAAAAATTACTAGAAAATTCTTAAAAGTGCATTAAAAATTAATGAAAAAAATTATAAATAAATAAATAAAAATCTGTAAATAAATTAATATATAAAATAATTATAAAATCAAGAAAAATATCATAAAAAATATTGTTTATCATATGACAACTTCACACCCCATTTTTCAATGGCTAAAACAATCAACCTATTCACTTTCATTTAAGGAGTATGTCGGAGTGTATTCACAAATTTTTTAACAAGCAAATTTGTCAAACAATTTTTTCAATATATTTAAATGTCTTTTTTATGGTATTTTTCTTGTTTTTCTATTATTTATCTTGATTTTTTATTATTTTTTATAGTAATTTATTTTATAGATTTATAAAAAAAATTCCCTAATTTTATGGTATATTTTAGAATTTTCTAGTAATTTTTAAAGGAAATAATGGATAAAGATAATACACATGTGTCAAAAAAATAAAATAATATACACATCACCATTGCCACATAAGCAAAAATAATCCAAATGTAATTGGGTGAAATTTTTTTTGAAAAATCAAAATAGAGGGGGCGAAATTCCGAGTTTTGAAATAGAGGGGTTGAAAATCCGAATCCATCAAAATAGAATGGCTAAAACTGCATTTAAGCCTTTATATTATTAAAAAAAGACTTGTTATCAAGTTTCTAACCATCATTAAAATTTGCTAGCGTTTTTAAGTTAAAATGTGTATAAAAAGCTTATAAATGCAAAAAAAGACAATTTTGAAGGTCAAAATGGTTCATTTTAAAGGAGTTATAAAAATGACTTGATGACTAAGGTGAAAGAGATATTGAGTGGAGTGATATCGAGGTTAAATGTTTCATTCTCACATACAACAAAAACTAACATATATACTAATTACTAGTATCCGGACCCGTGCCAAGCACGGAAAAAAATGTGTCTACAAAAAAAATTATTGAATATTTTATAATAATCAAATAAAAAAAAAATTATAACATAAAAAAATGAATATATTTAATAAGTCATTGAATATTCAGTTTCACCAACAATAATTGGTCAAAGTGGTAACAACAAAAACTAACATATATACTAATTTTTAACAACTATACTGATCATTAGTAACAACTATCAATTATCATTGTTTTTTTTTTTTTTTGAGAAATCAATTATCATTGGCTGTTTAAACAAAATTTGTACAATTGTAACAAAAAAAAAAAACAAAATTGTACAATTATAAAATTTAAGAGGTAGAAAGTGCAATTAAATCTAGTTTTATTACCAGTACTACTATTACTAATGGAGTAATAGTTACTTTTGCCTAAAAAACTAAACTCTTTTTGACAAATAATTTAAGAAAATATATAAAAATTAATTTTGTTTTGAAACAAAATTCAAGTAAGTTTAAAATAGAGATTTTTTTTTTGGTATAGAGTTTAAAATAGAGAGAATAGTTTTATGAGTGAAGTAAAATAGGATACAAAAAATATAATTAAGAAATTTGTTTTTACCATTTTACCATGCTAGTGAAATCCTATAGGATTTGTTTGTTTGGTTTACCTAGTAGAAGCTCTAGAGAAACCAAACCACTTTGCTAGCAACACAAACATAACACTGCACAGTTCCTCGAAGATATGGTTGTTCTTCATCTCCCAAAGTTATTATCATTCTCCCTCTTCACAATTTCATCTCCATCATTTTCTCGCCGAACCTATTCCATTTCAACACGCATCTTAAACACTCTCTTAAACCCACCAAATTCAATTCTCACAACTTCAGAACCAAACCTAGTAGAACAAGAAATAGAATCCACAATAATAACCCCTAAACCCAAAACCTTATCTCTCGAAAATCTCTTTATACCACCAAACACTCATGTTACTCACGACAACGCAAGAATCTTAAACGGTTCGAATATATTACTCAGTAACTATGCTAACGATGCTCAAATTGTACAAGCTGATTTTGTTAAAAGCAGTGTTAGAACTGAAGATTGTCCTTCTGATGGTCTTCCTGAGTTTGCTCTTGTTGGTCGTTCTAATGTTGGGAAATCTTCGCTTCTTAATTCTATTGTGCGCCGCAAGAAACTCGCTTTAACATCAAAGAAACCTGGTCTCTTATTATCACTGCTACACTTTTTTTCTTCTTTTTGTTTTTGGTTTTCTAATTTGTGAAATTTAATGTTGATTGTTTGGATTTTTTGTTGTAGGGAAGACGCAGTTGATTAATCATTTTCGAATTAACGATAGTTGGTACCTTGTTGATTTGCCTGGATATGGGTATGTATGATTTTAAATTTTTACTCTTTAATTCTCATCTTATGTTACAGATTTGAGATTAAACTGGAGTTAGTGATTAATATATTTGATATGAATATATTAGTATGGATTGCGAATATTGTTTATGAATTTTGAGTTGTGTTTGAGTCGGATTTTATTTACTATACCTAGGTTCGGTATCATAGTAGGTATACCAGAATCACAGTGACCCGCCGTTATACCAAACACACACTAAGTATCACCAATACTTATGATGCAAGATGTGTCTGGTGTCTGACATGTCTCGTGTTGGCGTGTAACACCAACACTTGTGATGATTACATTCAATTAAATTAGTTTTTCCAATTTTCTACGGTGTCGAAGTGTTAGTGTCAATTTTGTGTATGGTGTTCTTGTTCCTATCAATGCTTCATAGCTAGTTTATATTGTTAGTTCTTTTCTTTCTTCAGGATAACTTCTGCTCAGTAAATTTGGTTCTGTTCAATTTTCTAGAAACCTAATGAGAATTATATGCCTTATTATTTTGTTCATTAGGTTTGTTTCTCAGCTCATGACAATTATATGCCATTTTGTTAATTTCATTAGGTATGCATCTGCGCCGCAGGAACTTAGAAAGGATTGGGATAAATTCACCAAAAACTATTTCCTTAACCGGTCAACGTTGGTTTCAGTTTTCCTTCTAATAGATGCTAGCATTCCTGCTAAAAAAATGGATCTTGAGTATGCAGGTTGGTTGGGTGAGAATCAGGTAATGTATTAAAAACTTCTTTATTTGAAAAATCAATATGTTGTGTTTCTTTTCTTATTCCTGCACTTTATATCTGATGGTCATGGCATGACTCATGCGAAAGCTTGGTTCATCTTTGGCTTGCTGGTTGATAAGGGATGACCGGCACATCTGAGTTGTCCATTTTATGTATACACCCTGTAGACAATATGCACATGACTGACATGAGAAATATGATACCGAGAGTATTACTTTATAATATAGTTTGCGAAACTGAAATGATTTTAATTTGATGGCATCTAAATGGGCGCGTTTTGCTTAGCTAGAAACCTAGAGCTCATATATACAGAAGACAGACAAAATACTTTTATAACTTATATCAGGAATCAATCTTTAAGGTTCTGTTTGGAAGATTGGAGAGGAGGGCTTTAGGGGGAGGGGATTAGAGCCTAGAGGGTAAGAGAGAAACCTTCAATCTTTTTGAGTGAGTGAGTTTGTAGATAATGATTAATGAAGGTTTATAATGCACATATTTTTAAGGCTTAATTATATATTTAGTCCCAAACGTTTATTTTAGGTTTCAATTTGGTCCCAAACGTTTTAAAAGTTTCAAATAAATCCTAAACGTTTATCTTAGGTTTCAATTTGGTCCAAACGTTTTAAAAGTTTCAAATAAGTCCCAAACGTTTATAACATTTACGTTAGTTAGTCCACTTTTTTAAAAAAATTATTTCCAATTTCTTCCCAAGCTATAGAAGTATAATGTAAGTAGTGGATTTCAATATATTTTGAACCAGAAAACCTAAAATAATGCAAATTGGAAAGAATTTTTTTGATAGAGGGGACTAACTAATGTAAATGTTATAAACGTTTGGGACTTTTTTGAAACTTTTAAAACGTTTGGGACCAAATTGAAACCTAAGATAAACATTTAGGATTTATTTGAAACTTTTAAAATGTTTGGGACCAAATTGAAACCTAAAATAAACGTTTGGGACCAAATATATAATTAAGCCTATTTTTAATTTTAAGAGTATTATAACAACATAGGTTGGGTTTAAATAATGGAAAATGCTAAACTCCTTTCCTTTTTCCCAAGCCCTCCCTTCCCCTCCTAAACTCCCAAACAAAGCCTAAATGTTATGTACTGAGGTTAGTGTGGACCTTGAAGTAAATTTAATTTTCAGATTTTAGGAAAAGAGTCTGTTCATACATGTCAGACTGTTAAGTTCGTACATGTCAGACTGTTAAGAGCAAAGAGCCTCCATTTAAGTAGGAGTTGTGTCTAACATAAAACCTAGGTCACTCATGTTGTGGTGAAAAGAGTAGTCCATCTACACCAGGCTCAAATAGCCTATAAAGCACAAACACAGAACATGACACTAGTAGTTATTTGAAAAATGAAAGCAATTGAATGTAATCAAATGTGTCAGCCTCGTGTCGGATACCGGACAGACTTTCTGTTTAATGTGTCGGTGCTACATTAATAGAACTAAGGTCAGTCATAAGGGAGGAGAACTTCTAGCTCTCTACTTTAAAGGGAAGGTTCATAAAGTGTTTCTCATGCATAGGCAACATGGTACATGCACTTCCATGTCGGAAGTTTACGCTACTTAGTAGATCAGAGTTAACTATTTATTTTGGTAATGAACATTGGATTAATATAGTTTTCCTTTCAGATCCCAATGACAATAATCTTCACCAAATGCGACAAACGGAAGAAGAAAAAGAACGGAGGCAAAAAACCTGAGGATAATGTCAATGATTTTCAAGAGTTGATACGCGGCTACTTCCAAACCGTGCCTCCATGGATCATGACCAGTAATGTCACCCATGAAGGTCGCGATGAGATACTCCTCCATATGGCCCAACTTCGAAACTACTGGCTCAAGCACTAGTTTGTGGAAACCTATTGTGTTAGAGTTGAGTCGTCTATCTTGAATATTTAAGGGATTGTATATCTGAGTTACTATATCTTTTTCTTAGTAAGTTGTAGGGTAGGCTCAATGTTTTCAATGATTGAAATTCTAAATTCATCTAATTTCTCATGTTTATAGTAATAGCAAAATGCCATTAAATTGGCTTACACTTTAAGTTGTATCCTAAAACAAATAGATTGTTTGTTGAAACTTGAAACTAACCTCTGTTTTTTTTGGTAAGAAACTATCCTCTAATAAGCAATAACAATAGATTGTTTTATTGGCAAAAGAAATGAAGGTGCAAATAATTTGTTAAGCAGATATAACGTGCTTTTTCAACAACATGGTCTGCAAGCGAAAATAACAATCCACAATAAGGGAATTACGTTTTACACCACCATTTTTCCTATACACAATACTCCTTTTTTATGTTTTATTTCTTCAGAATATTCCTCATTTCTACATAATTTTAGATGTATTCTTTTCATGACATACATCTCCTTTATTTCTCCCCCCAACTAAACACCATGGAAATATTTTAAGGAGAAAGTTAATATTTTAAAGGATTACATATTAAGAATTAGAAGACTATGCTAAAAATGAATCAGTTAAACATTTATTTTTTAAATGTGATGTTTTTTAGTTCAATTAAAAGTTACTTTATAGTTTATCTCAAAATTTCTGTCAAAATTCTTTTTTAATGAAATTAAAAACCTAATTCCAAAATAATTTGATGTTTTAACTAATAAACCATTGAAAAAAAAGAATAGGTTTATCACTAAACTTATGTTTTATACACTTTTATATGTAGATTGACATATTTTATTTCAAACTCTGAGTTTAATATCACCAGGTAAGCATAAGAAACACACGTATCCGTGAGCCATGAAGTGTTGCACTATACTTGTATAGTCACTATTCAAAATCAAAATGTTGCATTATCTTTTTTTAATCTTTGATGGATTAATATAAAGTGTATGCAAATTAATAATAACAAGCGGGGATAGCTCAGTTGGGAGAGCGTCAGACTGAAGATCTGAAGGTCGCGTGTTCGATCCACGCTCACCGCAAAAACGTTTTTTATGTTCCCTAATTCTTTTCCATTCTACATCACGTTATTACATCGGTTACTGACTGTACTCATATTGAAAATCGTTTGGTCTATTTTCATTAGTCTATCCAATTGTTCCTTATTTGTTCCTTTCAAAAAAAATATATCCAGTAGCATTTTTTTCTAAGCTGCTGATTTTTCCTTGACAAACATTCCATGGAAAACCAATCATTTGATCTTTACCCTAATCGCATAATTTTAATTAATTTGACGGGTGACCATCTAACTTGATGTTGACTCTTCCCAGCCACCATTCAAGTATGCAAATAATTAAAATGTAGTGAACAACTTACCAGAACAAAATATGAGAACCACCAATTGTATTTTAAAGAGCAATAATTAATAAGAATAAAATTTGGTAATAAAATGAGACTTAGATGACAATAACATGTTCGAAAGAAAGATGAGTCTCACTCTCTATTTTGTGAAAATTAATTATCATCAAAATCGATAGATATTTCTCTATAATATCATGATTGAAAAAAAACCAAACGTTGGTTGGTGTAGTGATAATTGGCGATTTGAAGTTGAACTTGATAAAGAAAACCACAATACAATTCCCGCAACTACGTTTGATGCTCGCCTCAATCATGTCCATAAGACTTAACAATTAACTCAATTAATAATATCAATATTATTAGATATTTAGATAGACACCTTCACTTAATTAATCTAAATATGAATACAAAATTTTACAGTTTTGTCACTTCATCTTCACACAAAAAAGTAGAAAACAAATCCTCAGAATATTGTGATGGTCCACTCTATTTTGTGAAATCCACCTCAAGATGTATTGATCAAAACCGTTATGAAAAATAAATGATTTGAAGTTTTGGACCACATAAATTAAATGCCTTTTAACCCCATAAAACCACGATGGTCCTGAATCTTGATTAAACTGATGATTAGCTTTCATGTGCACATTGTGTACGTACCTTCTGAATTGCCTTGTGAATTAAGCTTGTGCCTTGTGGATGTTATATAACGTGACAGGACCACCTTAATAGGTTTTCTTAAGTGCAACAATTGGGATGCAATTTTTGCTTAAATTGTCATCTTAAAGACTACAAAGAGCTAATTTAATTCATATGTATTAGCTACCTTTATTTGACACGGATTCATGTTAGCTACTTGATTGTGCCTAATCTCGAATTAGATTTCAAACACACACCCGTCCACACCAGACCATCATATCTATAATTGATAATTCGTCAAAAAAATAAAAATTATATTTAATAAGAAAAGGGTGAAGTGACGCGCTCGTTTACTTTCGATCCATATGTAAAAAATAAGAAACTCTGTGGACATTTTCATATCTATTTTAAATTTTAAATCTTACCTTTACACCATAAAATTAGCTAGAAATATATGGAGTATATATTTGTCGATGATTTGTGTTGGTAGACACTAGACATACATAACATCAGGCAAGTGCAGTTGAATTAAGGCCCAAGAGGGGGGCCAATATTGGCAACATATATATCAATTGGCCATGTCTCGTTTTCTTAATGACAATTTGAAATTATCATGCACAGATCTTAAAACATGATAATGCACAACTTGAAATTCTTATGATCATGTGATTGTAAAATTATTTTTGAAGTATTAAAAATTTTCAAAGAGGTTTTACCATTTGAATCAAAATCAACTTTTATGATATTTATGTAATCTTTAACTAATTAGATGATATAATTAAAACAAAGGTATTGAAAATGGAAAATGACATTCAATTAGATGATATACTCCTTATTGTAGAATGGACTGAAAACGATACATGTACGCATTCTTTCCAAAACTAAAAAAATCCCAACTAGCCTTCCATGCATATGTATGTCCATAAAAGAAGAAAATTTCTCTTTAGCCCCTCCTACATTTCTCTTTCACCCCCCTAACTACCTCATTTGCTCTCATAATGGCAAATTCGGGACGCACAACCCGACCCGAAGTAAGATTCGGGAGATACGTCCCGAAATTTTGTTCCCCAGCACCCCCACTTGGTTTACTTCGTGACGAGCATCCCGAATTGAAATTCGGTTTGCAAGTCACGAATTCTACCTCAAACAACTGATGAATTCCACTCTTTTCTTCAATGTTATCTTGATTTTCATGATGAAGAGCTTCAAAATCTGATCTACTTTGATCTGAGTGATGATCAACTTGTGAGAAAAATACACCTTCTTTGATTAAATTCTGCTTCTGTGAATTCTCTTCATAATCCAAAATGTTCATAGAAGGGTTAATCACAATGCAAAGAGGGTAGAATCTGTTATCAAAATTGACACCACAGCAAGAACACTTCAAACCCTTTTCAACTTTCTCAACCACCTTTTCATCAACACCATTAATCATATCCATTTCCTTCATCCATGGAAAAAAATCAAAATTTTCAGAAAGTTTAGCATAATTTAGTTTGGATGAAAATGAAGATGAACAATCCTCACACATGTCATCTGATTCAGCAAGTTTTTGATGATTTAAACCAATTCGTGAGATAGGTCCCGAAGTAGGGTTCGGGATGCATCTCACGAATTTTTCTGGGGGTGAATTATTCATATTTTTGGTTAAATTCGTGACGTGCGCCCCAAACTCTACTTCGGGACCTATATCATGAATTGGTTTTTGTACACATTTTCAAGGGTATTTTGGAGTTTCAGGGGGTTAAAGAGAAATTTTCATAAAAGAAATATACGCACTGTCAAAATGTGGAACATTCTGCGATATTGGGATAGGTCATAGGTAGTTAACATAATCTTTTTTTTTTTTTGACGAAAATTATAATATATTCAATAATGCTTATCAAAAAAAATTCGATAATCCAATTAATCTATATCTATACTATTACTAGAACAATACAGGTTGTATTTGCATGCATATGCAGGCATTCGTTAGTTAGATATTAGTAATGTTTCATGTGCATGCAACCATGTTATTCTAAGGTATAAATTGTTACAACTTACAAATCCCCTTTGAGTAACGTTAGTTTATATTTATCAAATTTATGTTACAATATCCCCTTTGGTTTGGTAGGCCATATTGGCAGAAAAAACAATGAACCATATATATGGATATTCATTCCATCAAATTTAATTGGTGAAGTCTTTAGAATTGATTCAATTCTAGAGGTGTAAGATTTATTTTGACATGTTTAGTTGTTCCTCGATAAATTTGATCTTTTAATTAGTTTTAATTTGAAGTTAAAATTTGTCATTTTTGAATCATAATTTATTGTTCAACTGAAATTACTCCGTCCTATAATATATGACTTAGTTGATAATTTTATACAGAGTCTATTTGGGAAGGACAAAAATTAGTTTATAGATTATAGGTTATAAGCTCATAAGTCCTATTTAACTGTCATGTTATCATGAATTTATAGCTTATTTCACTAACTTATAACTAATTTTTGAAACGCTATTTCAAAATAGCTTATTGTTTATATTTTTTAACTTATCTTGTTCCATATTTCCCGTTATATTTTTAACCAAAGTCCATTTTTACCCTCTTTATAATTTGTTACTCCTTTTTCACTCCTTTTTTTATTTTTTATAATAGCCAATGAATATCTTTCTTATTTTTGGTTATAAGCCAATGAATGGTTTTTTCGTTTACATCCAGTGGGTGACTTTTCTTATTATTTTTTTTTCCTTATTTTTATTTTTATTATTAGAATCATGCCTATGTAATAAATGTTGCCATTATATAACATTGTTATAAACAATATTTAATTTAAACTAAAATATTCATGTTTTTTATAATACATCTACTACTACAATAATAAAGTTAATTACATACAAAATTTCTTTAATACCCTCATATTATCTAACAAAATACCCTATTTTTGTGGGCTAATATGTCTTTTTGCAAGTTAATTATGATTAAGGATTTTGAATTTAATTTATTAGTTAATGACTTTCACGTATTTTTAGACTAACCTTACTTATGTTTAGTCAAAAAAGTCTGACAAATCTTTTACTATTCTTTGCTTTTTCAAAAAAAAATATATTTTACTACTCCATTAAGATAGATATAACATTTCATGTTTATTTTTTAGAACAAAATTAGCCTTTCATAGTTTTTTCGTAACAAAATTTTATCAACGAATCTCACTAAAAAAACTATTACTCCTTCAGTACTACAATATAAGTCGTTTTGAGAAAAAAAAATTGTACCAAAATATAAGTCGTTTTACAATATCAATGCAACATTTAATGCTAATTTTCTTATCATACCCTTAACTATTTATTACTCTCTCTTCTTTTACTTCTATAATTTATCTTTTTCATACCATTAATGAAGGACAATTTTGTAATTTAACTCATAATTTCTCTTTTTCATACAACAATGATTACATTTTTTAATTTATGTGATATAGTCAAAACGACCTATATTTTAGTACGGATGGAGTAAATGTTATGTGATTTGAATCTTGAATTTTAATTTTGATCCTAACTGTAATTTAGTTTTACATTACTTTAAATCAGATTTTTATACATTGTAAATTATTAAATTGATCCCTTATTTTATAGTACTAGAATATTTTAAAACGTTTTTTACTGTTAAATTTTATTCATATCAATCTTTTTGTAAATAAGCTATGGACTAAATTGATAATAAATAGATAAAGTTAAGAACCGTAATAATTTACTCCATTCGTGTCTAATTATAATACCACTTTGACAAAATATGGATATTAAAAATGTTGATTTAAATATTATATTAGTTGATGAATTATATTGGTTGAGAGAGAGAGAGATGATTTATATTTTTTTTGGTACCTGAGAGAGATGATTTATATGAAATAAATTATGTTGTTTTGATTAAAAATACAAAATTGAATTATATTTTTTAATTTCTAAGGAAAATTAATAAAGTAATATTTCTTTTAACATCATTGCATTCTTTAAATGGTGAAAAAATTTGGTAAAGGTGATAGTTTTGCAACTTTGCAGTGCAACTACGCACAATGGTGAAAATATTTAACGGTGTTTTGCATATAAAATAATTTTTTTTGAAGAGACACTACACTAATATTAATATTTTGAAAAATGTAATGCTTTTTTAATTTTTTATCATATCGACTTTATCATATTAGTATATTTTTTATGCATCTCATTCTGGTACATAAAACCCACAATGGGATACGGTGGTAACATATAATTGTGTTTTGCATATAAAATAATGAAATAGTTCATATAAATAATATATTAATGTTGATATTTTGAAAATATGATAATGAGTTTTTAAATTTAATTATATTGATTTTCTCATATCTGTACATATTTTTAAACATCTCAAACTAATACATATAATATTGATTTTACAAACATGGGTAAATAAAATATGCAACGGCCACATCGTTAATATATAATAATTTTTCCTTATTAATTAATTTAATAAAAAAATATGTTAATAATTTTCATTTACTATATTTAAATATTTTATAATATTATCAATATAATTCACTTTTGTATATTACGCGACCCGTGCATCGCACGGGTCTTTTACTAGTTTTATATATATGAATTAAACATATGTAGAAGTTAGTACAACATACATTATAATAGTAGTAATTATTATTATTATTATTATTATTATTATATATTCATTGTTATAAGATACAATTAAATCTTACAATATAATATATTCATCGATTTTTATTAAAATATTCTTCATTTTTTCGCTCATCTAATAATTACAATAATGAAGTAAAATAGAAAAAAATAAATGTTATAAATAGTTAAAATTTATTATTTTTTAAAAAATATTTAATAAATAAGTCAGTTATTTTAAAACAGATAAAATAATTGTAAAATATCTTTAATTGTGTCTTTATTTTTTAAATAAACCTAAATTTTGGGAGAAAATTAAAATGTTACTACTCTCCTCAAGTAAAAAATTTGAGACGGAGTGAGAAAAAAATTTCATATAAGAAAAAAAAACTTAATCATTAATTAATCTCCTCAAGTTGGTCATAATTAACAGGTGAAGTGGGGCCGTATGACACACTGCTATGCAGACTGCTCTCTTTCCGACAGAGCACGGCAAAGGTATGATGAAATCATAGCTTGCGTAAAGTGCTACTGACATTAGTCCAGTCAGTGAAAATGAAATTGGGAAATGGATTCTATTTCCATGAATCCAAGTGTGATTTCTTGTTGGTTTTAAAGTGAATATGGTAAATTATTGTGAAATGTAAAAAAATTTAGTCGCGGATAGTAAAAAGGTTAAGTTACTGTACCAAAAAAAAAAAAGTAAGTTTTACTACATAAAGAATATATAAAGAGTAAAGAAAATTTCAAAACAAATATTTCCTCCGTCCCGATGTAAGTGTCCCAGACTTCTAAATTTTTAGTTGACCATTTCACATATTTTTTAAAAAGTATATAGTAGTAAATGAAAGAGAGGATATAAAACTTTTACAGAAATACCTTACTTTTTATTGGTAGTAAACATTGAAATACTAAAAAGTAGATTTTTTTAATTACTTTATTATCTCCTCTAATCATTATACTATAAAGTGATAAAAGTAAATATAAAAAAACAATGTTATAAATATTGTATAGGACAATTATTTTAGGATAAACAATTTTGACAAATATAACATTTATTTTAAGACGGAGAGAGAAATATATTATCTATCTTTCCCGTTCCTAATTATAAGCCTATTTTAAATAAAGTTTAATCTCTAAATATAAGTTTTTGTTACAAATTATTAAGTATATTTATTAATTTTTTTCTTATATGTATCCCTAATTACTACTCCATCCGTCCCAATTTAATCCTCTTTTAGATATGAGATGACACATATTTTTTAGCTTAACATTTATATATGTTGCGCCTTAAGAATATTGATTAAAAAAATCATGGTTATGTTTGGTAATGTCAAAATTTGAGCTAAATTCCCTGCTGTATAAAGAAAAAAAGTTCAATTAAGTAATTTTTTTTCACATAAATTTATAGTTTATTTTGATTAGTTTTTAACTTATTTGTATAAGCTAATTCAATTAGCTTAACTTATTAACTAATACTTCCTCCGATCCTTTATATAAGAAGATTTTTACTTTTTAAATTCATTGAGAATCTAATGTATCTGATCCACATTATTGACTAAATACATTAGATTCTCAATGAATCTAAAAAGCAAAAATCTTCTTATATTAAGGATCGGAGAGAGTAGCTTTTATGTCATCTAGTCCACTATTGTTTTTTCTTTTATTTCTATCATCTTACTTAAAAATTATTAAATATTAGTTATACATTATATTTTTATGTCATTTTATATTAATAAATTAGTTCAACAACAACTTTTATCAAACACTACTGGCATATTATTAGCTAATTAATAAGTTATTAACTAGTTTATAAACTATCAACTATAATTAAATTCATTTATTTCAGTCAAAAAACAAAAACTATAAATTTATTCATTATAAACTATTTATAAATTATCCAATATTCTTGTTGCTGTTTTTCTTTTTTCTAATGTATCAAAAAAATAAACTATCCACTATTTTTTTTGTCAAACAAAACTATTGTACGTACCTTATTACCTGTACACAATTCAGTTAATCAAAGAAGCGTACACTGGTAATCATCAAAAGGGTAGTTGCGATGCTATTGTTACCGATTGCAAAGCGTACAAATATGACTTGTCTTAGTCATTTTCATGTTGCTTAAATTCGGATAAACGGTGTTAATTTAATGAAGTTGGTGTGTAGATAATAAATGTCATAACAACAATTCCACTGCAATTCCATGCAATTTAATGGTTTCTGGCTGCCTATTTTATTGTAAATTCAGCTGAAAAGATGGAGTAAGTAAGTGGTCCTGATTCCTATTTGAAAAAATGAAATCATTTCAACAACGAAATTGCATTGAATAGGTAATAAAAATGGGTACACAGGGTCTTTTTGGCAAAAAATAACGGATAGCTTATAAGTTAGCTTATAGTGGATGAGCTTATAGCTGATAGCTGATAAGCTAGCTGATAGCTTATAGCTGATAAGCTAGCTGGTTGAATTTGTAGTGTTTGGTAAAATTAGCGGTTGAAGTGACTTATTGATATGAAAAGACATAAAAAATATATATAAAATTAATATTTAATTATTTTTAAGTAAGATGATAGGGGTAAAGTTGGAAGAAAAAGTAATAAGCTAAAAGCTATAAGCTAATTGAATTAGCTTATCAAAATAAGTTAAAAGCTGATCAAAATAGGCTATAAGCTCGTGTAAAAAAAATGTTGCCAAACAGGATTTATTTTTCATAATGAGTTTATAAGCTAAAACAGACCCACAATCTATCTAGCACTTCATCCCAAATTAAGATATGTTTTTTCCACATTACTCCGTATTAACTTTTGTTTTCACATTCACAAAATAATTAAAAAAAAATGATACAATTAATATATAATCCCGGAACAAAACAATTTAATCATTCAAAGAGAACATGGAACAAGAAAAAAAAACATTAGTAGAGTGTTATGTTCTATTATGAAATTAAAGAAGAAAAAAAAGGTAGTATTAGATGTTATAAACTGCAATCATATACCGTCCCTACTCCCTATAGAACATCTTTCACAACCCACTCTTTCACCCATCACTTTTCTTTATAAGTCAAAAAAACTAATTAGATAAAAAAAAAATGCAATATGTACAGAGAGAGAGAGAAGTGTAAGCACAATTAGGGTCCCTTTCGGTTAAGAATTTTCCGCATTCACGTAGTCGAGACCATCAACAAGTGGTCGATCAAGACTTTAAGACTTGACAAATCAAATTCAAACTTAAGTTATAAATCTAAAATCTGCAATTTTAGACTGTATGATCTTGATCACGAAACTACCAATCTCCCGAATGTATAATCCCTACGGCATGGAATACAAATTCATTGAGGTCCCCACTAAGGAAGAAATCCACCAATATTTTTCTTTGCTTCAACCTCAATTCAATATCTTCTGATCAACCCCAAACCAACCCATGAATATTACATATTGTCCTCTCACTTTTTGCCCACTTCTCCTCCATGCATGGATTGGAGTACTACTCGATCCAATTTGGTACAATGCAATTGTACACACATGTTTTATTGCAAAGTTAGCCCCTCCAAAAATATACTCTCACTTTCCATTCATTTATATACCAAACAACCTTCAATTCAGTATATTCCTCCATGAATAAATGAATGAATATCTATGAGTTAGCCAAGACCAAATATCAATGATTATGATAAGTTGTTCTCGAGATCAATATCCCTTTTCTTTTGTGTCTCTCACTTGGCCAAAACCAAATTTATGTGGCAAAATTGAGGGAGCAAAAATTGCTCACTATATATAATGTTTTTGTTTTTATGATCCAACTTTTGCTTCAGCTTCTAAACATTGTTCAATGTCATCAGCTATTCTTTTTGCATCCATAGATGCACCTAGTAGTCCCCTTTTTGTAAAACCTACTGCATAGAGTCCATTTTTACCTTTCCATCCATTTGGAAATGGCTTCATAGGAAATCCATCTTTCTTAGAGAACATGTCCTCTTCCTATAAATATGTAAAATTAAATTGCTTCAATATAATTCATTCATCCCATCTCAAATATAAACAAAATATATATTAAAAAAGTGTACTTAGTCTAAATTATATATATAAAAGAGTATCTAAAATTTATAGAGAATTTTATAGTTAAAAACATATTTATATTATAAAAGAGTCTTATACAGTACTTTCTCTGATCTTAATTATAAGCAAAGATTCATTTCCAAAATTCATCGAATCATTTGGCTCATATTTTAAACAAAATACATAAGAGATTCAATGAACCTAAAAAAAATATTTGTTTGTATTTAAAACCAAAGAGAATAGGAGTAGTACTAATTATTAGAACAAAGAGAGTACTGAAAAAAAAATACTCCAGTAGTTGATAAATGCATGGTGTTCATGGATTAGGATTTCAACTTCAAGTAGAAAAAAATGAGGCAATAATACTATATGATTGAGAAAATTTAGTTAATGATTGAGGATCCATTTTGTTCATGTATCACATACCTTGAGCCAATAGGGTACGTTGCTTTTGTAACCCGTTGCCAATATGATGCCATCAAAATTCTCTGACCTTCCATCTACGAATTCCACAGTGTGACGTTTTAACCGCTTTATGCTTGGCCGTACCTACACATCAATCCATTGTTAGTGTTTTTGTAAATGTCAAATCCATTTTGAGTTTGACAACCAAAAATCTAATGAAAATAACTAATTAACCCCACCAAGCATGATTCAATTAATGATTAACCATATATTTGTGTTGATTAGCTTTTTGATTAAAAATTATAAATTAAACAATTGTGCTTTCATCCATGATTTGATTGAAATCACATTATCATGAAAAATCTTGCCAACAAAAAAACAAAGAGGTGGGAACAAATTAAATTAAGAATCCATTTAATTAATTAATTATATGAAAAAGAGAAAAGAGGAGATGTAAGTTGCACTTGATGAAAAGCAAAAAGGAAATCATTAGGTACCACCATTAGTTTTTTTATTCAAACACCTATAAGAAAATATTTATAAAATATTTTACAAAGTACAAAAACATTCTCCTACCTATCATACTAGAGCCACCATAACCCAAAGAAAATTGCTCTCAAAATCTACACTCACATTACTTTCACTAATTTTTTAAAAGTTTAATAGTAATAGCTTTAATGAATGTTTGAATTACCGACGTATTTAAAGATTCAACAAAATGACAATGTCATGCTAATTTCGTATTATTTGTCAAACTCATCATTAATTCAAACATATATACGTTTAAACTAGATTACAATGCAAATGCTAGCTAGCAAGTTTTAATTAAGATCTCCAAAATAATACTAAAGAAAGAGTTAATTTTATCTATTTGATAAAAAATGTGAATTAATATAGTACCTTAATGTGTCCACCTTTAATCTTGGCAAGAGTACCCACATCTAAGACGGGAGTTTTCCAGAGATGTTTTTGAGTTGAAGCGGACCCAAAGTAGGACGATCTAATCCAAGTTGAGAAGTGTCACCAAGCATAAGCCATGACACTATGAGCAAGAACCGATCGACAAGTTTCAATGGAAACCACTTAAGTAACCACATGGACAACCCGAAAGTTGATTTTCCTAGCATCTCTCGTGGTAGAACGTGTACCTAATTATATTAAAAACATTTTAATTAATGAAATGCTATAAACATTTTAAAAAAAAAACATAACATTAAAACATTCATTGGGGCAAAAGGTACGAGGACTTTGGCTGCCTAATGTTGTTGCAGGCTTAGGCCATACTCTATGTGGGGAAAACACTCAGAAAAATCATGTGTGGTGGAAAAAAATGAAAAAAATAATAAGAAAATAAATTACTACTACTATTTTTTTTTTGGTACAATTTACTAGTACTATTTACTAGTAGTACATAAATAATTGATCAAAAAAAAGTAGTACATAAATAACATCATGCCCATGTTGCGCATGCTTGAGAATCCAAGAAAAGTGCAAGAAATATCAAGTCTTTCTTGAAATATATATTGTGCTTTGTAAACAATTAATTAAAAGGTTATTCTTTTAACAATCCATTTTGGAACTTGAAACCTGTGGCTGCATGCAAATAAAAAATTAATGAAACAAGTGTTTTTGTAATTCATGTGAAAATTGTTAGCCTAAAAAGCTAAAGTTGGAGAGTGTCAAGTTCAAATTTTCATTTTTCTAGTACCAAATAAAATAACCATTTTTCTGATTGGGAGATAGTCCTTGGTGAAAAACCTTTAAACCAAAAATTTGGAAATAGAAATTAATTAACTAGGTTAGGTATATGCATAAAGAAATTTTTCAAAAATTAAAAATAAAAATAAATTTAGGAAGTAGAAATTAAAAAGTGAGTCTCTCTTAACTCTTATGATACTTGATTTTTTTTTCTTCTGCATCAAATTGAATAAAAAATTCCAAATAAGGAGGGACTGCAACTTTTGAAAAGAAGAAAATTTAACATAAAAACTTCTACTCCTGTTCTCATTTTTTATAATATAAACCATTTTCAAAATAAGAGAGAAAACAATAATAATATCAATAATCAATAATTAGTTATAAAAGAAAGTTAATTACTTACTGAATCTCTAACAACAAGAGAAGGAGTAGCATCATGGTTACAAAGATCCAAACAAACTTCCATACCAGAATTACCACACCCAACCACCAAAACTCTCTTCCCTCTAAACTCTTCACCACTTTTATACAAACTTGTATGTCTTATAATCCCATCAAATTCATCTACACCTTCAATATTAGGCACAACAGCCTCTGCATTTTCTCCGGTTGCAACGATCAACCACCGACAAACATACTCCGTCGTTAAATCCCCTTTACTATTAAAACTCTTCAACTTCCAACAACCAATTTTACTATCAAATTCCGCATTTTTCACCGTCTCATTAAACCGCGGCCTAATATCGAAAACATCTGCATAGTCCTCTAAGTATTTTATGAATTGTTGCTTTGAAGGGTATGTTGGGAAATTTGAAGGAAATTCCATGAAGGGTAATTCACAAAATTGTTTCGGGAGATGAAGACGTAACCGATCGTAGGTTTTGAGTTGCCATAATGAAGCTATGCAATTAGATCTTTCTAGAATTATACATGGAATGTTTTTTTCTTTGAGACATGCTGCTGCCGCTAAACCAGAAGGTCCTGCGCCAACAATCACAGGTCCATGAACAAACACGCGTTGTTCATGGACCTGTGTTGATGGCAATTTGTTGGTAAAAATTTTCATGAATAAAGGATCATGAGCTTGTTTTCCTTCTAATTCTCTTAAGCAATAGTCCATCAAGAAAAAGAATGTTGAAGGTTAGGAAGAAAGCGCGTGGGAGAGAAAAGAAACAAGTTTTGAAGGATGTTTTTGTTTGATTAGGTTGAGTTTGGTGGTGAAATAAAGGGTTAGGCTTGTGAAAAGAAATAATAATAATTTAGCTGAAAAATGGGAGTGGAATTGAAGAGGGTCTTATCCCGGAGCCACTTGAATGTGATTTGAAAATGTGTATATCTTGTGGAGGAGGGTTAAGCGGAACAACTAGATCAGCATTGATATCACAGAGAGAGACTGAGTGAGAAGGATGGTGATATTATGATCGATATACATATCTATCACTATGTTATGTGTGAAGAGTATATTTATATTCTTATTCTTATTGTCATATACCAATTTATTATTAATAATATGGACAAAATCTAAGTGGTAAAAATAAAGGTGGAGTCATTATATATTTATATACTATTGGTGTGACATCTTAGTGAAACAACATGTTTTTTTTTTTTTTTTTTTTTTTTTTTTTTATATAATTGAAAGTTGAAACTAGATTGTCTTTGGTTATTTAATTAATAAATTATAGTTTGGGTTCATAGAAATAGAAATTAATTTAGTACTTATATGTCTAAAAATCTTATTCAATTTATAAAAAAAATATCAAAATTGATAAGTCGGACGTCCATGACCATGACTCGAATTTCACTCTTTATTTTATGTGTGAGTTTTCAATAACTTATTATTTCGTAAAATTAGTACTTATATTAAACTTAAATTGTGATTTGTTAGAATCTCCTCTTATCGTCTCTATTGTCGTTCTCTCTCTAATTCCATACTATTGATTTTTATGAAAAGTAATATTTGATTAAAAAACTGGTTTCTACAAAAAAAATATTTAATAAGTGTTGCATGAAAACTTTATGTTTGTAAAAAAATTATATTGTCAATCAAATATATATGGCTTTTAGATTATTAATAATATTTGGCTTTAATCTTAATTAATTCAAAAAGCATGCATATGATTAATTGTGATTTATTGCTATTTAAAAAAAATTGTTGGGCTATTATAAATTTTTTATACTTATACATATAGATACTGTATTAAAATTAAATCATTAATAAATAAATAAATAAATAAAATCAAAGAAAAAAAATTGATAGGCCATATATAGTCTATAGATATAACCCAATGGGTGTGGTTGAGCGGTTGTGGTTCATCCTCCTTTAACTAAGGGTCGATAGTTCGATCTTCACATTGAGAACAGAGTAGTTTTAAATATTTCGGCCAGTTATCCCACCTATCGAGATGCCTCCAATTTAACGAGGAATTAGTCACTGCGTTCGGCGGTGAATACCCCAGTCTCAACAAAAAAAATATAGTCTATAGATATGCATTCATTTGAACAGAATGCTAAATACAGTACACCTAGAAAGCATAGAATTTAGTTGGGAAGTTAAAGTTAAGGTCTTCACATATTTAAATCCACATTAAAACGTCACTGTATTCGTCAATGTTTGGGGAGATTGTGAATATGATTAGGAGTATCTTAGAGAAAATAATGATTCATATTAAGTACTTATAATTGGTTACAAAATCCAATAAGATGTGAATTACAGTTAAAAAGAGTTGTTTTAACATAATGACCTAGAAGATAGCTTGTGATCATTTTCATTGGATTTTGGAATGACCCAACTTGGGCCTCATAGATTGTGAACTGTATCTTATTTATTGCAAGTAAGGCAGTGCTGCTATTTTAAAAATACAGTACTCCATTCATTTCAAAACAGTCAAATATTTATGCACTCCAAGATTGAAAACAGAGTCAAATATCACTCAACACATTTAATTTATGGATAACGTTAATATGTGTTTTAAGGACACATTTTAAAGAAAAGAAAACTCGCACGTGTCTTTAAAATATACTCCTATATTAATGATTTAAATATAATAATATTTTGCGTTCTTAATATGTATCTTTATGGCACATTTTTTTTTTTAAAATAGCAAATTTTATTCATCAACTCTATAATAAGGAGTACAAGAGTATCGATCAAAGAAAATCCAAAAAGCAGAGAATAAAAAAGAGGCTACAACACCAACACAAACCCACACCCTCACAACTTCTTGATCAATTAGCGGTCAATGCAACTCCCGGGGTTCCAATGCCACTCATGACACATGTTAATATGACCCGTTAAAAAATTCACTATAAAAGTATCTGTATAATCAATTTTTAAGAATCAATTTGAGTTATTTAACATACTTCCTCCGTTCTTAAAGATAAGCGAAAATTAATCAAAAAAAATTGATGTGTTTAGTTGAGACGGAGGAAAATGCCTTAAACCAACCTGTGAGTGAAGACAGTAGCCTATGCACCCACAATTAAAAATTAATTAGACATTATCATGATGCTAGTACTATATTTTAGGAATGAATCAAAACTCAATACTTCTATTCAAGTTGAAATATACTCAAATTTCCATTTGTTTTTATTAATAGCGTGATAAATCATCTTCACAATTAAACTTTGAGGGGTGTAGGCCGTAGAGTAGATGATGTTTTTTTTAGATCAAAAGGGTGGATGTTTATCACTCTATACATGTTAAAAAATGCAATTATACATATAAGTTAGTAAGTATTAGATAATTAGTGAACTACCAAAAAAAATTGATGAAAGTAGCCGAAAGCTACAACAAAGATTGTGATAGCACAATGGGATTAATATATAACAACCTTATTGAAAAAGTGATTATTAGTAGTATTAGTTAGTCCCTCTCATAGGATTTACAAGCTACTATAGTCTATATAACCTATATATACCCTAAAACACATTTTTCCTTTTCAATCTTCTAAGTTCTAAGCGGTACGTATAGTATATTAATTTTACTCTTTAGAAATAGGTTAGGGACAAAGGTGACGAGGATGTTCACTTCCGAAGTGGGGGCTTTGAAAAGTTAGCCCCAAAAGCCCAATTAAACCAATGAAACTGGGCTTTCTTTAACCACGCTGGGTGCTATTCACAATGGCCCACTGTTTTAGGCTTCAAATATTTTTTTATCAGGTAATAGATGATTAGAATTTAATCTTTAAAGTTGTATAAGTGAGCATACTAGAGTTTAAACTCTTGTTCTTGCATAGTTGAACTATCATGCAATTTTCGTATCTGTTGAGAGGTTCATACCTTCACTGATGAACATATGCACTAATCATCCCATTAAATTAATATTCAGTCTTATAGCAACGTATATTTTATCTCATTAGTGAGAGTGAGAGGTAGCATAATCAACCCTAACTTCTCCAAAGAATCTCTTAGATGGTTTAAATATTTTAGAGATCAATCAATTGTATACAATTTACTGTTTTAAATATCATATATATGTTATAATTTGTATTTATGATCTAGTGGCTTAATTATACGAAATTTCTTCTTATTAAAGAAATCATAATTTTAATATAAATTCTACATTTAAAATGTGTGAGATTCATCACTAAACTACTCCTACTTAAAAAAAATTATGTTAGTAATAATTATGTGTAGAAAAATGAGACCCGCATGCGCCTACCAGTACATTTGAGAGGGTCTAATAACGTCTAAGTAAATTTTAATTGGTGCCGGGTTGACATTCTAAAGCATTTCACTTTGCTTATGCATTAATAAACCGAAAGCATATGAAGGGATTATCCAATAAAATCACCATCTTAATATCTTAACATTTCATGTGTACTACAAATTAATCCAATCAAACCATCATATAGTTAATTTAGGTGGGGATGTGACCTAAAGGTTCTATTATAGCTAGAGTAAAGCAAGTGGCTATTGGAACTACATAATAAATAAAAGGGTTTGAACACTTTAATTCTTTAATATACATTGTCAAATGGAATTTTTATATTATATGAGTTTAACTCAATTGATATAAACATCACATTATGTGAAAGTCAAAATTCGAATCTTAGACATCTCTTTATTCATCTAAACGGTGAAATTTCTAGTAATTAAAATATTTGACAAAAAAATGAAAATTTTATAACAAATGGGTGAATATTACAAGAATATTTTTTATATTGTGTAAATTACATTTTTGTCATTATAACACAAAGTGGCTTATGTTCAAAAGTCCTAACTCAACTGATATAAAATGCTGAAATTATTAGGCCAGACATCCATAATTGAGGTTTCATATCCGGTCCCTCTACTTTGTACGTGTGAGTTTATAATAATTTTGTCATTTCATCTATGTGCTAAAAAAATTAAACAATATGGCATATATTTTAATTAAGATTTAACTACATTTAATTTTTATCCCATATATTCCATTAAATCATGATCAACTCGTTATATATATAGGAAGATGCATTGTTGAGTAATTATATAAGCTTCTGTCAAAAAAAAAAGTAATTATATAAGCTTTTAAAGACACACAATTGCAAATCATACCAAATTTTTTTACTAATTAAAAAATGTATTCAACCATTTAAATTGGTACCTAGGTATAAAGAACACCACAAATTCAACTCACTATAAATTAAAAAGATGATTAAAAGAATAAACTCATCTAAATTAATAGTATAAAAAGATACTGTACTACTCTTTTCGGTCTTTATTATAAGCAAAAATTACTCTTTAGATACATTTAATAATTAATATCTAGTTTACAATTAAGACTAAATACATTAGTTATTCAATGTATTTTTTTTTCTTTTTTTTGAACAAAAAATATATATATTTTATAAATTAGATCTATGCACAAGACGATCAAAGATCATAAAAGAAGAACTTTATTCAACATATCTAAAAAGTGACAATTACTTATACTTAAGGTCGGAGGAAGTATGCCAAAAATATGACAATAAAAAAATTATGTATGTGTAAAAAAATTTATTTAAATATGAATAGTTGAAAAAAAAAGTAATATACGTCGTAAGAACGCAAATTCTTAAAAATTAAAATATTAAATTTTAATTTATTTTAAATTTTTATCACTTTTAACATTTTAAAGACAAATATTATATTAGCATGATCATAACAATTTTATTTCTCCCACAACCTTCTCGATGACCCACCCCAGTAGTATACTCTCCCTCCCCCAGAAAAATCTCTACATGACCAACTTACATACTCTCCGTCCCACGATATAAATATAAGTACTTTTGACTTATTTTATATATATTAAAAATAATTGGTAGTATATATAATTATTATATCTAGTTTATATAAATTTTACTAAATTGTCTTTTATTTGTATGTGTATTTAATTTGACTTTTCATATTTCGATGTAAGTTAGTATAATAATTAGAGATATATATAAGAAAAAAATAATAAATATATCTAGTAATTTGTAAAGGGACTTATATTTTAAGATTAAATTTTTTTTAAAAAAATATTTATAATTTGGGACGGAAGGATTATATAATATAAACTATCTACATACATATAGGGTCATGCTCGCCACTTAATTTTTTTTAATGACAAATATATTTATTAATAATAATTTGATCTCTGCAAAAGAAGGACAAAGACCCATAAAACAAGAGCTACAAAATAAATGTGTTGTATATAAACAGAACACCACTAAAATATACCAAAATATATATCGACTAAAAAAAATTTAACCATAATCTCATTCTTATAAAAACACTCTTCATTTCTTTTATCGGTTATATAAACGATAATGATTCATTTTTCAAATTTACTAAATAACGTTAATTAACACGTAAATTGTTTCTTTTATAAAAGACACATAAGGAAGGAACTAGGAAGTATATTTCTGAGAATACTTCTTCTCATATTTATAAATGTTCCCAACTTTAATCATTGCATAAATTAAGCTCCAAGGGATCGATTAGACAGGCATATGGAGATGGAAATATAATTCGTCCATGATTTAAAGCACATAATTTCTCCATGATTTAAAGCACAATCGTACAACACGATAATATATAATACTACTTACATCCTCTTTTTTGTTTTGTTGTATTCCATTTAGTGTCTTTTGGTTGTAAGTTGTAACCCGTATTTTTATTTTTAAAAAAAGAAAAAATGTTAGTGTTTTCCTGTATTTATTGTCTTATTATTTCCCATATGCATGACATGGTGAGGCTATAACATCTAATAGGAGGGTAATATATTTTGGTAAGTAAGACCTTTTTTTTTTGACTAAGGTAAGTAAGACTTACATACTCACATTCACACCTCATACAAATAAGTACATTACTTTTTTTTTGATACGTAGGCAATACATACTTTAATTTTACGTACGCAATACATACTGTAATCTTTTAGGATTTAAGATATTGAAATGACTTTTAAATTGAATAACAACGATAGATGTAATTCTTTTTGAAATATGATTGATCCCATATTCATAGTATGTACAATAAATTTAGGTGATGAAAAAGACATTTGAGCAGAAGAGCGTATTAGCGCACATTTGTGGATAATGCTAATGCAGGCCAATTAGTATGCTTAATACCGATTAGATGCATTTGTGGATATAGGTTGGATAGATGAAGATCCAGGATTAATTCTTAGAAGAAGTAATTTATCTTTTCGATGTAACAAAAATAAAATATCTAATACCATATAATCTAAATTATGTCAAGAAGTTGACCAAAAAAAAAATTATGTGAAGAAGTTACATTTCAACTAGCAGAAAATGTCAAAATTGTTAGGTCGGACGTCTATGATCAAAATTCAATCTGCAATATCTCTACTCTGTGTTTGTGAGTTTACGATAACTTTGTCATCCCAACTATGCATTAAAAAAATAAATTCTAATGCAAAAAATAATGTGATCAACTATGCTGCCTAAAAATTAGTCAAAAAAAAAAAAAAACTAAGCTGCCTAAAATATTGTCCTATAAAAGCATAAAACAGGCCCATATACACACGAAAATTGCTCTTTAGGCCCCTCAAATTGCTCTCAGGCCCTCTAAATTGACGAAAATACCCTTCTCATCGAAAAATACGAACTAGATTATGGTTCTTATAATAAAAAACGAACCCCCTATAACATACAAAACGCATGCAAAGTGAAACAACAAACTGTTTTTTTTTTAAGTTGGTTCGCATTTTACTATAAGAAATCAAATTCTATTTCGTATTTTAAAATAAGAAATATGTAAACTTCTTATTTTATTATAAGAACGCGCTCAATTTCGTATTTTAAAATAAGAACGCGCTCAATTTCGTTTCGTAAAAAGCGAAGTGTATGTTATATGACAGTTAGCAGACCTGACAGTTTTATTCTCCACTCCAACACTCAACCTTACACCATACAAGAGATTTGCGATTTTTTGAGTGATTTTTGCATTTTCAAGCTTGAATCCAACATTTCTTCACTCATTTGGATGATCCTACACCTATTTCGAGTAATATAATAGGTAATGTGTGATTTAACCGTTTATTTTTTGTATTTTTTGAAGAAATATGTAAACCCATTCGTAAAGTTTGATTCGAAATTTGTACTGCGTTAAAAATCTTTTGTTTTCGTGCACATTTGCTGATTGTAGTTGTTTGTTTTCGTTGATATAGGCATGACTGAACCTCTGACAAATCTATCTAACAATGTTGATCCTGAAAATATTATTGATCCTATTCAACCCGTCGAACAAGTTAGGTATAACACGTAAAATCCGTTCTTTACAAATTGTGCAAAAAAAATTTAGCAGAAAAACCATGATTCGTATTTTAAAAAACGAAATGAGCTAAACTTTCGCCCCGTAAAATAGGAAATCTCTATTCTTATTTTAAAACATAAAATGAGATGTCATTTCACATTATAAAAAACGAAACTAAGCGAGTTCTTGTTTTAAAACGTGAAGCATTTACACCTTTGTTTTTTATAATACGATAGATAGCCAGATTAAATTTTGAGGATATTTTGGGATTTGTGGAGGGTTTGGGAGTAACTCAAGGGGTGAGAAGAGCAATTTTCTATACACACTGTTAATGGGCTTGAAAGCCCGAGCTTCCTACCCCGTTGGATCAATATTGTATTCATTTCTTATTTTTTGGTACAATATTGAATTGTATTCATTTCTATCACCACCAAATATTTTTTATCTTTATTTTTTTATATAGATATAGATTTATGAACAAATTTTAGTATACATATGAATATGTTAAAATAAAATAACTTTAGTCATGAAACCTAGTTCAATTGATGATATCGATATTATTAGATTGAATGTCTTTATTAACGTAAAAAAAATAAAATTATATAATAACTTTAAATATTAAAAAATATTTACAAAAATATAATTAATTACTTCAATCAATAATTTGTTAAGGTTCACCACTAAAATTTTACTATTATGATTGTTTAGAAAAAACAAAATTCAATTAAAAATATATAAAATATTGTTTCATTTTATAAAATTATGAATTTTAATATGTCAGAAGATTGTCATTAAAAGTGTGTGTAACGTTCATTTTCATAAAAAGGAGAAGTTTTATTGAAGAAATTTAATTTTAATTTACGCCATAAAATTATAATGTTAAACTTTTACTGCGCTAGCACCTATATGCATATTTCAAATCAAATTGTAAGAGTATCAAATAGAGATCGAATTAAACTCATCAAGGAAGGTTAGTAAACCGCCCCACCATTGTTGGGATGCCAAATGTGAGGCCAAATAGTGCTAGAAATTGACTTCCTTGCTGATTCACACCACATAAATTGACTTGTTTTCATTACCTAATGACTTGCTTTTTATGAAACTAATTTTAATTTAACTTGAAGTAATAACAATAAAAATTTGCTTCAGTTAGTGGATTCTGCTTTTCACCGCCAAAGATTATCAATTAATTTATTCATGATAGGGAAGATTATAAATTAGTAGTAAAATATAGAGGGTTTTTACAAAGACCTAACATAAAAAGAATACTGGTGGTTATAAGAAAAAAAATCATATATACTAATAGATTAATAAATTCACTAGTATTTCTTAGTTTTGAGTTGTGATCATGTGTTGAAATGTTAAACTAAGATGAAAAAGTCTCATATTAATAAAAACATATTAGTATCGACTAATATTAAGATACACCATTTTTTTTTTCTTTCAAATTCAGTGTTGAGAATATCTTGTTACATGTGATAAAAAATAATAATAAAAAGAAATAACTAATTTAACCTAACAAAATAGTTTATTGTGCTTTACACCAAGTCCTAAAAACTCATTTTAATTTGGATTCTTTATCAAAATTCATTTTAATTTGGATTACATTCTACATTTAACAAAATGTACAAATTAACAAGTACTATCACATAAACACTACTTGTTAATATTTTTTTAAAGCATAATGTTTTTCTTTTATTATGTGTCAAAAAAAATGTTTTTCTTTTATCTTTATAGTTTTTTTAACAAATACCCTAAAGAACTTATTAGCAAGATCTTAAAAAAAATCAATCTAATTAATCCAGGACATTAGGTGTCCATAATGCAATGTAGACAGATATGTGCAAAGGTAAAATTAAGAGATGAAGTTAATTAACGTGTTAATGTTATATCCTTTCATTGAGGTGAAGTAGGCAATTAAGCATCGACTGATTGAATTGAAGGGTAATAATAGAGAAATTAATCAATAGCTTTGATTCCATAATATACTTTGAAAACGGCTACTCACCCACTTGCTAAATAAATCATTACTTATTTCATGTAATTACTACTATTACTAGTAAATTACTCATGTCTATTTTCTTGCTGATGTGAATAATAAGCATTTTGTTCTTTCTTTTACTATCACACTTCATCTTTTCTTTGGTTACTTTGACTCACTTACCTTATCACTTGCTGGTTTTGATTGAAAGATATATATGGGAAAGTTATTGAAAGAGCCAAAGTAGGTTCCACCATTCTCATTTGAGATGTGTCTTTGACTATTTATACTCTCTTGTCTCTACCTAAAATTTTAGTCACAAATTATAAGTGGATAATTTCACCCAAATTATAAAATATAGTTATATATATTATATAGAAATAAAAATACAAAATTTGATTTACTTTATTCATAAAATTACTCTTTATAATGGTATAAATTAAAAAGATAAATTAAAAGATTTTAAAAAAGAGTAATAAATAGTAATATAAAACATTAATTACTCTTTATAATGTTTTATAATAAATAAATAAAACATTAATATTCTATTGATATCGTAAATAAGTACCCAGAGACTATGTAAAAGATCTAAGAGCGATCTCGCATTGCTGCCTCACAATACTTTGTTTACTCCATCATAAAACGACTTATTAATTATTTGGAACACTAACTTTACTCTCCAAGGTGAATTTATAATTTGAAACAGGGAAGTGATTAATTTAAAGTACACTAATGAAAATTGAAGTCAATCAACCTAAGTTTTTAAAATGCATGAGAACAATGGTGGTGAGTTGTTCTTTAAGCAACCGATTTTTTTTACTATGTTATATATTGCTACAAAAAATTTACTGTTGAGTAATTTACATCAGAGATTATATAAGATGAATTCTCTCACTCAAACTAAAATTTTCACACAAGTTAAGATTGAATCTATGATCATTTACTTAATCATTACTAAGCAACCGATTCTAATGTTCTATATATGTTTAATTTTTTTTAACTATTATTAACATGTGTTTCATTTAGAATACGTGTCTCTTTCTTAAGAAAATGATTACTTATACCATTTCACAAATGTTAATATTAGAAAATTTCGTGAACATAACTCAATTGATAGAGATATTACATATTAATTATATGTAGGAATTCAGATTTAAATCTCGGTGTGTTCACTTATATATTCACCTTAAGATGAAATTTTAATCTCTAGATAAAATAAAAATCAATGTGCTTCATTTATTATTTATACACTATGCTATATGCATAAAACTAGTTTAATAAATAAAGATATCTTTAGGAAATATTATACAATGAGACGATGAGAGTAATATATATATATATATATATATATATATATATATATATATATATATATATATATATTAATTGTACTATTTGGTTATATTGAGTTTTTTCTCATTAAAAAAATCTATTAACTACTATCCTAGGCTTATATATAGGCATTTAGGATTCATTGAAGACATACTCTATCCAAGTTTTAATTTGTTCCTATATATATAAGTATATAACTTTCTTCTACTAGCTATATTGCAAGTTTTTGTAACCAAGCTTTAGGTCAGATGGAGTACTCTCTCCTACCCGTTTTTACAATACTCAATGTGAGCTTAAACTTCTAAATAAACATGTTTGTTATATATTTCTCTTGAAGTTATGGTGGTTTATATATGTAATAACTATGATAGATCGATTTTTTCCTCTTTTATTTTTTGTTAGTTACACTAGACTATAGCCAGAGCCTTTCCACAAAAAAAGAGAGAATATATATAGCTAGAGAAGTAGGTGTTATGTTTTGGTAATTCAATTTTTTTGGTTATATTCAATTTCTTTTGTTTTATTTTTTATTTTTGGTCATTTTTATTTTTATTTCAGTAAAAAGAGACTGGTTATTGCATAAAAAAAAAAGAGACTAGTTATTATATTAATGCAGTAAAATTTGTGTACTATATTATGATGCATAATGTTTAAAAATCATTCAACAATAACTTAATGAAACATATAATATAAAATAGAGAATATATTAGAAGAAATTATTCTCGTCTCATATACTTCAAATTAAAGACAAATATACTTCAAATAAATATACTTCAAATTAAAGAGAAATTATGAAAATATCTTTTTTTTACACAATTTATGAAAATAGCTAGATATATGTTAATGAAAAAGGGATAATTAAGAAAGTAGTTTAATTTTGGAATGCCATAATTTTTAATTGGACTTTATTTATCTTTTGTTCAAATTTCACTTTTTAATACCAAAACATAAAAGAGATTAATTAAAAGGAGTACTTCATTTATCTCGTGAACTTGGCTCAGTTAGTTGGACATTACATTATATATGCCGGGGGTGGGGTTCGATCCTCAGTCATCCTAAACCACTAAACTACTTGGAAAAAAATACTAATCCAACATTAATGATAGTTATAAATATTTTATCATCTTTTCTTTATTTTATACATTTTGCTCAACTTAACTATAACTAACTAAATTTCACAAAAAGAAAACTATAACTTTGTTCTTAACTTAATTTGCAGGTTGTGTTGGTGGCAGCTAATGCTGCTTTACCTCCTGAACTTTACTGGAAGTCTGTGCTTCCTACTGCGCCAATGCCAAATGCCATAACTCATATCTTGCACCCAACTGGTTAGTACAAATTTAAAACTACTGTTCAACTTCAATGGTTAATTAATTAAGGACTAACAAATAATAACAGAATTTTACTATGGTACAATATTAAAACTTTCTTTTTTGATCGAAACTTTTTTGAAGATGGTCCTTGTTAGCAGCAATTTGAATGACTTTGAAGTTACTTGAGGATATCGCTATATAGTTTTTTTTTTTAAGTCAACTTACTTCATTCATGGGAAATCAGAGGATACAAGACTATATATATACAAATTCATTTTCCTACTGGTGAAACATATATAACCAGGGAGCTCATGAGAGCTTTAAAATCAGGATAACTAGTTTTAATGTCAGCAACTTTCGACTCACACACATAAAATGTAGAGAAGTAAAAAATTCAGAGTTACGTTCAAACGAAAACTCTAAAATGCTAACAATTTATGATGATAAAGTCCAAATACCTAGTCTATTAGTATTCGATTTATTTTAATAAATTTTGAAAAAGAAATGAGAAATTATATTGACTAACAAAGAGTTGCAAGATATGATATAGCTCTAATAAATTAACAAATTGTTATTTATAAGTTATAATAATTAATAACTATGCAGATTGGATGGAAGACAAAAGCACAAATGTAGGTGTAGGAAAAGGTGGTGTAGATGTTGATACAAACAATGGAAAACACAAAGGAACCTCAGTGAATGTTGGAAATGGAGGTGTAAATGTCCATGCAGGAAAAGGTACTAATGTCAATGTTGGTGGAGGAGGAGTTTCAGTAAGTGCAGGCCATAAGAGAAAGGGAAAACCTGTAACTACTGTTATAGTTGGAGCACATTCTCCTTTTGCTTACAGATATGGTGCCACAGAGACTCAATTACATGATGAACACAAAACAACATTATTCTTCTTAGAAAAGGATTTGCATCCCGGAACAAAAATGAACCTGAACTTCATTAAAACCTCAAATGCAGCCGCATTCTTGCCTCGACAAGTTGCGGATGCAACACCGTTTTCATCTGAAAAGTTAAATGACATTTTCAATAAATTTTCCGTAAAATCAGACTCAAAAGAAGCGCGTATCATGAAGAACACGATTGAGGAGTGCAAAGATGCAAGCATTCAAGGCGAGGAAAAATATTGTGCAACTTCACTTGAATCTATGGTTGATTTTAGCACATTGAAGCTTGGAAAAAATGTTAAGGTTGTGTCTACCGTGGTAGAGAAAGAGAGTGTAGGAGTGCAAAAGTACACAGTAAAATCAGGAGTGAAGAAATTAGCTGCAGGGGACAAGGCCGTTGTGTGTCACAAACAGAATTATCCATATGCTGTTTTTTATTGTCATAAAACAGAGAACACAAGAGCTTATTTTATTCCATTGGAGAGTGATAATAATGGGATTAGAGTTAAAGCTATAGTGGTATGTCACACAGATACATCAAAATGGAACCCCAAACATATTGCATTTCAAGTGCTTAAAATTAAGCCAGGAACTCTTCCAGTCTGCCATTTTCTTCCTGAGGATCACATTGTTTGGGTTCCTAATAATTAGTATAATTAAGTGACAATAATCATTTTATATCTTCCATCAATAATATGCAATGCCTAGTTTAATGCATTGTGCGTGTATGTTGTGAATATACTATATTGTTGTGTGATTTGTATTTGGTTTGATTTTCATGTTTTCCCTATATATATAGGTGTATGATTGTAAAGAAAAAAATTATTATATGTTCCGTTTTGCGATTATATTTGTTTTGGATACTACATCAAACTTGCTAGCTAGCTAACACTTAAATTAAAATTAAAATTCCAAACAATTAATTGTAAACACGTTGATGGAATCTTAATTAACAGTATCTCAAATATTCTTCCCGTGCATATTATTGAAGATATCAAATATGTCACTCCTCCCCATCCTCAAAATGGTGATGATGATTCTATTGCTTGGCGTCTCTCTAGTGATGCCACTTTTTCTCTTGCAGAGTATCTAGGCAGGTCTGGTAATTATATTGGACATCAAGTTATTAATGTAGAACGGGAGGTTGCTGCTAATTACCACTCCAACTTATGTGTAATTGGTAGCTTAAAAATGTTTTGATGTGAATGACAATGACTTGAGAGAAGTTGTTTAACAAAATACAACACAATTTAGCTAGTAGTATTTTCTTCTTCTTCCTAAGTTTTGATCTGAATTTTATTTGCCTCGACAAGTTTTTTTCTTTTTAATATAAATAAGAGATTTTTCACATATATCAATTTTCTTTTGTGGTTTTGTTAGTGATTTCGCCGTCTAAAAGCGGTGTTGTGTTGTTCATCATCTTGTGCGGCGCTTGTTGTTTTCCTGTATTGTTGCGGTGTTCATTTGTTTCAGTTTGGAAGATTGATTTCAGTCAATTACATACTCAATCAATGATTTGGACAACGTTGCGGATCCAGAGACATGGATATCCTGGTGACTTTAGTTTTATCATATTACTTGTAGTAGGCATTTTGCCGTTGTATACTATTCAGTGGCGGAGCCAGCCAAAATAATTCGGGTGGGCGACTAAAATATATTATCATCTAGAATTTTTCATATTATCATATTTGAGGTAAATTTTTTAGCAATCTCACATTCAATATAAACGATCATAAAACTTTTGAGAAAATCATCTCTCATCTTTTACGTAGCCTTGTTTTTATATTGATTGATCGAGTGCTACAACTTATTTTGACTCAAAATAAGTTGTAGCACTCGATCAATCAATATATAGAATTTTGATTTAGTTGTGTATACTAATTTTTGACATAATTCACCGATAATAAACAAATTTTGAAAGATTATTTTTATAAATTTTATTCTATTATTACTTTTATAATTAACATAGTTTTTTTTAGCAAAAAATCTAATATATATATATATATGCATATGCATATATAGTCATCTCTACAAAAAATAATATTACCTCTGTTCTTTATTATAAGAGACAAATGTACTTTTTAAATTTTATGAAAAAACAAATGTATCTGAATTTATTAGTTGGCCAGATACATTAATTTTTAATTGAATCCAAAAAGTTTATTTGACTCTTATAATAAAGAACGAAAGTAGTAACACATTCTACTACTATTAGTATAAAAAAAATCAAGTGGGGGGGCCCCTGTCCTTGAGATGTTCCGCCATTGATACTATTAACTTAGATACTATGAGTTTGTTTGCAAATTTATCCTTTACGTTGTTAGCAATATTGAATATGTGGTTATATGATGTATTCTATCAATTTGAATGAATAAATATCATTTTATTTTTGTAAAAAAAAAATACAACACAATTAAGTCCTCAACATTTTTTTTTCTTTCCTTCTTTTTGTTTTTGGCGAAGTAATGGGGTGGTTAGATAAATTTGAACCTTAAATTGAATAAGTGGAAACTCAATTTTTAAGTTATGACATTTTTATGCATTGTCTCTATCAATTGAGTTATACCACCAGTAAATATTATAAATGATGGATATATATTTAAATAAAAAGTCCAATTATTTTCATTATATATTATGTTTATGCAAATGTTGAGATAATAACTCTCTAAATAAATTTAGACAACATCGATATTAATGGTTTCTGTGAAAATAACTCATATATTGTTATATGCAAGAGTTAAAGAGTTAGTGTTTGAACTTCATATTTTTTATTTATTCATTTTAAAAAGTAAAATTTTACTCCCTCCGTCCCAAAATAAGTGTCACACTTGCCAAAATTGTTTGTCCCAAAATAAGTGTCACATGCTATTTATAACATTGATTTTTCCTATTTTATCCTTTAAAACAATCATTAGGTGAGAGAAAAAGTACACTCAAAAATCTACTTTTTAGTATTTCAATGTCTACTACCAATAAAAAGAGAGGGTATTTTAGTAAAAGTCATATTCTCTCTCTTTTTTTTACACACTTTTCTTAAAGTGTGTGATTTAGTCAACTGTGACACTTAAAATGGGACGGAGGGAGTAGCTATTAAACTAGTTGACAAAAAAAATAATTGACAAAAGTTCGAAAAGCATATGATTTTTTTTAAATTCAGTCAGATGTCCACAAAAAACGCTTGAATTTTTGTATGAAGAATATTTGACAACTCTACACTACTGTAGAAACTGAATTGAAATGTTCCATCATAATTGTGCACCAAACCCCACCTTCCCATGACTTGTAACTTTGTAAGAGCACTACCATCCATATTGAGGACCATGACATCCACTTCCTCTTTATTCCAAAACACTTCATGAATTGACCGATATGGGTAGGAAAATGAACTTCCAAACGTCTACTTAGAAATTTTTAGTTGGGTGAAAATTGCAGCTATGATTTTGTACTTAACAAGAGTTGTTCTCTCAAAAATAATTTTATTGCATAAATTCCAAATAGGATTTATCTAAACTGTGCAACACTGCACAGGATAAGGAACAATAAATGCCTTATTTTTTGGGTTTTTCTATTATCATATTAATTACTATTTTTTCTCTTTCCTAGTTTTTTTCTCTTTCCTCTCTCTTCTGTTAACTACTCAATTTTAATGTAGAACAAATGAAAAATACAAGGAAAGGCAAAAGTCACATTCTCCCTCTATTTTCTTTCCCGCCACTTTCTCCTTCAACCCTGTCACTTTATCCTTCAACCATGAAAACACACTAAACTAAAATTCTATTGTAACTTTCTCTTTCAACTTTGATTTTTTTTTCTCAAGATATGGCCAATGAAAAAGAACCACTCATTTGTTCTACGTTAAAATTGAGTAGTTAACAGAAGAGAGAGGAAAGAGAAAAAAACTAGGAAAGAAAAAAAATAGTAATTAATATGATAATAAAAAAACCCAAAAAATAAAGTATTTATTGTTCTTTATCCTGTACAGTGTTGCATAAGTTAGAAAAATCCTTCCAAACATTCCACATTATCAACGGAGTTAAGATACCAAATTCATTCACTACGGCCAAAAGAATCCTCAAAATATTGTATAAGTCAACATTGTGACATTGACTGGATATTATTAAACTCACAATCAGTCCAAATTTCAATTGCACATGGACATAATATAAGGCATATGAGATATTGTGTCATCTTTATTACAAAAAGGGCAAGTGGCTGTTAAATGAACTCCTTGATGATACAAAATACTTCTAGTAGGGAGAGACTAGTTGCATGTTTGCCATGAGAAAATTTGTACACAAACTGAGAGGTAATTTCTAAATCAAAGACCAAGAATATTGAGAAATTTCAGTGTTATTTTGTGATAAGAACCAATTATAACCACCTAATATTATTACATTAATTCATATGATATATAGTTCCTTATTTTGTTGATTCCTTGACTAAATAGTTATCTGAACACCTTACATCATCATTTTCTCTATACGGAATTCATTTTAATTTAATCAAACAAAATAGTTCATTGTGCTATATCAGTTCACATAAACTGTATAGTTCCTTTTAATTTGATTTATTTGTCCAGATTATATTGTATATTTAATAAATAAAAAAATACCAACAAATGTTCAACACACTTATTATTAATTTTGATTTATCTATAAAAAAAACCATTTTAATTTTTTTTAAGAGTTCAACTTCAAGTTTTTTCAATGTAAAATTATTTGTCAAAAATATATTCAATAACATAAATATTCATGTTAGAGCTTTTAACTTAATAAAAATTAGAATATTTTAAAAAAGCAAGCTTTGAAAAATATTTTTTATGAAAAATTATTTAAAGTAGCTTTTTAGAGATTTCTTTTTTAAAATTTTATGAATAAAAAATAGTGAAATATTTAAAATGATATTTTAACATAAATTATTATTCATATCGTATCAAGTATCTGTGCTTCATAAGTTTGTAAATTTGTAGTGACTAGTAATCTCTTGCTCTCTTTTTATTTGGTTACATGATCTGTTGCTTTTTGTTTGACTTTTGCGAATTTTGTTGGTTTCCTTGCTGTTGGGCCAGTGTGGGGCTCAAATTTTGTCCTTCTTTGGGGATATTTTACTTCTATTTCTTTCTTTTTTTATTTATCTCTTACGTATTTTTTTGTTGGTTTGTTAATAATAATTGGCTATTTTAAGTTTTTAACTTAGGGAAGTTGAGAGATAGAGGCTTATCATCTCTTAATTAAAGTTGAAGGTTTGATGATCACCTTCTTAATAATAATTGATTATTTAAAGAAATAGTTAATTTTATTTATTTCAATAATTTGAGATAAAAAAAATTACTAAAAGATATTTACTGTAAGAAGAAGAGAGTATATACAATATATTACTATTATAATACTATAATAGTACTATTATTGTAAAAAATAATTAAGAGAACCAAACGTTATATATTTCGTAATGCTTGACATTTTAACAAAGAGAATCATGATTCCTGCAACTGCATACAGAAAATACTAAAACCACCTGATATCAGTCTGATTCGAATCAGGTTAAATTGATATAAAAATATAAAAAAAAAAAAAAGAAGTTAACGTCCTACCGTCTATTAATCATGACTCATTGAAGGCAACCGGTAGAGAAATTAATCTATATAGTTTGATTCTATAATACAATATATACTTTGAAAATGGCTACTCATTCACCTGCTAAACAAATCATCACTATACTAGTCAAAGATCCGTGCTTTCGCGCGCAAGTCACGCAATATTATAAAGGGTCATGTTAAATAGTGCCCGAAGGCACTTGTTAAGTGTATTAAAAATTAAAATATAAGATAAAATAAATGTTTATTTTTGAAGCAGGATAAAATAAATATTGTTAAATTAGGATAAAACTGAAATTTATTTTGTTTAAAATTGAGATTTTTCAGTACAAAATCGATATTCTTAATTAAAATTGATATTTTGTCTAAACTTTATAAATTTTCTCACTATATATATGTGTGTGCGATTTAGGAAAAAACTTATAATTTGTGACTAAAATATTGGATAGAGATGATGAAGTGTCATAGTAAAAGAAAGAAAACATGCTTGTTCTTCAACAATAAAAAAATTGAACACTCACATGATAAAATATTACAATTAGTAGCAAATATTGAAGTCTACTACTTTATTTTATTTTGTACATCAGGAAAATAAACTGACTTTCGTGAGAAATTGATCTTTGAATATTCTGTTATCCAACTTATATATTCTTCTTCTTATCATTTGAGCTATCTTACAGGAACATGAAAGTCTACTACTATTACTATACGAAAGATTATTTGTTTTACAAAAAAAGGTGATACCAACAAGTTTTTTTTTTTGGACAACCAACAAGTTAAATACCAACATTACTCTATAATTTGTCTTTAATAGTCATAATCAAGTCACAAAAGTGATTCCCTTTCGATCTTTTTCCCTTTAATTGTATTCAATATTTTCATTACTGTGATTATTATAATATTAATTAATTAAAGAAAAAAAATCAAAAAAAGTTATCATTTTTATAACTTGATTGAAATTATTAAAGACAAATTAGAAAAATTGTTGGTATTTAACTATCGTATAATATTTGTAAAAAAAAAAACTATCGTATAGTAGTAGTAGACTTCTACTAATAGTAATTTTTTTTTTACTAAACTATAGTAATTTTTTTATCATGTCAGTGTTTGGTTTTTTATTGTTGATGTGAAGAACAAGCATTTTCTTATTTCTTTACTATGACACTTCATCATCTCGATCTATCCAGTATTTTAATCACAAATTATAAGTTATTTCCTAAATTTCGATATATAAGAATTGTTAACTTTGTGTCAAAAAATAAATTGTTAACTTACTTCCACTTTAAAACATGTGGGATTAAAGTTAACAAATCTACTCACATAATATATCGACTAAAAACTTTCACTATCTATATCGAAAACATTACTTTAATAAAGGGTGTTTGTTGTTTGGTTTTCTTTTATTTTGAAACTCATTTTTTCTTTCTCATAAATTACATTATTATTGATTTTTAAATTAAAACCGCGGACATGTTTATATTCAACATCAACTGTGATTACATCACATATACGTATAAGTATAACCCACCGCGAGTACTTCTGCCTTGTTCATACTTCCCAGTTCATACAATGCATTTCCTTCCTATTATGAAGGGGGAAAAATTGAATAGCAATGTTACTTTGTCTTATAGTTTGTACAAAATTGAATGATTGAAAAATATTTCAATATCAACACTAAATATATAAATAAACAAGAGTATATATATAGATATGTCGAAAAAGAGAGTATATATAGATGCTTTCCAATTCACAAGGCATATCAAGCTGTGAGTTATGACCATTAAAATTAACTAAACAATTTATAAGGGAGGGGATGATTCATTTCCCCCACGGACGAGAAGGTTGGATTGACATGGATGAGTTAAACACCCATGTGCTAAGTAGATTACATTAATATCCTCGTATTTAAGTAATAACAAAAAGATATTGTTGTGTTTTTAGTCAATATATATAGTAGAAGTAAACTTGTTAAGTTTTCGGTCAAAAATTATGTAGATTGTCTTTTAGATAAGTTCAGTAACCATTTGATCCTAATATATCTAGTTTTATTTAGGTACAATTCCACAGATATATTAAGATTGAAAATTTGGTGTATTTTATACATTAATTAATTATACACTAGTGTATATGCGTACAACTAGTTTAATAAATAAAGATATAAGACACGTAATATGAGATTTATACTAGGTTTTTTTCTCAATAAAAAAACCCTCCCACCCTACCATAGGCATATAAATAGGAATACAGGATACATTGAGGACATATCATTAGTTCTATATATCAAGCTTTATTGTAAGTTTGTACCAAGCTTTAGGTTGTAAGCTTTGCTTTCCAGATGGAGTACTCTCTCCTGCCTGTTTTTATCATACTCAATGTGAGCTTAAACTTTTCTAGTTGTGGTGGTTTATATATATGTGTAACTATATAGGTCGATTTTTCCTCTATTATATTTGTAATATGAAATTGTTATTCTAGCAGTAGCTATACAGTCTTTTCCATCCATGTGAATTTAGTATTGTTGGTAGAGACATTACATAAAATATGTTGGAATTGAGTTTCAATTCTAATACGTTAGTCGCTAGACTAGTTGACAAAAAAGAAAAAAAAAACTAAAGCTAGAGAAGTGGGTGGGTATTAGTTATGTTTCGTCAGTTCAATTTTCCATTTTTTTTGTCAGATAACCCAATAATTAAATTTAACTTTTTTTTAAATGGATGGTTAAATAGACATATTAGAGTTCGAACCCCCCGTCTTAAGAAGCGGAGGTAGGATTTGGGTTTAGGGGAACTGAGGTTAAAATCACAATTTAACAAACAAAAAAACAAAATTTTGAAAGAGTAAACATATATTGAAAGATAAATTCAAAGTGTTTTTGCTCACTATTTTTCTGTTAAACTTTTTTTGCCCTCTATTTTCACACTTGTTGAATTTTTGGTCTCAACTGATTCATTTTGTCATTAAAATTGTGATTTTTTTGCATAAGAAAAGGTGAATTATATATAGTCTCAAAAGAATTATTTTGTCATTAAATTTAATATTGAGACAATAAATCACTTAGAGATAAAAAATCTGCAGAGATCAATTTTACAACAAATTTTATAAATAAATTAAAGTCCAAAAAATCGAATAAAAAAAGGGATCATTTTTGTGAGTTTAATAAAATATGGGAGAATATAAGTGAAATTGAACCATTAATAATATAATAACATACTAGTGTGAAAAAAATTAAACAAAATTTAGGGGGACCGTGGCCTCCGTTGGCCTCCGTACTATTATGCAATATTTTATATTTTTATTAATTGAGTTAAATTCACGAGAATCATTTTTTTGTATATCAATACAAATGTTTTTTTTTATATATATTAAATAAGTTATTATATTAGTTATTTTTTATGATGCATGTTTGAAAATCATTCAACAATAACTATATAATATAATATGAAATCGTATATAAGATGAGATCCGACAAATTATTGTTTTTTTTTAATGTTATTGAATAAATTATTCTTTTTTGTTGAACTTTTCATAGGTTATTTTAGACACACTTTGTGTTAGGAAAGAGTTGTTTTTAGTATAATTCTTTTTTGTTTGTTCAAAAAACATAACTATTTTTGTCTCATACTTCAAACCAAAGAGAAAACTAATCAAAAAAAACAATCAAAGAGAAATTAATAAAATGGTCAAATATATATATATATATATATATATATATATATATATATATATGTATGTTAATTGAAAAGTGATAATTAAGAAAATGGTTAATTTCTAACTAGATGAGGTATTTTTAATCTGATTTTACTCAATTTCCGATCGAATTAAAAATTATCAATACATTTTTCTTATAATATCAACAAGGTCAACTAACACCAAAATAATAAAAGGGATCATTAAAAGGGGTTAGTTAAAGTGTAAAACTTATAGCTCAAACAGTAGAAAATAATAAAATTGTTAGGGCGGACGTCTATGATCAGAGTTTGAATTTGGGTTCTTTCACTTTGTGTGTGTGAGTTTATAATGACTTGTCATTTTGTCTATGTACAAAAAAAAAGAGTTGGAAGTTCACAAATCCTAACTTAGTTAGAAATACTGAAACTAACGTATGTGATTGAGGTTTGAACTCCGGTACCACAAAAAAGTTAAGTTAATTAAAATGAGTATTTCACTCCATAATCCAACAATGACTTACAAGTTTTGTTTCATTTTTATTATATTTTTCTCAACTTATCTAGAATTAACTTTCCTCAAAAAATAAAAAACTAGAATTAACAAAATTACAAAAATAAAAAACTTAGATAAGAATACAAAAGAAATGGCACGGCATAAATTAGTAATTACAATCTCTTGAGAATATATTCAATTCAATGCAAACGATATTTTAATTTTTGATAAAATGCTTAATTTAATTTGCAGGTTGTGTTGGTGGCAGCTAATGCTGCTTTACTTCCTGAACTTTACTGGAAGGCTATGCTTCCCACTACGCCAATGCCAAAGGCCATAACTCACATCTTGCACCCAGCTGGTAAGTATACAATTACTAATAATGAAACAAATTGAAACTTGTTTATGAATTTTGAAAAGATATGAGAAATTATAATAACTAATAATTAAGTTTTGCAAAATATGATTATAACTCTAACAAATTGTTATTCATGTAGGTGTAGGGAAAAGTGGTGTAAGTGTTGAAAAAGAGGGTGTAAATATTCATATAGCTGCTGCACCTGAGCCTGATCCTGAACCTGAGTCAGTTACTTTTAGTTACACATATGGTGCCACAGAGACTCAATTACATGATGACCACATAACAACATTATTCTTCTTAGAAAAGGATTTGCATCTTGGAACGAAAATGAACTTAAATTTCATTAAAACCTCAAATGCAGCCACATTCTTGCCTCGACAAGTTGCGGATGCAACACCGTTTTCATCTCAAAACTTGAATGATATTTTCAACACTTTTTCCGTAAAACCCGAATCAAAAGAAGCACAAATCATGAAGAACACAATCGAGGAGTGCGAGGATGCAGGCATTGAAGGCGAGGAAAAGTATTGTGCAACTTCACTTGAATCCATGGTTGATTTTGCCACTTCGAAACTAGGAAAAAGTGTTAAGGTTGTGTCTACCGTGGTAGAGGAAGAGAGTACAGAACTACAAAAGTACACAGTGAAATCAGGAGTGAAGAAGTTAACTACAGCGGATAAAGTTGTTGTGTGTCACAAAAAATCATATCCATATGCTATATTTAAATGTCATAAAACTGAGAGCACAAGAGCTTATTTTGTTCCATTGGAGAGTGATAATGGAGCTAGAGTTAAAGCTATAGTGGTATGTCACACAGATACATCAAAATGGAACCCCAAACACATTGCCTTTCAAGTGCTCAAAATTAAGCCAGGAACTCTCTCAGTCTGCCACTTTCTTCCTGAGGATCACATTGTTTGGGCTCAGACAGAGAGTTCATTCAGTGTTATTAGTATTATTTAAATAATTTAGATTCAAGTGGCAATAATCATTTTATGTTTTCCTCAAATAATATAAAATGTCGTCCATAAATCCTACCTCGACCGATAGAAAATATTGATATTGTTAGGCTGGACATTTGGGATTCGAACATCGATCCTTCTATTTTATTTGTGTGTGAGTTTTCAATGATTTTGTCATTTTATATATATATTAAAAAAAAAATGCAATGTCTTTAATGCATTATGCGTGTATCTATCTAGTGTGATTTTCATGTTTTCATGTTTAGATGTACCGTTGTAATTTGTAAAGAAAATATTATTATATGCTTCGTTTTGTAATTATAATTGTTTTAGATACTACATCGCACTTTTTTTTGACTCATGATACTACATCACCCTTGCTAACACATAAACTAATGTCTCAAACAAAATTAATTGTAAGCAATTGATAAATAAAATTATTAACGTGTGGAAGACCAGGTTGTTCCAAATCACTCCAACTATTTATTTTTATTTTTTATATATTTTTAAGACTTGGATAAATGACACATGTACATATACATAAACTGCAATAAGAATGATGTGATACAATACATGAGTAAAAAGTCCAAATCATATTTTGATTTTCCCTGTATATTTGTTGGGAATTGGATTACATGCCATTAGTAATTCTGGATCATATGATTGAGATTAGACATCTTGAGACAATTTTTTACTTTTGTTTAATATAAAATTTTGATTATATGTCCCATGAGTTTATCTCAGTTGGTAAAACATTATATTATATATGTAAGAGATTGATGTTCGAACTCCAGTCATCACACTTATCCATTTCTTATGGGTGAAATTTTTAACTGCTAGATTATTTGACAAATTTTTTTTGATATAACATCTAGACCGTCCGATTTGGATCTGACCGTCTAGAATTTTATTGACGATATGATTGTACAATTTTTCGACTACACATAATCCAAATCCATTTTTATTTAGATAATTCTTTAAATAATTTTAGACAACACAACATTGACAAATGCAAACATTAGTGACCATAGTTTACAGACAACAACGCTATATGGAAGAGTCAATTTTTTTTTTTTTGACAATGGAAGAGTCAAAGTTTAAACTATGTATTTTTCATTTATTTTAAAAATAAAATTGTAATTACTAGACTATTATTTAACAAAATAGACAAACAATGGCTACCATTTTTGTTTTTTTCCTATTTTTTGTTACTTATATATTTTTTGAGCTAGGTGATCTAGTGAATAGAACTTTTACTTTTAAATAAATAAGTGAAATATTTGGAGTTTGAACCAATGATCTATTTATAAAATGTAGTGTATCTACTTTCTGAATCAAATTCACATAAAATGATAAGATTAAACGAGTTTGTTTGAAATGAAGTTAAATTTAAACATGTTTGAGTAAATTATAGATTGAATATTAGTTTGAGTCATTTAAGTAAATTTAAATGTGTTCGAGTAAATGTAAATAATTGGGCGTATCAAAATTTGAACCTCAGTCTCTATATATTACGTGTAAATGTCATATTAACTGAGCTTTATTCACTATACTATTCATAATTTTTTTTTTTAAAATCAAATTAATAAATTTTGATAAATTTTTAGTTTTGATTCCAAGAGCAAGGGGATCCTATTAGTTTAGAGTTCAACCACGAAATAAATCTTAAAAAAAAAACTTAAAAATCATTAAAACTTTATTTGGCTGTGAAGTCATTAAAACTTTGCACTCACTTTTAAAATTCTCAATACATTTGATCCAAATACAGTAAAATCTCTTTAAATTAATATTTGGTAAATTAATAAACTCTCTAAAATAATAAAGTTGTTCGGTCCCGACTTGGGCCAGTGTAAAAAGTTGAAAAATTCGATAAAATAATAAGATAATATTTTTTCGGGAGATCCCTTTGTAATTTTCGGTCTCAAGAAAATCATAAATTAATAATTCATAGAAACTGAAAAAAAACTATTACACTCTATTCAAATATGATTCAATAGTTGTCTGCTCAAGAGTTTGTTTGGATTGACGGAATGTGGTGGGATGGTATGGAATGAAATATGTTTATTAGTGCAACTTCCCTCCCTAATCTTCTCTTCTTTTGCAACTAATTTTTTTTGTACAAACCAATTTTATTATTCTTTTTTTTTGACTAAAATTTTATTATTCTTGTTATTATATCAGTGTATGAACAAATATTTACACCATATATACTCTTCTTCTCTTCATTTTTTATTAAATTAGTACTACTATTTAGTTTGACAATATATATTACAATAGTATTATTTTAATATATGATAATACATATTTTTACCAATAAGATAGTGTTTTTTTGTAGAATAAGTTTGGCTACTTGTCGATCTTTTTTAATTGGCTGAATTGAGTAGAGAATGTATGATATTAAGATAAGATTTTATAAATAAAGGGTATATTTGAAATAAAAAAATTATAACTCATTCCATTCCGTCCACTTTCCAAACAATGAAGTGATAAATTTGTTCCGCTCCATTATAAAATATCCAAACAATAGAATGAAATATATGTTCCATTCCGTTCCGTTCAATTCCATTCTGTTTCATTCCATTCTGTTCCGCTCCATTCTATACCATCAATCCAAACAGACAATATATTGAACTCATTTGTTCCTCTTGTTTACATCAAAAGTCATTATTGATTTCCAATGCATATTACTAAAGTCATTATTGATTTACAAGTTATTAAAAACTCTTTAAATTAATAATTATTAATTTATCGATAAATTAATAACTCTCTAAATTAATAAATTTTTTCGGTCTTGACTCTATTAATTTATAGAGATTTTATTGTATTGTCTTTTAATTATATATATTTTTTTTAAAAATTAATTCAAATTTTTTTGGTCATAGATAAAATAATAATCTAATTTTTTTTTTTTTATCAAATTTAAATCCGACATGCATATAATTTTGCCTAAATCAGTAAATTGAATCAAAATTGATTCAAAAGAGGCGAGTATTAGGAAAATAAAATCAAATAAAATCAAATAATCATTTTCTTTCCTTAACCGTTTCAATAACCCAGTCGCGGCGTCATCCATCATTATAAGAGCACGAACTTCGTCACTCGTCAGTTATCACTTCATCTCCCCCCTCCTTCTCGTTAGGGTTTTACGGTGTTACTGTACGCTTCCACTTCTCGCCTCTCACCACTAAAACCAATGCCATTACCGGAAAACCTAACAATCTTCCAGAAACTTCCGAACTCTGGTTTCACAAATTCTCAGTATCAAAACTGTTTCACCGTCTGAATTTCACTCTGTACGAAATACGAACCCTAATACATAGAAATATGGTAAAAGAGACGAAAGAGAACGTTCCTGATTTCAAATGGGGGAGGAAGAAAGGGTTTGGTGGTAAAAATAAGGAAGTGAATTTTTACGAATCGTTTACTTACGATGGTGTTGATTACTCTCTTTACGATTCTGTGTATCTTTACAAAGATGGTGAACCTGAACCGTTTATCGGTAAAATAATCAAAATATGGGAAAATGGTGATAAGAGTAAGAAAGTTAAGGTTCTGTGGTTTTTTCGTCCCTGTGAGATTGTTAATTTCTTGGAAGGTTATAAAGCGCTTGAGAATGAGTTGTTTTTGGCTGCTGGTGAAGGATTAGGGCTTTCAAATATCAATCCTCTGGTAATTAATTTGCTTTTGATTTTTCGTATTCGAAGATTTACTATTTGTTTATTTCACTTGCATATATAGAAACCTAGGTTAAACTATTGAAAACCTTGTTATTCTGATATTGGATGATTGAATAACTGTTTTGAGAAGTACTCCTATTTGATGATGATGAACAATTGGCACCAGTTACTATTTTTTGTTGGCTTGAATAATGTAGTTCTAGTTGGTTGTTTTAACCATGTTGAGGTTTTAAATCACAGTCGCGTTTGTGGTGGCAATGCAGTTGCAGAAGTACCAAAATATTCGATACCGTAGGCTTGCGGCTGCAATTGTGGTTGTGGATCTTTATTTAAAACCTTGCATGCTTTTAATGCTGTGGTTGTGTCGGTTTGAACTTGTAGCTTTAACTTAAATCATGCGAGTGTCAAGTATTTAAAATTTAAATTGTTGTTAGAGTTGAAGTTTATAAGAGGAATGTACTTCATTGTATTTGATTTTTTTGGTGCAAGTCGAACTGCCAAACCTAAACCTTTGATACGAGTTTATCATGTTCATGGTTGTTTGTTTTTCTGCGGTACAGTTTATATTACTGAAACATTTGTTGCTATAATTTTAGTGGAGCCATTGTTAGACGAGTAGCTACACAAGACAAGATAGAATAAGGAATGATATAGTTAGAGAAAAAGTAGGTGGTTGGAGAATGACTTGTATTGTTGAAAAAGGTGATAGAATTTTATCTAAGGTTGTTTGGGCAATGTGTAAAGAAAACCAATAGAAACATCGCTAAGGAGGGATGAAAACCATCTAGAAGTCGAACCATAAAGAAAGATTTGGAGTTTAAGTGGACTATCTGGTGTTACTAAATGGTTTTGTCCATGAGATGGCACCTATATGATGAAATGGTGTGGCTGAATTTTGACAAGATGCCATACAAAGGCTATGGTGTGGTGATTTCGATATGGTGGGCTCAGGCCGTGGCAACTGCAGCATCCATGGTGGAAAAAGCTGAAAAACATGGTTGAAAAAACTCAAAACAAAGTTTCAACCCCCTCAATCCTGCTGTTACAGTTCTGTTTCAACACACACTGCTCTCTCCATCTCTCTTTATTCATCCATACTCCCTTGCAACCTTCCTCTAGCAAACCTTTTTCCTGTTTTTTTAACTCCATTGTTTATCTCATTTTTCACTTCTCTTGTCCTTAAATTTTCTGTCCTTTTTCTTCATCCCCTTTTTTTTTTTGTAATTCCCTCAAGTGTGATAAATCAAACTGTTGGAGATGGAGATGATGACCGAACAAAGAACATGCTTGAATTGGGAGAGTATTAGAGAGGGGAAGGGGCAGGTGGATGGATAGATAAGGAAAAAATAAGGAGGATTACAGAAGCAAACAGAGAATGCATAATGAAAGCAAAGAAACAACATAAGAGTGTACCCAGATTGAAAAAGAGAGATCTGGTCAGCCTAGGTTTTTCATTGGATCACAGTGTCATCTGCCATATTTATATGGTGTATTGTTTGCTGGCTAACCGTAATCCGGTATTTGTCATTGATAACACCGGATCTATATTTTGATATTCTTCATGTTAGGATCCAAGTTTCAAATTCCACATAGCGGGAAAATACTTCAATTGTTGTTGTTATTGTAGTGTTCCCTTTAATGGTTAAAAGTATGACTATTTTTGTTCATATTGTATACCACATCAGGAAGCTATTGCTGGAAAATGCAATGTTGTTTGCATTTCAAAGGACGACAAAAATCCACATCCATCAGACAGAGATCTTCCAAATGCCGACTTTGTATGCTATCGTTTCTTTGATGTTGGGCAGCATAAAATATTGGACGAGATAGATGATAAGATTGCTGGAGTTGAAGGTATGCCATCTTATTTTTCCAAAAATATTATCTGAATTTCCTGTCAACTTTAAGACGAAAATGCAGTTACCTATGTGTTGTTTACGGCTGTTTCATGGATATTTGTATGAAAAAATTGTGACTCGCTTCACTCATCTCATTCTTTGAGAAATCAGCCGAGTCATATTTTTTTTTTAAAAATAAAAAAGGAAATTGACTTCCAGGCTTTGCCTTTTCTATTATGGAAAATTATGTTATTTTGCACAGTTACTGATTGTAATTAAACATACAAATAAGGAGCAATCTTCAAATTTTGAGAAACTTGAAGAGGGAATTTCTATCAAAAGTCTTGTTGAATAGTTTTTGCTTATCCAATGGTTTTTTTTGTTACATATGCATGCTGTTTTATAATTGAGTCTTCAAACTATTTTTGTTGTTAACTATTAATGTTTACGTTGGACAAAATCTTATTGAAGATGTTATTGACTCTAATCAATATGGAATAAGTACAACTCTACATGGTTTTGAATGATTGAATATTTTTTTTAAGTTGTTTCTTTAATTGTTGCAGTTAAAAATATTTTTAACAATTTATATAGTCGAAAGCTTGGTGGTCTTTCGAAACTTGGTTTAGATGAGAAAGAAAAGCGTACCTCTAGCATTGGTTTAAAGGATGCTAGTAAATCTAATGGTGGTTTGGTCCATATTTCACGCGACAAGACGTTGACTCAAGCCAAAGAGAAAGAGCATGGGGTTTATACTGCTTCTTTAGCTAAACAAAATTCATCTACTAAACTACCACATTGCTCTAGAGATGCTTTGGAAATGACCGAAATTTCTAAAATCGGAGGAAAAGCCTCTATTGATAAGACCGTTTTGAAGTCTAAGAATGACTCAGGAAAGGGTGGATGTGATATTGTTGGTGTCCCAAATCGACAAATCAACAAGCAATTGGGGGAGGGTAAGACTTCTGAGAAGGAAAAACAATTTGGTGCCAAGTTTCGTGGCATGCAAATCAATAAGCGATTGAGGGAGAGCAAGGCTTATGATGAGGAAAAATATGGTGTTTCTAGTGCGAAGATATCAAATAATGTACAAAATCGAAGGAACTATGATGATGGTGTGAAGGATGTCCCTTCGAAAAAGCTAAAGATCGACTCAATGACAACTAAACTCACAGGTGACAAGTTGCGTAAAGAATCGTCTACAACTTCTCGAGACTTGGAGCCCAAGCTTGATTACCGTGTAACGGAAGTTACTCAAAGACCCGACATTGTAAGTTGCAAAACAAGCACTCTCATTTGTCATGCTAGTTTTTCATCTCTTCACACCTTATACCTTACTAGTTTAACAATATCCCAATGAGAGAAGTTGTCAAAATAAGGGCAACCTATAATGTTGACCTGTAGCCCCAATTGTGTCTAAATAGCATGGCTTGAAAAATGATAGGGTCGTGCTAGTATTTCCCATCATTTGAAGGCTTGATCAAGTGTTTTTTATGACACTATAGCGTAGTGGAATTCAAACCAAATCGTTATTGTTCTACAATACGCTATTTAGTTCGCAGTGTTGTTTAATAGGTAGTTTGTTCCTTGATATCTTAGGATTTGTTTTGTTTGGATTTCATAATGTTTTAATTTTGCATTTTGTGTTTATTTTTTAGTGCAAAATTGTCTCGTTTTCACTTTGTTTTATGCTTTCAAAGATTTGTATGGGAAATAGTAAAAACAACTTAAATCAAAGAGCCCTTATGCTTTTACCATTTTAGGTTTCAATAGTGGTTTCCTTGAAAAAAAGATTATTTTCTTTGGTATTTTTTTGGTCAGGTAGCCTAGTGGCTAAAATTCCAACCCTTAAAGGTGAATAATTGGGTGTATTAGGGTTTGATCTTCGGTCCTTGCACATGACGTGCAATATTCCTACCAATTGAGTTAAACTCACGCGGACAAAAAAATTTTGTTCTAGTGTTAAACACTTTAGTCTATATACTATCTCTTAGAATGGAGTATTGGGCCTAACTCAACCTCACAAAATCGGCTTATTCAGGTGAGAATAACCTATACTTTATAAACGTAAAACGCATATTAAAGTCATCTCGCAACCGATGTGGAACTTTAACACTCTCCTTCGCGCTCAACGATATTGGGCTTAGGGCGAAGATATAAATGGTGGAAGACTCGATCTAAAACCTGATTGCAGGCGGCCACGTGAAGCAGCCCAACGAATCAGAGATTTTTTTTGAAGGCAAATATATGAAGTCTCTGCACAAAAACAGGTAAAAGAAGAACTACAATACAAAGACGTTGTATATAAGCTGTGCAGAGACTTACAATACAAAGACGTTGTATATAAGCGGAACACCAATGAAAAATACAAAAACACATACCACCTAAAAGAGGTTTATTTTTAATCTCATTCTTAGAAAGACACTCCTCAGCTTCCACTCCACTAGAAAAGACATCAACCCGACCTAAAAAGATGCCATTAGACGTTAATTCCCGATCTCAAATCAAAAGTGATCGGCATCGGAATCCAAAATGCAACTCCGTGAGCCAAAAAGTTAATGGGACACTGGTAGAAAGAAAACCTAGGTAGAATCCAATGAAAAATACCAAAACATATACCACTTAAAAGAGATCTCCATTCTTCGAAAGACACTCCTCAACTTCCACTCTACCCAAGAAGACACAACCCGACCTGAAAAGATGCCATTAGACGCTAACTCCCGATCTCGATCAAAAGTGATCGGCGCATCAGAATCCAAAATGCAGCTCCGTGAGCCAAAATGTTGATAGGACACCGGCAGAAAGGAAACCTAGGCAGATAAGTCTCAACTCGCAGTCTGCCTTCAAGTAGGTCATTCAGATACAAAGAAACCCACAAATCTCAACAAATTTGGAAGTGGTTTTGTAGATGTAATCCTCACCTTATAAGTCAGTTTTGTAGGGTTGATTAAAGCCTAAATCAATTTCTAAGATGATATCATAACATTTCCACGATTCGCTGAACCACTTATATCCGCGTCCTCCACCATTTATATCCGCGTCCCAAACCCCACAGTGCTGGACGCCAGAGGGTGTGGTAAGAAGTCCCACATCAGTTGCTAGATAGTCTGAATATGTGTTTATAAAGTAGATGCAATCCCAACCTTATAAGCCAGTTTTGTAGGATTGAGTTAGACCCAACTCAATTTCTAAGATTATAGATGAGATATGGAATGAGTTTATAAAAAGTGGCACCCACCCCCAACTCCATTTTGTAAGGATGATTATATTATAAAAACCTAATATGGTATCATAACCTATCAATTTGGGCGACACACCAAACTCAATTGTCTCACATAGGATAAAGACAAAGCCTAAACCGAGTTTATAAAAATGGCATACTCACCTTACAAGTTGGTTTTGTAAGGATGAGCTTGTCATATATTAAACTAATAGTCCCCTTTACTAACAAAGTTTTTTTTTTTTGAATGAGTGATGTCATACATTAAACTAGGAGGTCATATAAACTGATTGACACTGCAGAGAAAAGCGATCAACTAGGCTTTTACATAATGAGACATGGAATCTGTCATCCAAGGTTCCCGAGGGGGTAAAGACGTACATATCTCTCGATAACCCTCCTGTACCACAATGATCCTGAAATGTGTACATCTTTACCCCCTTGGAACCCATCAAATCGTTGATTAAGATATTTATCCTATATATGCAACTTTGTCTTCCTTTGTATTCATAATAAAAATAGATCCTTGGGTATGTTGGATGATGGATGTCATGTCCCGTTATGTAAAAGTCTAGTTGGTCGTCCTTTTGTGCAGTGTTAATCAGTCCTTTTAAAATCACTAAGTTTAATGTATCTAGGGTTTATAATATGCAAAAATTTGGAAATATAGTGGGATGTCGATCATAGTGTTCTAGTTGGTTTCGTGATATGAAAGAATGTTTTGGAAAGAACAATTTTAAACTTTCGAAGAATCAAATAAATAATTTTCAAGATAATATTTCTATCTTTGATTCCTTAACATGTGTAAGCAGCATTTTCCTTAAAATAATGTTAAACATTAATTTACACAAACACATGCATATAGAGAGGTGTCCTATTTTTGTTGGGCAACAAAATAGAGTTTTTGTGCCATCTGTTATCCCTTTTTTTTATATGTATTCTGGGCTCTTGCCACTTAAAATTGGACAATGAATAATGATTTTGAAAACCAACGGGTCCTATGAGATTACCTATTAGATTTTTAATACGCTTTCACCTCATGTGACACCTCAAATTGAATTGTTTAACATTAAAATAATGTTCAAGATAATATTTCTATCTTTGATTCCTTAACATTTGTAAGCAGCATTTTCCTTAAAAATGTTAAACATTAATTTACACAAACACATGCATATAGAGAGGTGTCCTATTTTTGTTGGGCAACAAAATAGAGTTTTTGTGCCATCTGTTATCCCTTTTTTTTATATGTATTCTGGGCTCTTGCCACTTAAAATTGGACAATGAATAATGATTTTGAAAACCAACGGGTCCTATGAGATTACCTATTAGATTTTTAATACGCTTTCACCTCATGTGACACCTCAAATTGAATTGTGGATTTGCTTCTTTTACTGTTCTTTGCTCCCCATTATATGTCTCTTCTTCATACTTTCTTTTAATATCATGTTGATACCAATTTTATTAGGCACTTCTTTTGTATCCATTCAATCAATTTATTTTTCAATAAAATGCCCGCATAGTCGAGCATGGGAGTAAATGAACTATCTCTATGGATTTTGAGACTAATTGAGGCCAGGTGCATAAAGGACATAAGAAAATCTAAAAGGGAAAATGTTGATGGTTGGAATTTGTTTCTTACTTTTAGTATATCAATTGCTCTAATTGTGGCATTGTTATAATAAAGTTTTTTACTTTTAGTATATCAATTGCTCTATTTTGGTCCCTAATATTCTCTCCGTTTTACAATAAAAGTGGTATGTCTAATTTCTCCCCCCTTTTGACATCATTGGGTTAAACCTCTTTTTGTCTTGTTTTCTAATATAGAATTAGCACTTATTGATTCATCTTGTGGGCTTTCGGCATGCAAGGTTGGTACTTTTTTGTGCACTGGAACATTTGGGAATGTCATCTCCGTATGAAATTTTTTTTCCTCCATATTGCTCCAATTGGTCAAACTGAGAATAAAGGAGGATAAATTTCATGACATTGGAATCTATAGATTGAAAGTAATTGAAGAATTTTATTGTTTCATATTGCCTTTGACTGTGGCATATATTAACAGGGAGAAATTAATTTGTTAGGATCCGATAAATCCTAACCTTCAAAGATTAGGAAAATGTGATTATTCGCCCACGAGTTCTTAGATTTAAAATAAATTTGGTACACAAAGATGCTACTCTCCCCTCAACTAGAGTGTTCTCTAGTTTACAACTTTCACAAAATAACTATTTAAAGGTAGGTTAGTCCTATTTATAACCCTAGGACGACTGACCAAAACAACAAACTAAAATAACAGAAAGTCTACGGTCTTACACCTAAATTTTTCTAACTAACAACAAGCACAACAAAATATCACTACTTTTTTATAATTTTCTGGCGAAACAAATAGATTTAATAAATTTTGACTTTACATATTGTATTTAGTAAATTGATGTACTTTGTCAACTTTGAGTTTAGTAGTTTTGATGTATGATCCTTTTAAAATCAATTTTTAGTTTTCTTATGCATGTTTTTTCACTTGGTGACAGGATAGAAGCAAATGGTTTAAGGCAATGGTAAGTTTTTTCTTTTTCATTCTAATCTCTTTTAACATCTTTATTTAATTGATTCTTGTAGGATGTAATGTACTACTTATAACCTTGAAGTTGTTTTTTTTTTGTCCCACGTTGCAAGTGAATGAGATTAAATGAAACATGGCTGACTTATGTATGAATGATCTTTTATCATTTTCAGCCTTGGGAGGAAAGAATAAAAGATGCTTATAAGCAAGGGAAACTTGTGCTGCTTGAAAATTTGGATCCTTCTTTAACTTCATCAGAAGTACAGGTAATAATCATTCCAAAACCAGACTTTTCAGCTTCTTGTAGATTATGAGGAAAATTATAATGCAAAACTATCATTCTGTAATATGACTACATTACCAGTATGTTGAATCCTGTGTAAACTGTAGAGTGGTTAATTTGTGGCTAAATAGCCTTGTTATAATTGCCACTCCTTGTATTTCTTTGTAGTTGTGCTTTATTTGCATTTGTACCATTTATATGTGTGGTGATTCACTTTTAAGGCTGTGAACATCGGTATTAGAGACGCAATATTCAAGCTGCTGTGTGAGTTGGTTTTTTTTTTATGTAGGATGACTTGTCTATCACTTGATGTTTCATTCTGTTTGTTATCTTAATAACCTGCCTATCTCTACCATGTTTGACTTACTGCTCTCAATCACAGGATATTATTTGGTATGGCTTTAAAGAAAGCTGTTCCGCAAAGATGATCCAGAAAACTGCACATTCTAGTCCTCATTCTGGTTAGAAACTGCAGTCTTTGTTCATCTTTTTTTTACAAGTTAGCTGAGATTGCATGCAATTTCCCCTTCCTCCTGGGATCATAAGCTTGGATGTGTTTTCAGTCTAATATTATTTTCAACATATACAACTTACCGTGGTTCAATATTTTATTTATCATATAGGTCAAGCTTTTGTTATATTTAAAAAAAAGGAAGCAGCAGAGTTGGTTATTAGAAAATTAGAGGGGGGCTGTTTATTGATGTCAAATGGACGGTATGTACTCAACTGTATATACTTGATAAATGCACTTACAAATAGCTTAAAAATCCTTCTGATATTAATCTGCACAAAAAGTATTCACGAAGCATGATGTGCGTGTACTTTCTAAATTTTTGTATTGATTATTTCTTATACATCATGATTGGATAATGGTTTTCTTGCTTCCATCCTAGAGTTGGGATGTTGAACAGAAGATGGTCAAAATTGAGATTTTATTTAGGATGGGAGTCAATATCATAAATCGTGTGAGAACATAGACGAGAAGTAGAGAGGACTTACAATTTAACACACTAGAGAAAAGCTTACGTGAGAGATGTGTGAAAACCCATAATCAGTCCAAAGTGTAATGGAAACTAAGCTACTGTCAACGAAGAGGAAAGTGCAAAGAAAGTAAAGTTCTGCAATGATTTTGTTGATCAAAAGATGAATAATACAGTTATTTCAATGCTATTCATATGATACCAGCTATCTAACAAGTAACACCTTTTAACTGAATCTCTTCAGTTAGGTACAGCGGACTTTGGTTAGTTAAATCTGAGTATCTGACTCAATTAACTCTAGGTTAGTTAGGACAATTAGTACAGCTAAATAAAAGATTGTGAATCGGTTATTCAGCTTGGATTTCAATTTAATGCAATACCTGACCTGCAAACCCGATTGATGTTTGCAAACAAACCCTCCAAGCTTACTAGTTAGATCTACAAGCGAACAATACAATTGAGGATCAGTGTCTATTTCCGTTTCAAACTTTCTAAGCTTCAAATCTTAAGAAACAATCTAAGATAAGTACAGCGGACTTTGGTTAGTTAAATCTGAGTATCTGACTCAATTAACTCTAGGTTAGTTAGGACAATTAGTACAGCTAAATAAAAGATTGTGAATCGGTTATTCAGCTTGGATTTCAATTTAATGCAATACCTGACCTGCAAACCCGATTGATGTTTGCAAACAAACCCTCCAAGCTTACTAGTTAGATCTACAAGCGAACAATACAATTGAGGATCAGTGTCTATTTCCGTTTCAAACTTTCTAAGCTTCAAATCTTAAGAAACAATCTAAGATAAGTAACTAATCTTACTAGAGAAACAATGATACTCTAACATAGTACTACGTAGTTCTAAGGCAATCTTATATTATAAAACTCTCCTTTAAGCTAAAGCTTACAAAACTTTTAGTTTGTTATAAATAAATATACCGTTTTTTGTTGAGAAAATATAACACCCTGCATAATCATATACCCTCACTGCACTAAAGCTGACTGCTTAAATGCTATTATTTGATCATATGTATTGCTTACTTGGAATATTTGATTTTATTGCTTTGCAGCCCACTGGTGGGAAGCTTTGGAGTCCCTTGCTTTTCAGATAAGAAGTCAATATTCTATGGCCATCATGTTATTGATCAACTTCGATTGCAAACACAACGTGAGATGGTATGATCAGATTAATTTGTTTGAATTTGTGTCCTAATTTTGGAAATATTTATTGACGGAGTTGGTTCATTTTCTTGTATTTGTCAATCTGATTTTGGTTGAACAGAAAGAAGCAGTATCTACTTCACATTGTTCTCAGTCGAACAACATTGAATATGACATGGCTTTAGAGTGGTGTTTACTACAAGAGAGAGAAGACAAAACTTGGAGAAAATTGTATCAGGTATATAATTTTTGAATTGTATCAGAAATTATTCAGTTCTACTTTATGTTAAGCAACATTGATATTTGGTTATAACGTTGTTAAGAGACAAAGCGAGGAGGTGGGCAAACTCAGAGCCAAGTTGAAGTCTAAAATCTAAACGATCTCCACTTACCCTTATATTTTTGTTGGTATGTTCTCCTTTAAAAAGATTTGGTTGTGAAGTTTTTAATTGGTTTCTTTCTCTATAGCTTCTCTGACCATGCAGCATGGTTGCAAAGGATGAGATCACTTTATTCAGTAACCAATTTTATTTTATTTTTACTTTTGGTTTATATTGTTAACAAAATTGAAGGTTTTTTTGCTTCTAGTAAGTACGAGTTTAGACTCTGATCTAAGCCTTGTATTTCAACTCGATATTTTTGTTGTTTGTCTATAATTTTTTTGGTTAAATCCTTTCATGCTGGTAAAGTATTTTGATCCTTTGGAGACTCATAGGTGGGGTGTGGCTTGTATGTTTTTAGAAGACTAAGGGTCTGTTTGGTTGGAGGAGAGGAGAAAGGAGGAAGTATTTTAATTGGAGGGAGAGGAGAAAGGAGGAAATATTTTAAATTTTAGTTGTTTGGTTCAATTTTTTTGGGGCAGGGTGCCTCCAGAATTGAGAGAGAATATATGTATAAATTAGGACTTCAATTTTCAATTTTATTTTTATTTTCGTCAATCTCTTCCCTTGTCTAACAAAACATATTTCCCCTCTCCCTTGAACTAGGCGAGACCCTAAAAAACAATGCTAAAGAGGCTAAACTTGATGAAGGATATTCTTAATAGCATGATGTAACTGTAAACTTATAATACAGTGATCACTTTCTTTTTTATCGAGTTGTGAAATCTTGATCTGATTTGAGTTTTTTTCTTCCTTTCTTTTCTGCAGAATGTGAGACTGACTTTGTTCACCACCGACGTTGTGGTATATCTGGCAATTGTTTTGGTTCAGCAGTTGTAGATATAACATTCTTGGGGGGTTCTTAGTATACCAAAGCTCCCTGGAAAGCTGTTGAAAGTTTTATTGCCCAGTCCAATTTTGCTGTTGTTGTACTATGTCTATATGTAGTTTCTTGTCTTTGATGTAAGCCCCATTTGTTTTTTAGACAATAAACTCCATTTTTTGTTATGATGTAGTAATTCAGTTCTTATGAGTATAATCGTTTTCAACTTTTCTCCTGCCATCCTATCATACATGATATGAAAATTGTCATGAAGCTTTTTCGACGGTGCATATTAAATTGACAATAACAAGGAAATGGTAATATTTATCATCTCAAACAAAAGGTGCACGGCAGAAAACGAAAAGAACCAAACTAGCTTCTTCCCTTCACATGAGGACGATACATCATTTGAAATCAATGTCTAGCCAAGATTGATAAGAAATTAGATGCATTTTGCCAAGGTCTTATTTTACACACATAGGGATGCACTTTAATTATATATTGTTAAGAGGAGGTGTCTCTCTTATTCCTCCACATTGCTCATCGGAGGACTTCTTCTCATTGTCACATCTTTCAAGATCCTAATTAGAGTGTAGATTTTCTTTCTAATAAAGGCCTCTGTCTGAGCTTCATTAATTTAGCATTGCTAAATGTTATTTTGGCTTTATTGGGTCTTTTGCATAAAAAATGATTGTGTGGGTATGTGAAGTGGTGTCCTTCCAATTTTTCTACAGTTGATAAACTAACCATCTCCGTCCAAATAAACCATGTTTCATACTGACATTTGATTTATAATTTAAACTTGATTAACTGTCCTTAATCCAGTTTTTAAAATGTTATTTTTCAACACTAATTTTTTATGATAAATATTTTAGAATAGATTCTCCTCGTACTATTATCCAAAGATCAATCAACAATTTAAAATAAAGTAAATTGAACTTATCAGTGATCATGATCAATCCGTACTCTTGTGGCTTTTTGTCAATGTGATGAGTTCTTTGTTGAATCTGAATCTAACGTATGGACATGGAGTACAACCCATCAGACTCTAATAATTTAACTTGTGCTGTTCTTTTCTAAATAGTGGGAAAATAATTTTTTGATACATTGATGAAATGACAAAGTCGTCATAAACTCAACACACAAAGTGGAGAAACCGAGAATCGAACCTCCATCAAGAATATATGATCTAACAATTTTGACATTTTCTGCTAGTCGAGCTAGAGTTTCAAGACATTAAAATAAAATATTTAACATGTTAAAAACACCATTATTTTGTTTACTAAATTTTGTTAGAATGAAAAGATGATGACTTATCAACTATAAGTTTTACTTATTGGTCAAAAAAAAAAACTAGAAGTTTTATTGAAGTAGAAAAAATCTTGAAATTCAAATAACGTTTGTAAAAAAACCTATTAGTGAATTAACATAAGCACTTAAAAAACCAAATTCACTTTAGTAATCTATGTGTCTTGAATGAGATTTTGTCAGATATATTTTTTCTTCTTTTTCTATAATTTCCTTTATTTGATAATTTTTCTATAATTTCCTCATCAATAAAACAAGTACAACTTTCCATAAAAAAATTTAAAATAAAATTAATCAATTATTTTTGGTACAATAGAAATTAATTAATTTTTTTTTGATAGAAGAAATTAATTAATTTAATACTTTTAAATAAGAAAATACTCGAATAAAAAGAAAGAAATATGAATGTTAATGTCCTCCTCTAAAAATATGACCGTTGTTTTAGTTTTAAAATAAGGTGTACAAAATTAAACTCCTTCCTTAGTTTCATCACATCACCGAATCAGCTTAAACAAAACAAAACAAAACAAAACAAATAATCTCTGTTCTTATATCATCATATGTCACTCACTCACTCTGCACTTTCACCTTTCTCTCTCTTTTCTCTCTATCATTCATTCTCAACTCAAACCCTTTCTCTTCGATTCGACGTCGTTTTACTTCCAAACTCAAATCTATAACTCTAACTCACACACATTCCATTTTCACCTTCAACTTCAACTAACACTTGAAGTTTCAATTTCTTTCTTTATTTATTTATTTTCCGAAAAAGCTAAAACCCCAAATTATTAATTTATTTTTTGCTAAAATGGGTTGTGCTCAATCGAGAATAGATAATGAAGAATCAGTTGCACGCTGCAAAGACCGTAAAAACTTAATGAGAGAAGCTGTTCTTGCTCGTAACGCCTTCGCCGCCGGTCACTCCGGTTACTCTATGGCTCTTAAAAACACCGGCGCCGCCCTCTCCGACTACGCTCACGGCGAAACTCATCTCGACGAAGTCGAACTTCATCCACCGCCTCTTCATTCTTCTCCTAAACCTCCACCGCCACCTCCACCGCCTATGGAAGAAACTCTCCCTCCTCCGCCGCCTCTTCCGCCTAATTTCTCACCTGCTTCGCTCAAACGGTCTGTCACATTGCCGCCTGTGGCTTTGCAGCACCGTAAGTCTGGAGGTGGAGGAGGAATCGGTGTTGTTGAGGAAAACGATGGCGGTGGGAAACTCGAGGAAGGGAAGGTCGGTGATGGATTGGTTCACGCGCCGCCTTCACCTCCTAGAGGTAAAGCTATGCCGCCACCGCCTTTGCCTGATTCGAAAAACATGGCTTGGGATTATTTCTTTATGGATATGAATATGGCAAGAGCTTCTTTGAATGAAGAAGATGAGATTGAAGAAGGTGAAGTTGAAGGTGAGAATGAGAATGTTGATGATAATGGTGGACACGTGGAGGATGAGATTGAACCGAAGACACCGGAGAAAGTTGAGGTTGATGTGTATAGTAAGGAACATGAACATGAACGTGATGATGATGGGATAAGAGAGGTTAAACACATTGAACATTCTAAAACTGCTCCAGCTGATTTTAGAAGAGCAATTAAGGTGGCTCCCACTGTTAATCTTACGCAGATTCTTGGTTCACTTGATGATCATTTTCTTAAAGCTTCTCAAACTGCTCAAGAAGTTTCTAAGATGCTTGAAGCTACTAGGTTGCATTATCATTCTAATTTCGCCGATAATCGGGGTAATTTATTATGTATTAGATCTGTTTTTTTTCTTCCTTTATTTCATTCAAATGCAATTTTTTATATTGCTGAGAATTGCAGTCAAATGTGGCCTCAATCGCGGGTCCACCTCAAAACCCTTGTTGTCATGGTTCAAATTTTGGTCTTAGACAGGTTTTTTGGTAGTTGTTAGATTGAATGGAATTGAGCCTAATTTGCAGTGACATGAACAGGTCACATTGATCATTCTGCCAGGGTGATGCGAGTGATAACATGGAATAGGTCCTTCAAGGGTGTATCTAATGGGGAAGGTGCAAAAGATGATTTTGATTCGGAAGAGTACGAAACACATGCCACTGTTTTGGACAAGTTGTTGGCATGGGAAAAGAAACTCTATGAAGAGGTTAAGGTAGTTGTCATCTTCCAATTTGACATTTATACTTTCATTGTTACTGTTAAGTTTTCATTGCTGATGATAATTGTTTTGCTTTCGGTTTTCTTTTGTTTTAAGAATATTTGTATTGGTAACATGTTGCTATGAAGGCATGCCATTTTAAATATTTTATCATTGTTGACAGCAAGGCGAGCTTATGAAGTTTGAATATCAAAGAAAAGTTGCAATTCTGAACAAGCAGAAGAAGCGTGGTGCAAGTGTTGAATCATTAGGAAAAACTAAAGCAGCCGTAAGTCATTTACACACAAGATATATTGTTGATATGCAGTCGATGGACTCAACAGTTTCTGAAGTGGACCATATCCGCGATGCTCAATTGTATCCAAAACTTGTTTCTCTTGTTACCGAGTAAGTATTGCCAATGGAACAAGCTCAAGTCATTGTGAACTTCCTTTATTTAACCATTCCAATCTAAATGCATTATAATGTTATATACTAAATTAATAAATATCTTCATAATCGTGTCACTTAACATGTATGGTTTTTTGAGATTTCAATTTGCTTTGGTATTGACTGCTACCTTATCCAAAATTTTGTGTGTATGCAGCGTGATGGCTTTATCTTGCTACCATATCAACCATGTGCCATGTTTCTATTCTTTGCTTCACAAATGGATCTTTACCTTAATCATAAATATGAATCATAATTCATGAATCTACTTGGTTTCTTTTCAGGATGGCCAATATGTGGGAGAATATGTTCATGCATCACGACAGCCAACTAAAAATAGTTACAGACCTGAAATCTCTTGACATTTCTCAAGATCATAAGGAAACAACCAAGCATCATTATGACCGCACAGTGCAGCTTTGGAATGTAATCCAAGAATGGCAGGTTCAATTTGAGAAGCTCGTGACTCAACAGAAGCATTACATCCAAGCTCTTAATAGCTGGCTAAAGCTAAATCTCATTCCCATTGAAAGCAATCTAAAAGAGAAAATATCGTCCCCGCCAAGAGCCCAAAATCCACCGATCCAAGCCCTTCTACATGCATGGCATGATTATCTTGACAAGCTTCCCGACGAGCTAGCGAAATCTGCTATTTCCTCATTTGCTGCTGTGATAAAGACGATCATACTTCAGCAGGAGGAAGAGATGAAGTTAAAGGAGAAATGTGAGGAAACTAGAAAGGAATTCTTGAAAAAAAATCAAGCTTTTGAGGAATGGTACCAGAAGCATTTGTATAAAAAGGGGCCAGATGAAGCAGATGAAGTGAATACAAACAATCCGGTCTCAGAGAAGCAGTTTGTCGTTGAGAGCTTGAAGAAGAGATTAGAAGAAGAAACTGAATCTCACAAAAAATTATGTATTCAGGTACGAGAGAAATCACTCCAGAGTCTCAAAACTCGCTTGCCCGAGCTCTTCCGTGCACTGTCTGATTATACTCATGCATGTTCTGATGCGTATGAGAAACTGAAGTCGATTGCACACTATCAAGGTAGCATTGCGGCATGACATGCTTCACTGCCCTTTCTCTCTATGAGAAAGTTTGTTTATGTGTATTTTTAATTTAACCTAAGGTCTGCTGCATCCTCACACAAGAAAGCAGCATACATGTTTTAGCTTAACATGCTGATTTATCAATCTTGTGTGAAAATTTTGCCATAGCTTTGTAGTTCTAAGTACAAACCATCCTTAATGATGGAAGCACATTTGCACAAGTGTTTAATTATGTGCCTTAATTTAGTGTTGTGTAGGGTAATTAATGTTAATTATTATTCAAGTTCAAAATTCAAAAGCTGATGTCAACTTTATCTTTGAGTTAGTCACATGCTATGACTTACTATTATGCTATTGACATGTCTCTAAATCACAAAGTGCATACATCTATAGTCAGAGAGAAATGTGTTCATTACCCTTAACTTGTCAAAAGTGAAGATAGAAACGGAATCTCATCTTCAGTGGCTGTATCTGGTTTGGCAGTATCTACACTGGTAGAATAAGTTAAAATCTCCAATTATGTTCAGAATATTATCCATGTGAAACTGATGAAAGGAAAAATACTTTATATACAATTATACATAATAAATATTCAGGAATTAAATACTGTTGTGGTGAAATAATAATCTACGAATGGACACTGACATGTTGGCATGAATAATTTTTTTGAAAAAGTGATATAATCTAATGTAATTGTAAGTGTTGGTGTCGTGTCGGAGCTTCATAGATAATAGTCTTATCTCTTTTTTTGACAAAAAACAAACATATCTTTTGTATAAGGGGTATGGTAACTAATGCATGCCATGTATTAGTTAAACATACAAAATAAATAAGTAAATTTTGTATTGAAAATTTGACACCATATGTTGGACACGCTATAAAATACACTTAGAATGAGCGTGTTGGATCCGAAGAAAGAAAAATAAAACTGTTTTAAAATAGAGTGTTAATGTTGACTTTTGTGTCTACATATCATTTATATAAAAATAATACTCAAGCTTACATTTCCATGTTTGGCGGCTGCTAGTGTAAAACAATGACTCGTTCAGCAGTTGTGTAATTTTGACACTTAACACTCTATCATTTATTATTGCTCTAATCCATTGGCTGTTTTACATGGAATGAGACTTTTTTAGAATTCAAAAGTGTCTAGATCACTTGGTTGTTGCTATAGTTGGCAGTCCAAGCCTAATTTCAGCTTATCAATAGTATTATTATATAAAGGGATTATGGATAAGACTAATGACAGTTTCACACCAAATAAAGACTTAACTACCTTCAAAAACTTGGTAGTTAGACATTGGAAATTAGGAAGGACTATATATAGAAAGGAAGCCATAAGGGTATCGTGCAACAGCCTCAGAGGATCCAAATCCATTTTCATACTCCTTGGTACAAAGCTTTAGGTTTGTGAAAGAAAACTTGGGGGTAAAGTAATAGCAATGGATATGAAAAACAAGAACTGGTTTGATTCAAGAAGCGAAGCACGGTTAGGTAGGAGCTACACAAAACCATACTATCGTAGCAATATTTCACCAAGTAACTATGATGGAAGCAAAAAAACAGTGTGGCAGAAGTTTTGGAGAAAGCTGAAAAGAGATAAGAAGAAAGTTTTCCATTCTTCTTCTCCTTCTTCTTGTATAGTTGATGATGGTGTATATGATGAAGAAACATATTCAATGAACTTTGATCAAGGAACAGGGTGGATGGAAGCAGATAATCTTCCTCGTTCATTCTCAGCTCGGTATGCTAATCCATCTTGGATCTTACCACCTAAATATTTAGTAGGTCGATGATGATTATAAATGTCAAAAACAAGTCTTTTTTTTTTTTCCTTGTTCTCTTCTTGAATTCAGAGTCCATTTTTCTACCTCTTCCCACAATTTTATCTTTGAGTATTGAGGTGTGATCACATTTACAGCTATGGATAAACATTTTGCACTGTTTTGGATAGAAATTTCAATCAACTTAGTGAGTTGAATGTTTGGATGCACCCATGAAATGTGAGTTAAGAATAACTTTGAATATAAAAGTCATGTTTGAAGTCAAAAGGTATAAACCTATCAAGTTAGCCTAAATTCTAGTAGCAAAACAAATTCCAATCAACATCATACATACATGTTGAAACCAATTTTTAAGGGAAAAAGATGGGAATGGACAAAAAGTAATCAATAAGAGAGCATTCGAAAGTAATCAACATCATACACACATGTTGAAACCAAATTCTCGTGATATATTACCATTTTGAAAGTTAATATTTTCACTTGTCAAAGTACAAATGATGGAGAGCATTCGAAAGAAATGGTTCGAGTCTCTTCCAACTTAATAATAGAGTTAAATACATACAAATTTAGCCTTCGGAATATAACAACACTATGACTCTTAAGATAGAGTTTTGTTGCCCATTACAATCCTCAGCTCAAGTGATTAATTTTTCCGGTTGCATGGAGGATATCCAATTTAAAAAAAAAAGGTACAAACAAGGATTCAATTGCTGTTAGACCCTAGGTTTCTTTCCTTTCTAGACTAAGAAAATAGATTTGGATTATAGATTTTCTGGTTTGTTTTCCTTCTAAATTAGTATTGGCATTATGTTCAGAGTTGTAATCTCATTGTGTTTGTTGTACTCCCTCAAGTCCTTATTATAAGAAAATTTTGCTTTTTAAATTTATAGAATGTTTTATGTATCTAGACTATATTATACTAAAATTTCAATATATCTAACGCAATAATGATTTGCTATTCGGAGTTGACCTCATTGTCGCAAAGAAGGAAAGCTAAGTACACAGAGGTTGAATGTTTCAAAGTTTTGTGTCTTTCTAAGTAAGTAAAAAATGAAATGTTGACGGAACAAAAGAATCTTAATGCTGCAAGTGCGTTATGTTTTTAGGTCCCGACAACAAATTTTCACATAACACCATGCTTAAAATCTTACCGGTACTAGTGCAAGCCTAGGTCCAACCAACATCACATGGAGTAGAATAGATTTAGATGAACCATGCATCGCCGAAAGTTTGAAACTTTGTGCGGTACAGAAGTAGTGTGGACTAGACTAGAATAGATCATCATCATCATATTTCTTTTCACACACCGAAAGTTTGAAAATACATTTTAAATGAAAACAAAAATTAATTTGATGCTTTAATTTAAGTGACCAAAAAGCTCAGCAGTGAGATGGTTTCAAGTCAACCAAGTAATTGAACATTAAGTGGTTGATAAATTATCGTTCGAGAGAGTTCGAGTTTAGTTTTTAAGATGAATTAATTTTTGGTTAAATTTTACCTATTCTATGAATGAACTCAGAATTATTATACTCTCTCCGTCTTAAAATAAATGTTCTACTTGTCAAAATTGTTTGTCCCAAAATAATTGTCATATATTATTTATAGCATTGTTTTATTCTAATTGGAAATCCAAAATATAATCAGATCAGTTATTACAAAGAAGATTTACAGCATTGTTAATATTAGGTAAACAGCATTGTTACTTCTGGCCTTTTCTTTTTCTTTTTCATGAACCATATGTGCATTTGTGGCCCAATTCCATTTTTAATTAGGCCCAGACCTATTTCTCGTAGTCGCATCACTAAACTTGTGGAGAATAATATAGTTACCGATTTAGAGACTAAAAATATTAAATTAGTCTTATAATAACATAAGCATCATTTCGTCTAAATAAGTCGCTACAAAGGCCATAATAAATCGGTTGCTAAATAGCAAATTTTAGCATGTACGCAATACATTGAAATATGAACAAAGATAGGAACATCAATAATTATTTTTTTGTTACATGATCATCAACAACTATATATGTTTATAGATTTGAAATGCATATAAATTGCATACTACTAAGAAAATTGCTAAAAGTTTGTACATGGGTGCCTTCCTGGTGCATCCTTGCAAGGATGAAGACTTTGATTCTTTTGCTCAACTCCAGCCACAAGAAAGTATGCTGTGTGCCTGAAAACATAATGTTGTTAATTATGAGCATTATTTATCTTTATTAATTTACTTTGTGCAAAGTGATCATATGCTCGACGGAGATAATAAACCTGAAAAAGTTCATCAACATGATCTTGGAATCATCATCTATATTTGAAGTGTTGTCCAATGCTTGTTGCATATGATGCAACCACCTCTCGGCAGCTTCATGTGTCACATGAAATGGTCGATGTCGAGCAATTAGAGCAGGATGTCCTATTAGATGTAAAAGTTAGTTACGCCGTTCAATTGTTCTCGTTGAATATAGGTTATATTGTACTCCTTAATGCAATCAACATTCTTTCCCCCAATTTTTCTTCTAAAAACATGATTCAAGCATGTCAATTTTGGCATTTATAAGGACAAAATAAACAAGATAAGTGGATGGAATAGCAAATGAACTAAGCCGCACATTTATTAGAGACGTACATGACCTAAATATGTACTAAGTTTTAAAGTTTAAGGCGATAATTACTTATAAGCTAACTTGAACACGATTATTTCATGTGACGTTTCATGTGTCGCATGAAATAATCACTTATAGCATTAAGGCTTAATCAATAATCAATAATAAGAAAGAAAGAAAGAATATATGACCTCTTCTTTGAGAATAGAGAGGAGGACCTCCCATTCTTTGGACAAGGAATTCATACTGATTTTGAATAGCTTTGTCTTTATCAGATTTGGCAAATATTAAACGAAACCAGTCCTCTTCATCATCATCATACACTCTGTTGTAGAAATTGGTAGAAAGGTTAATGAAAGTTTGAAGGCCTCCAAGTTTAAGAAACAAATTGGTGTCATCGATGGAAAAAGCATCATCTGTGTCAACACCACTCCATTCAGAAGCCTTCTCTTGCAGATTCTGCATCATCACTTTCTCTATAATTTTCTCTATATCACTGCTATGTTGTCGCTTCCATATTATATAGAGCTTGCTTGCTTGTGGGTTTTGTGTGGACTGCACGCTCTTCCATCATGAAAATGAGAGGGTATGTATATCTATACGGCGCCTTTGTTATGTAGCTTCTCTCTTACCAGTCTTTGCTTGTCTTGCGCAGAGATCCAGTCTTATTAATAATAATATTTTATCGTTCAAAAAATAAAATAAAAATCTATGGATATCATATAACATCACGCTTCATCTTGTCAAAAAGAATAAAATATCAGCCTTCACTTCATATCATTTGTTTTGAATTGATTATTATTATTATTATTTTTTTATTTACTACACAATGTGACATTGAGGTATAATAATCAATATTTAAGGAAAAATCGGTGGGCGCTAGCTGCTTCCATTTTTTTCTTCTTTTTTGTACTAAGATTTTCCTTTTTTCTAAGATTAAAGGTTACATATATAATATAAAGAAAAGTTTGGATCAACTTAACTAAAGTTGAGCAATTAATTGTCTGAATTTTAAACTAGATACATCAACTTTAGTTAACTTGACTTTTTTATATTTAGAATAAGAGGTAATATATATATTACAAACTTATATGACAGAAATTTGTTTGATCACATTAATTTTTTTTCTCAAGAATTTATAGTTTATCATCTATATCTACAATTTTTCTCCAAACAAAGTCAATTAACAAGTCGTTTTCAACTCAATTTTTATTTTGACATTATTGGATCTTATAATTGCCAAAATTATTTTTGCTAATTTCAAAAAGTGTGTCCTTAAGTAAGAAGTAAGAACAAGTGCTTAATGTTTATTAAACAATTAGTCTTTAAGTCTGATTAAATTATCCCCCATAGGCCATATGTAGGAGTTCTACTCTGAACTTGGTTGCCAAATTTTGTGTTCATCATGCAATTTTTCATTCATGCTAATTTATTCTTTGTTCCATTCAATTGCATTCTGCAATCACCATATGTTCACCACTAATATGGTTGATTTAATAACATAATAAACAGTAGTAGATAAGGCATTTCACTTTGAATAAGTGAACCTAATACATTTTGTTGATTTGTTCATATCAATTCAGTCATCCTTATCTACAAACAAAACTAATATATGTTTCCTGCTGATCAATAACTAATTGCTACAAACAAAAGTGTATAAATGCAAATTTTCTTGTAATTTATGGTTATGTACATATTGATTGATAAACTATTCAATATTCCCTATCAATTATACTCAAATATTGATTTATGAACCATTTGATACAAAAATTATATTCCACATGGTTATCCAATTTTGTAATCCTATGTTTTAGATCAAAGACTGTCCACTATGACTTGGTCAAGCAAATTTTGCCACTAGATGACATCCTATCTCTAAAAGGCAGGGGAGTCAAGAAATATAACAAAGATTTATAAATAGAGCTGCAAAAATACACATAATATGCTATTAATATACTTACAACAAGGTACATTGATCATATCATATAGTAGTACATAAACATTGAGCAGTTGTATGCAATAAATGAGAGAGCTTGTTTATACTACTATATAGGACTCTATATCAAATGTAGTGTTGCTCAATAGCCATAAATGTTTGATGCTTGGTACTAGTACTTTGCATTATTTATGAGATTGAACATAGCCCTCATGATTCATTTAACAATCAATCAATATGTTCAAAGAAAAGGGTCCATCATGCTTCATCTTGTTTTTTTCTATTCATATATAGAAGATCTAAAGCAAGTAGCATTAAGAGCAATCAACAAATCACCCTGACAGCAATCAAACCACAGCATAGTCTCTCTCACATGTAGTATTTATTTGGTGCTTCAATAATTCAACCTTTTTGTATCATGTTTTTGTGACACTACCTAACTGAGAGGGACTCTATTCTCTCATTTACTTTCACATTTAAAATTTTCTAAACTCTTGTTAATATTGTTGGTATAGACTATGTCAAATCAGTTTTTTATATGTAAATGTAGCTAGATTAGATACACAGGAGCAGTATCGTGTACAATAAATGAGAGCTAAATATACATGGAACCATAGGTAATGTTGCTTACCAGCCAAGCAATTCTTCACACTAGTTGGATTCATTAGTGTTTGTGATCTCAAATAAAAAATAAATGAGCCATTTGAAAGAAAAACAGAAGAGAAAGTAGTAGTACTGCATTATATATGCAAGCTTACATTCACACACCAAAACAATTTAATATTGATCATAAAATTAGTGGTGACAGGGATCATATTAAGGTTTATAATAATGCTTTGTTTCCCATATACGACCTATAAAGCATAATTAGTAGTATTTGATTCACACAAAAGAGGATTGTAGTTTTACCACTACAAATTAATAGGCATAATATTGATCACAGTTTTGAACAGAAATTAGATAAAAACAATACATAAACGACTACTCAGTTTCAACATTCAACACTAGTCTTACCGCCTACAGGCCGCCACCACCACCAAATCCAGCACCACCGCCAACTCCAATGCCACCACCGCCGCCAAAGCCGCCTCCTCCACCAAAACCACCCCCTCCACCAACTCCTCCCCCAATGCCTCCTCCAACACCACTGCCCCCGCCAAAACCGCCTCCTCCACCAGCTCCACCTCCAACCCCGCCACCTGCTCCTGCACCACCTCCACCTCCTGCCCCTCCACCAATACCATGGCCTATTCCGCCTCCACCACCAAGGCCGCCACCCCCTCCTGCTCCTCCACCAATACCACCACCGCCTCCTGCCCCTCCACCAATGCCACCACCAATACCATGGCCTATTCCTCCTCCACCACCAATGCCGCCACCTCCTCCTGCCCCTCCACCAATGCCACCACCAATACCATGACCCAATCCGCCTCCACCTCCTGCTCCGCCACCAATGCCATGACCCAATCCACCTCCACCACCAATCCCGCCTCCTGCTCCACCTCCAATGCCACCTCCTGCTCCTCCACCAATGCCACCGCCAATACCATGACCCAATCCTCCTCCACCACCAATTCCACCCCCAATACCATGACCCAATCCTCCTCCACCACCAATGCCACCTCCAACACCATGACCAATACCACCACCTCCACCAAGTCCTCCTCCTCCTCCTAGACCACCACCTGCTCCTCCACCAATACCACCACCAAGACCGTGACCAAGTCCGCCACCACCTCCTGCTCCTCCAATACCATGACCAAGACCACCCCCAGCACCAAGTCCACCTCCACCTCCTAAACCACCACTTGCTCCTCCACCAATGCCGCCTCCAATACCATGTCCAAGCCCCCCACCTGCACCAAGTCCTAAACCTCCTCCTGCACCCCCACCAATGCCACCACCAACACCACCTCCTCCACCAAAACCACCACCTAGTCCTAAACCGCCACCAGCACCAATGCCACCACCAAACCTTCCATGTTTGAATCCATGTGGACCTAACAAATGTGGTGGATGAATCAAATGCTTGTCATCCTTATTATTAACATGTCTACCATCCGCCACTTGAAACAAGCCACCAGTTACAAATAGAATATTGCACAGAACAAATGCAACCACAATAAAGTCATTGTAAGAAGAACCTCTCATTGTTGTAAATTAAGCAATTACTTAACTGAATGAACGTGTAGTAATATATTTAAGTAGTGAATGAGTTGAGTGAGGTTATTATATACTACTACTATTGAAGCTTGCTTCATTAGATTCGATATCAAGTTTCTCAACTGCCACATTTCAAAGGAGTAAATGAGATTCTGCTGTCCTTAGCTGTGTATGGTGAATTAATTTTTCCAACTGTCTTTGTAGTATAGTACATTTTTTATAAGTAATTTGACTAATTTCTCTTAAAATTAATTATTATTCTCATACTCCGTATTTATGTTAAAGTTGTAATTATCATTCTCAGATTTTACAACACTGTCCTCTTCTCTTCTTGAACACACTGATCTCTAAAAATGAACTGATGCATGATTATCTTTTTGATACGGTAACATGGTTTTGACCACTTGGTTCATACTTTTCCTTTTTCACCTATTGGCCCATTTCCTGTTTCATTATTGATCTGCACTGGGGTCTACAAGTAAGCTTTCGTCATGTTTATTAGTCATGTCTTCCATTGATAAGCATTAACTTCTTTACCAAACAACTGAATTCCACTGTTGGTGAAAGTATTATTATTTGTGTTTTTTTTCTTCTATATGTATAATACTAATAGTTTAGTGGCTAAAGACTCGCATACTTTATCAATTGAACTACTCCTACGTTTTTGTAGTTTCTACATCTCCAAAACTTTTTCGGAAAGTTAAAACTTTAAATGTCAATAGCAATTCACAATACATCAACTCCGTCACAAAGATATTCCTACTAACCCTGTCATGATCACAGAATGAACAAATCCAAATAATGGTTCAAAATCCCAATTCGTGCCATTGCTTATGTGCTAATGTGAAAGAGAATGATTACAATAATTTGTCAATGGTGTTGGGCATTGCGCTGATTTGGAAAAGCTCGAAGAATGGCAGTTGTTATTAGGCGGAAAACTGTAATTTTAAACCATAAGTGAAAGGATAATTAACGGTTCAAAACGGAATAAAAACTAATTAGAGGATCAAAATGAAACTGAAAAATAAATTAAGATGATTTTATTTGAGATGTGTCAAACAATATGGCCTTAGACTAAGAAGTGCTAAGTTTGAGTTCTACTAAAATCCTTAAAACTAGACAAATACAAATAATTTTGAGTTATAAAATTTTCTCTATTTTGAACGGGAGCATCATTCTTGCTAAATCTTTATTAGCAAAATTTAGCAAACATAGCTTAAAGATTGGAAATGGTGAAATGACTTGTCGATGGATTTTATTTTATAAGACAAGGCTCCTGTGGTGGTAAGTGGTAACACGGGAAGAGGTGAGGAAAACTTGAGGAGAAAAAAATTAATTATTTACTTTGGAGAATATGATATGATTGTGCAAACTAAATGATATGCTAACAAAAATGTTAGTTGGCTAAATAGTAATTGGTACTAAATTTGGTAGAGAATTTACAGTTGAATTTTTGTAATCGTGTTTTTTAGTATATTAGAAATAAATTGTTTTCGCCAAAATTTAATTATCCAACTCATATGTCTTACGATTCTTACCACTTGAGTTTTGCAAATGTATTTGAGGATGACTGAAATGTTTTTTTTTTTTTGACGAAGAAGAACTGAAATGTTGAAACTGACTTTAAACTAGATTAAACCGGTGTTGAAAATTAAAAAATAAATAAATAGAAGTTAGGACTTAGGAGAGGATATACAGACACAAAACGTCATCGTTTGTCCATACTGCACAACTACAAAGAAAAATACCCAAAATTGCGAATTTATCCAATAATAAAACTAACCGAACCCTAACTTGTAACGGTTTATTTTAGTTTGGCGTTCTTTACAGACACAGGAATCAATAAATCCCGTATCTCTCTGCAATTACATTATTATCGATCTTCTTCTTCTTCTTCTTCACCACAACTATCTTTCATCAATTTCACACTTCAATTCTAATTAATTTTTCTTAGCACAATTTCGTCGCAGATATGCTTTTCAACCATTAGCTTAATCTGCATGTCAAATTGTCAATTGTGTTATCTATCATATTCATGGAAAGGGAACGAACTCGGAAACGAACTCGTCTCGCTTGGGATGTAGCTCCACCTCCCTCGCTTCCACCGGTAAATTAACCTAACCTCCTTCAATTTCTTTTTTATTTTTTTCTTCTATCTTTTCTTTTGATTAATACTTCCAAATTTTAGGCACAGAGAACTGTTGGTGATAAAAGAATCGAAAAAAAATATGCATCTCCGCCAAGGAGAGACGACGATCGTGATGGCCATTATGTCTTTAAACTTGGCGAAAATCTCACTCCTAGATGTAACTAACTTCTTTTCATTTTATATAATTATTATTATTATTGTAAAAGTTTGAATTATGATTATAAATCTTTTTTTTTTGTCAATTTAGTGTTTGTTTGGTTATCCGGTGATAAATTGATTTTGAATAAATTGATTCTGCAAAATTGATTGACTTAACATAAAATGATGTATGTTTGAATACGTTTATTTAAAGATGAGTTGAAAAATAAATTGAAGGTTAACAATCAATTGTAAATACCAAAAGGTATAAATTCTAGCTTTTGGTTAGAACTTAGAATCAATTCTGGATGCAAAATCAATTCTAGCTGAAAACAGGCGAACATATTGTAATCAATTATAGCTGATACTTGATACTGCTCATGTTTTTATTATGATATTAGTTTATTTGTTTGTTTGTTTTTTCTTTTTAATTTTGTGTTTTTGAAAGATGTAGTGTTTTGAATTTTTTTTTTGTTTATTTGAATTAACAGATAAAATTCTCAGCAAAATGGGTGAAGGTTAGCGGTCAAGTGCTCTCTGAATACAAGTTTAAATTATTATTGTGACTGTGGTTTGTGTCATTCAGCATATTGCTAGTGCTGTAGGCACCTTTGGTCGAGTTTTGGAATGTTGGGATCGTCAAACAAGAGATTATGTAGCTATCAAGGTAATTAGAAGTATCGATAAATATCGCGATGCAGCAATGATCGAGATTGATGTGCTTGAACGTCTTATGAAGAGTAATGATGGATGCTCACGGTATAATACCTGCTAAAATTTGGTTATTAGTTTTTATTTTTTATACTAAGAGATGTGATATAAATATTTACTCCATCGCTATTATTATTTGCAGCTGTGTACAGATCCTAAGTTGGTTTGATTACCGGAATCACATATGCATTGTAAGTAATCTTATTATATTCTTTCATAAAAAAAAATTCTGGATTTATTTGCATTTTCAGTTAGTTTGTTTTGATAAAATTTGGGTTGAGTTGAAGACCCGTTTAATATGGGGTTGGAATAGGGAATAATTTTGCAATATTTTGAAAATAAAATGGATGTGATGATTGGGATTTTAAAGAAAATAATTGGTTAGTTTTGTTCTCCACTGGCTCATAGTCTTCTTGTTCTTTTGCGCTGCTTTTTTTTTAGTTCGGGAAGGATAGGTGATTTTCCCCATTTATGTTGCAAGTAAATTGACTTGATAAGTTCAGCTATAATAGATTACTATTATGTATTCATATGTCCATGTGGGCTTTTTTAAAGATCTAAAAACTGAGTGGAAACATTCCTTTCAACGCATGTTAATGATGTTATCAGGTCTTTGAGAAGCTTGGACCAAGCTTATATGATTTTCTAAAGAGAAATAATTTCTGCCCATTTCCTGTGGATCTTGTTCGTGAATTTGGACGACAGCTTTTGGAATCTGTAGCATGTCTGTGGATTATTCTTGACCTCCAATTTATTCCTCGTGTTTTATTCTGACACCTCTTGGTTATAAATCAACAACATATTTTATCGTTAGCTTGCTTAGTTTGTCCCAGGATGCCGTGTATCTTTGTTGTGTATGCTTACTTTAATATATGTCTCTTGCCTTGTCATATTCAGATATGCATGAACTACGCCTAATTCACACCGACCTGAAGCCCGAAAATATACTTCTCGTTTCTTCTGACAGTGTGAAACTTCCTAGTCGTAAGGTACTTAGCATTTTCGGATAAAAATTATCTACATTTGTATGTTCGTTATAATAAAATATTTAATGAAAATTACTTGATTGGTACAGCAGAGGGTTTTGTCAGATGAAACACAATATATGTGCTTGCCCAAGTCTAGTGATATTAAGCTGATTGATTTTGGTAGTACTGCATTTGCAAATCAGAGCCATAGCTCCATTGTTTCTACAAGGCATTACAGAGCGCCTGAGGTTATCTTAGGTAACGAAATGTCTTTGGTTGATGAAAATGTGTTGCTTTACTTGTTTTTCTATTCCTTTGTGCCGAGTAAATGTGTATCTCTTGTGATGCTTGAAGACGAAAATTACAAATGATGACGAGAAATATTTTGATCTGTTAAAAAATGTTTCCAGTAATATCTGATAGAATCTTCCAGGAACTATTTTCCATCTTTTCATCTCATCCTCGATCTTTGGTGTTAACTATACTGTTGTTCTGAAACCTTTGTACTGTAATGACTAATGACTGTCATTTTTCCAATTTAGACTGCATTCTCTTGATGAATACCAAAAATATTTCTTATACACTTTGGTGGCCGTTTTGTTTTCCCTTGTATGTTGACGTTATGGAAAAATATATAGAAATGCCAAATCTATCCCGTGTTGACAACTATGTGAAATTGTTAAGACTGTTGTTGGGTTATCATATCATTTATGGTTGTTGAAGTATTCTCACGTGTACCTGAAATGATGTGTCAGGTCTAGGGTGGTCATCCCCGTGTGATTTGTGGAGTATTGGATGTATTCTCTTGGAGTTATGCACGGTTGGTCTTCCATCTATCAAGATGTAGGCATCGTTTGAATCTGGAACAGCTGGTCTTACGTTTTAACTGTGGAACTTTTGTCAGGGAGGAGCATTATTTCAGACACATGAAAATTTCGAGCACCTGGCAATGATGGAGAGAGTGTTGGGACCTTTACCAGAGCATATGGTTAAAAGCTCTAAGTAATCAATTTGCAGCATGTTCTCTAAACTTCTCTTTCCGTTAAACTAATTGTTTTGAGATACATGTAGTCTCTTGTAAATTATTAATATTTTTTTATAATGTAAATTATGAATCATTGTGCACTAAATTTATGTAGTACCATCTTTTAAGTACATTTGGTTGACAATATGTTGCAGGGATGTCGAAAAGTATTTCAAGCGTGGTTCACGACTAAGATGGCCTGAAGGAGCTGTGTCAAGGGAGAGCATAAATGCAGTGAAGAAGCTAGATCGTCTTGAGGTTTGTTTTATTTCTTTTTCTATATCAGTAGTTTCTGGGCTTAACCTTACTAAATCAATTAATGTGTATTTTAACTTGCAATGACCAATTATTATTGTTTATGCAGGATATTATATCAAGTCGTGTTACGTCTTCAAGGTCCTTAACTGATTTGTTATATGATTTATTAACATATGATCCAGCCAAACGTATTACTGCTCGCGAAGCCCTTGATCATCCCTTCTTTAGAATTTCAACTTAAGAAGCCAAATGCCTTTTGAGGCCTGATGACTCCCATTTTAATGATTATCAGTTGCACAGGCTACAACTTTGCTTTAAATGGATTTATCATTTATTGCATTGGTTTAGTTGCGTTGAAAATATATTCATATCATTGATTCGTTTGATTCAACCAACTTTATTTGAAATGGACGGGTGGGATGAGGACTACATATGCTACTGAACATAGTTATTGGATAGAGGAGTTATGTTGTGCTTGAGAAGGTGAAGTAAAAAAAGTATTGAGAACATAATGCCAAAAATTTGAATGTATCCAAACGTTGAATATTTTGATTATTCAGATGGCACTCTGGTAAGCATGGCTCTCATGGGTCATCATCATTTGAAAGTTAATTTCCAAGCACTGTTATTCGCATGATTTTCAATTTTTGTTTACACCTAGTTTGGATTGATATCCTGTTTACAAGTTTTATTTGAATAAAAATAAGTTGTATTGGAGTTTTAACATGATGTATACTATATTACTCAAGTATGTGATCAAGGGCCAAATTATCAAGTGCCGCGATGTTTACCCTGAAAAGTGAGGCGTCTCTTATATTTAGTGGCAAATACAATTCATAAATCGCAGAGAGAAATGTTGTGTGAACATAAGAATGATGTCTAAATTTGCAAATGTATATGATTTGGAACTTTGGATACAACTTATTTATTTTATTCTTACAAGTTTTTTTTGTTGTTGACAGTATCATAGATACAAGTTAGAAATATAATGTTAATAACATTACTAATGTGACATACCATAAGCAACTCACCACCGCCACAAAAGAAGAAAAAAAACTTGGGATGACGTAGGAGCAATATACATTGCCTGCCTCAATTTGATTTTATTTTCCCCTTCCAGCAGAAAAAATTTTAATTTAATTTCTTATGAAATATATGCTTCATACGCAAGAGTTAAAAATCAAATTATCTTTTTCATTTTGAGCTGAAACGTTATCTCTTCACTCTAAATTTTGATTTTAAAAAACAAAATAATAATACATTATAATTACTCGAGTAATTCCAAACAATTCATCGGAGAACTCATTAACCACTTGAGTTCAATATCTTAGTTATACATTACTAATAGATTTGCATCTGCTAACGAGAAAAGGAAACATACATCGTGTAAAAAATATTTTAAATTCACCTTTTTGTGATTCCAGTTACAAAGTAGACTTGCATAGCAAGTTATATCATTGGTTTATTCATTCGTTCATTGTAAATTTGTAATCATAATGTAACAAACAAACACTGAAGTACCCTTAATTTCTAATTAAGCATCCATGGGAACGATTTTCATAAGAGAACTCGAAAACCGTTACGTCAATTCATTGAAAAACTGCCACAAATTAACAGAACTGAAGAAAATTCACGCTCACATTGTTAAGCTTTCACTTTCACAGAGCAATTTTTTAGTCACAAAAATGTTGGATTCATGCGATAACATGGGTCATGTTGGTTACGCTACCTTACTCTTCCAACAACTCCTTCACCCAAATAACTTCTCCTACAATGCTATCATCAGAACCCACACCCACAATCGCCACCATTCATTAGCGATTACTTTTTTCATTGATATGCTCACACATTCAACAAAATCAGTTTTTCCAGATAAATTCACGTTCCCTTCTGTGATTAAATCTTGTGCGGGGATTCTGTGTCGCAATCTTGGTATGCAGGTTCACGGGCTAGTTTTCAAATTTGGGTGTGATTCGCTTAATATAACGGGGAATGCATTGATTGATATGTATACGAAATGTGAGGATTTGACCAATGCGTGCAAGGTGTTTGAGGAAATGGGTCATAGAGATGTGATTTCTTGGAATAGTTTAATATCTGGGTATGTAAAATTGGGGCAGATGAAAAGTGCAAGGGAGCTGTTTGATGACATGCCTGTTAAGTCAATTGTGTCTTGGACAACTATGATAGCTGGGTATAATAAAACAGGGTGCTATGCTGATGCCTTGGACGTTTTTCGGGAGATGCAAATTGTGGGTATTGAACCTGATGAGATTAGTATTATAGCTGTTTTGCCGGCTTGTGCAAAGCTTGGAGCTCTTGAGGTTGGGAAATGGATCCACATGTTTGCTGAGAAAAACAGGTTTTTGCGGAAGACTGGTATATGTAATGCATTGGTTGAAATGTATGCTAAGTGTGGCTGTATCGATGAAGCTTGGAGCTTGTTTGATAAGTTGGTCGACAAGGATGTGATTTCTTGGAGTACTATGATTGGAGGATTAGCTAATCATGGAAAAGTTTATGAGGCAATTCAACTCTTTGAAGAAATGCGGAAGGCGAGAGTCACTCCTAATGAGATAACCTTTCTTGGTGTTTTGTTGGCTTGCTCTCATGCAGGCTTGTTGGATGATGGATTGAAATATTTTGATGTAATGAGGAGGGATTATAATATAGAGCCAGAAATTGAGCACTATGGTTGCCTCGTTGATCTACTTGGACGCTCGGGATGCCTTGATCAGGCTCTTGACACAATATTAAAAATGCCAATAAAGCCAGATTCAAGAATATGGAACTCTTTGTTAAGCTCTTGTAGGATTCACAGCAATCTTGAGATTGCTGTCATTGCAATGCAACAGCTTGTGGAGCTTGAGCCAGATGAATCTGGGAACTATGTTTTGCTCGCGAACCTATATGCAAAACTTGGAAAGTTGGAAGATGTATCAAATATTAGAAAATTCATTAGAAACAAGAGGATTAAGAAAACCCCAGGGAGTAGTTCGATTGAGGTTAACAATGTGGTTGAAGAATTTGTATCAGCTGACGTCTCAAAGCCATTTTCACAAGAGGTTTTTCAGATCCTAGAAGGGCTGACTTTACACCAAACTAGAACCGATGACTTGATGGAACTTGTTGAAGAAGATGCTGATAAAACCAATTATTCTTCTTTATGCTTGCAGGGTATTATATCACATCAAATAGAGCCCTCAAAAGTCCTCCTTTACTGACTTGTTACATGGCTATTAACATATGGTTCTCCTCAATCTAAGAATCCAAATGCCTTCTGTAGTGGAATGATTCCCATTTAAATGATTATCAGTTGTACAGGGTACATGCTACAGCTTTGCCTCAAAAATTTAATCAATTTCAACTTGAAATTTTATCATCCGATAGAGACATTATGATGTGTTCGTGAAGGTTAAAAGTGAAAAAACTACCAAGAATAGTAGCATACTGAAATTTTTTTAACGTGAGACAAAATTCGTTGAACATTTTGATAAATGATCTGAGATGGCACTCTGGTGCGCAATGCTCTTTGGGAGATCATTGTTTGAAAGTTAACGCATCCTTTACTTTGCCAGAAAACAAACTATTTTCATTTTTTCCTTTTCTTTTTATTTTAGGTACTAACATGGAGTCATACTGAAATATAGTGGCCCCAACTTTAATATTTTTGTAAGGAAAATTGCTAATCTAAATGTCTTCAGCTGTTGGTTTCAAACAACAATCAACCTAGAAATTATAGAAACTTTTTCAAGTAGTAATTTACAAGTATTAACCCATACTAATTAAGGAATAAAACTTTATCAAAAATAAGTTAATTAAGGAATAAAGTTAATAGAAACAAATGAATGAAAGAATTTTAGCTTCTATGAGGCTTCTTTCCATTCGATTTGCCTTGAGGCCTTAAGCATGTAAATTCAGAAGGCGTTAACTTTGCAAAAGTGAATAATCATATTGATGACAAATATTAATGAATCAAAACTGCCACTGGTGTGAAATCAAAAGGATTGAATCCTGAACTACACTCTGCATGAAAATAGGTTCTATTCAACACGAAAATAAATACATATCTAGCAAATAAAAAATGCAAAGACCATATCATTCTTCTGTAACACTAAACTTTTGCATTCCCGGCACCTTATAGATTAAGCAGCCAAAGTCTAAGATATTTGATCAGATGCTGCAATGCGTCTAAATACAGCCTGGAAAGTTTGTCCATCATTTCTAGCAACCTTTTGGCCTTCTTCAGTAGCAGAGCTTAAAAGCTTAACAGCGGGATCTGCTTCAAGTTCTTTCTCGGTCAACGGTTCAAACAAAGGGTGGTTCTCCAAACAAGACTTCATCCAGTCCCCAAGTTCTTCGACGTCTGTTATTGTGTATATAATTCCACCAACCTCAAGAACAAAAGCATACTCATCTAGTAAAAATGGGCTGATAACCCGACGGCGATGGTTCTTCTCTTTGAAATGAGGATCAGGAAACAGGAAAAACATCTTTGAGAGTTGTGCTTTCTCAAAATGATTGGGAATATACTTCATAGAATTAGTCCGAACAACAGAAATATTTTGGTATTGACCCGGATTTGCTACCCTCAAAGATAAAATACGTTCCTTGACATACTCGGATACTTTATCTCTAAGTTCCATTCCAATCATCAGTGTTTCTGGGAAAAGAGTGGAAAGACTAATGAGCAGCCCACCAAAACCACAGCCAATATCAGCAAACTTGATCTTTTTGGAACTATCAGCTTGATCAGATGAAGGAAAGAAATGAGGATAATGCAGGGAATAGTCAACATGACTGGGTGACAACGGCACTGGGAAGTGAGAGTCGCTGAGTGGGTTGCTGTGTGCTCGTGCGCGATAGAAACGCTTTCGAGGCAATCCAGTTGTCTTGTTGAAAGTTGAATTTACCCCAGTCTCAGGCATATCTGTTTATTCAAACTACAGCACAGTTAAAGCAAGAATAGATCAAACACTATATGTCAAGTACATAAATCAAAGATTGAAATTACGAACGGAGTTTCATCTAACCTAACTAACAGAGAAACTCATACATGAACTCGATATACAATAGCGAATCACATAAGGAAAAAGCTAAAATGTAATCATAGGAGTAACACATAAACGGTATGAATCATTGTAGAAGGTGAAGCCATAACTAATTATACAAATATACTAACTAGAATTTTCTGAACAACAGAAATTACAATTACACAGAAACCAACTTGGTTTGATTCCAATGATTATCCTACTACTCTGTTATGGTAATTGAAGAAACCCTTAAATTAAACTTATGTGGAAGTTAAATGAGAAGGAACAAAAATCGTAACCAAAATGTTTAGAGAGAATTAAAAAAGATCGAAATCACGAAAAGATTAGTTACCTGATAGAAGGGGTTTTGAATTCTTAAAAAGGTTATAACGGCGTAAAGCTTCACTTTGCGGAGGTTGTAGCGGCGAACGATAGAAAGAAAGGGAGGAGGAGAGAGAGAGGGAGGGAAACCAACACACACGAACACAACTGAACAATGTGTTTGGGCTCATGTAATCTTGGGCCTCCAATACAACTCGGCCCAAAGGGATATAGTTTTTGAAAATTGCTATTTAGGCCCCTTAAAATGCTCTCGGCCCCTCAATTGACGAAAATACCCTTCGCATCCTAAAATACGAAATGGATTATGGTTCACATTATAGGATACAAACACGTAAGTGATAAAACAAGCTGGTTTTTTCAACAAATTTTTTTTCTTCCACCATTCGTATTATAGGATGCGAAATGGTTTGACATTTCGTATTTTAAGATGCGAATGCACGTAATTTTGTTTTGTAAAATATGAAACCCCCTTTTTTACCAGATGTGGTTTTTCAAGTTGATTCTTTACTTTTTTTTTTCTCTTTTCCGTTATGCATTCTAGAACTTGTTTAGGTCTTTTTTTTAAGCTAATTATTCTCGCACAACACAATATTCTAATATTGGACGTAACTAGATTGATGTAAAGGATGATTTTTTCTGACCATTTTTCTTAAAATACAATCGTTTAAGACGAGGTCTCCGTTCAAGATAGAGAAGGTTCGTCTATTACAGAGAAGACTTTAGATTCAAAAAACACTTATATAGTTAAGTATATTTACCTCCATCTAAAAGTAACATGAGAGTTTGAACTCGAAATTTCTCAAGTGTATCTTAACCACGAGACCACCAAATCTTTGAAGATGGTAACTTGTTTGTCTTTTAAGTGTTGGAATTTGGAGAAAATGTCCTTTTAAGAAAAGTTATTAGTTCTTTTAAGTGTTTGCATGTTAGATTTTAACGAAGTAATGTATCTTTTTTAGGTTAATTTTATTGTTTGCATCAAAAACAATTAGGTCCTATGTTTATTGTATTTTGAAATTTCATAAAGATGGTCCGAAAAATAAATATAGATTTTTCATCCGTCATAAAAAAGACTATGTTTTTTTTTTATACAAAAGAGGGCATAAGCCAGATAAAAGACTATTTTGTTTCTTAATTCTTATAAAAGAATTGTGGTAAAACATATGTGTAAAAATTCCACCACTTGTTATTAACTAGTTGCACTCAAGAGGAATGCAGAAACGGCAAAACTACTAGAACTGCGTTAGTCTTTGAATGCATTCTTTTAGTGTATTGTCCACGTTTCCTATTTTGTGCAAATCATAATATATAGAACTTAGCTAGCTGTAAACTAATGTCTTTTGATTTGCTTATGTTCCATTTCTTGTACATTATAATCAGATATGTTAGGTTGGAAAAATATCAATCCTTTTCCCACCTGTCTGTACTTCTGGGTAGAATTTGTAATCATAGTGTCTGCATGGCACATTTTGAGAATTAAATAAACAAAGGGTGAATGATGATAATATATCTTTGCAAACAGAAAAATCTAGTAATTGGTTTTCAATTCTTTATATTCTATAAAAAAATTAATGCTTCGGTACACCAAAAAAATATATCATTCACATTATTTGAGAATCGAGACTAATAAAAGTTTATAAACAACATAGACTTCTCAATGCAAAAAGTCTATTTCAAATGACAAAATCCCAAGAGTTTACATGAAGCTCAAACCAGACAATATCTCAAAACTCGACCTAATGAACTTGAGGTCGGAACTTGAGGCTACTGTTCTGATATACTCCCTCCGGTCCTTATTATAAGAAGTAAATTTCTTCTTATATTAAGGACCGGAGGGAGTACAACAAAACCCACATATCAGTATATCACTTAATAGCTCAATTATTTATTTTACCCTAAATTTGCAGCTTGAATGTGAAGATTGGTTGATATTTTCAGAACAGGTAAACATGATGGAGACTGTTATGAAATAGATAATTTGAAGTGCATGTTAAGTAACTAGTGATTGTGATATAAAAGATTATGGATATTGGAACATTTGTGCAAGCTCTGAAACACAGTTATAATTGCTTGATAATTTAATGTTAAAGCAGTGAATCTTTCCAATATCATAACTACCTAACTTTGAAAAAGCAGCAACAATCAAAGGATATATTGCAAATAATTCACTATCCTCCAGACAATTGAAATAACTTATGAACCACGTTATATAGCTTTTACATTCAAAGACAAGATTAGTTATAAATCAAAAAACATTACCATGCTAGTATTAATGAAAATATGACATCCCATCAGTTTTGCCTCTGTATCGCACGTACAAAACTCTGTGTCTATCTGGCTGAATGAAAATTTATATATTTACAAGAGGCCAATTAACTAAATCTAGATGCATTAAAATAAAGAAATGAGGTACTGAATTTTTTTCAAATGCAAAAATAAGTGATGAATCTCCTCTGACCATTTATTAAGAGTCTCAAAGTCTTTACGACTTAAATCAATTCATTGTTAATACTTGTTAGAGATCTATATATCTTTCAAGGTTCAATACAACTATAGATGCAAAACCCATTCATATGCATTTTTTTTAGATAAACGAAATGACAATAGTCATTTAAAATTGATGGAGGGGCCGAAATTCAAACTCCGAACACAATATTCAATCTAAGAATTTCAACGTTTTCATCGATTAAACTAAAATTTATAGACATTCAAATGCTGCTTTTTTTTTCTTTCTTTTTTGATGAACTTTCAAATGCGTATTAATTCCACAGTAAAATACCTACCAACTACCAAGGTCCAAGAGTGACACATAGTGTCATTAATTACATGTATTATTTTACCATATATCTATCCCAACTCTACACTGTGATTTCCAATTGATTGCAACTTCCTCAATCTTTTTCAAACAAATTGATCTCACGTAAAATGGGTTCTCGAGGCCCAAAAGGCCTAATTAAATTCAACTGAAACCGTTGTGGTGAAATAAAATTATTATGCAAAAAGTTAGTTGATCTAGTGGTAATTAGCTAGTTTTATAGGAGAAGATTATAGTTTGATCCTTATAACTAAGTTTGTGAGGGGTTAAAATCACTTGATGCTAGAACTAATTTTCAATCAAACTTGACGTTAAAATTGACCCTGAACCAAATTAAACTGGTGTTGAAAATAAAATAAATAAATAAAATCATTACCAACAAAAATAAAATTTTGAAGCAGCAAACAATAAATAAATAAAAATTTGTTGTACAATGGAATTTCTATTCCAAAATTTATAGACTATGGAATACCGATATATGTTTGTAATATTGCTTGCATTTTAGGTCATCCGATTCCAAAATTTTCCAAGACTTAATATACACACAAACTCTGGTCATTGTTTGATCATCATAGAGAAGAGAGAAAAAGTTATATAAAAATTATTTGATTGCGCAACCCAAATATTACAGCATGAATAATCTAGTCATATTTTATAAAGGGTTGTACGACTCCCATCTAAATTGTGTATAACAATATATGACTGAGAAAATCTTATATGGTCACGTGACCATTGCTCACAACCTATAAAACATTGACATGTCACACAATTGTGTGAATGTTTTAAATAATTGTGTGACATGTCAATGTTTTATTGGCGGTGACTAATGATCACGTGTCCATATAAGAGTTTCTCCTAACCGATAACTCTGTTTCCGTGCATAAGAATGATCTAATTGGAATGCAGTAAATGTGAAAATAACATATAGGCCAGAGCCAAAGCAATTGAGTATGTGGAAGGAAACTAACTTAATTTTCATATTACAATATCATTTCAATTGAGCCAAAGTATCCAAATTGGAGAGAAGAAAAAACAAAAAAGGGGATTGAAGGAGGATAGACAGGGATTTATGGAAATTGGTCAGGGAGAAAAGAAACGGCCTTCCTTGAAATAATCCTCTTTTCTATATTTTGGTGGGTTGGTTTCTTTCTTTGACAAAAAATGGTTGGTTTCTTAGGGAACCCATTTTCATGTGTTTTTTTTCTTTGTTCTTCTTCGTCATAATATTCCAATCCTCGTGCATTAATTTTGACTTATTAGTACCCATGGGTCCATATTCTATATATACGTGGCTAATTCTTATTCGTAGATCATGATATACAAATCAGGACCTACTACACGTGTGCATGAGCGCCATTGACTCTCATGTTGGCACTGAAATCCACACTCGGGGGTCATTTTGTTCCCAGACAAAATAAGATTTATGCATAAAATTATCTCAAATTTAATAATATTGATGTCATTCCTGCAACATTTCGAGATGTATTATTAAATTATTATTATTTTTGTCATTAGTTTAGTGGTTAAAATTTTATCTCTAAACGGAATAATTATACGTATTATGATTCAAACTACCATCACTGTATATTACGTGTAATATCTCTATCAACTGAACTAAACTAGACTATGTACTACTGGTAAAGATAGTCCTAGGGTTTAAACTTTGCATTAATAATAAACTGTTCATTAGTGAGAATATATATACTTCATAATGAATACTTTTTTTCATTGAAAATCTAAAATGAGAATTTAGAAAGTTTTATTTTACCTTAGACCAACACTGTATTTTGTATTTTTATTTTGTTGGTATAATTTACATTTTACAGCTAGATAGATGTTTACACTTTGCACATACAACTTGAAGGTGAAGACCCACATTTGGTGGAAGCTTCAAAAACACACTCCCTCACTGTTTTCTTCTTTGTCTTAATACTTAAATTCCTCAGCTAACTCTTTATGCATGCTGATTAGTAGTAGTAACTAGTAAGCTCTCTAATAACTTCTATTGTAGTATCCCTCAAGTTACTGTTAATTTCTTTTCCTAGTGAACAATAATACATCTACTATACTGATCAATATATATAAGTATCAAAACCTAAATTGAAAAAGAATTTTTCTCTCCATGCAAGTAAGCGCTAGCATTCTTATTACATCTCCTATATGATTTTCTAGGATATGTCTTATTATTTTTTCTATTTGAAAAAGAAACTCTATGTGTTAGTTTTCTCCCAAGGATGTGTTACCAAGTGAATTAAATAATTTCTTGTTTCAATCTTTAATTTGCTTTTGGTTTTAAACTAAGAAATAGATGTTGACGCAATTAATTTTTATGCGCTATATAGAAATTAATAATGGAAGAAAGTAGTGGAAAGGAGGAAAGGCTACCACCGGGATTTCGATTTCATCCAACAGATGAAGAACTCATCACTTGCTATCTTATAAACAAGATATCGGATTCTAGTTTTACCGGCAAAGCAATAACTGATATAGATCTCAATAAATCTGAACCATGGGAACTACCAGGTATCATGTCATATTACTACATACCTCCGGTCTAAATATAAGAGACAGCATAAACAAAAATCCATGAATCTAGTTCAACTTTTGAATCATATATATTAACTTTTGTTGACCTAACGTGGTGTATTTTCTTATAAATTAGCTAATATTTATGTATGCACACTATATATATTACTATATATATTAACTTTTGCAATTAATTATAGGGAAGGCAAAGATGGGAGAAAAGGAATGGTATTTTTTCAATATGAGAGATCGTAAATATCCAACGGGAGTGAGAACCAATCGAGCAACTAACAGTGGATACTGGAAGACCACAGGGAAAGACAGAGAAATATTGAACAGTGTTACGTTGGAATTGGTTGGTATGAAGAAGACTTTAGTTTTTTACAAAGGTAGAGCTCCCAGAGGAGAAAAAAGTAATTGGGTCATGCATGAATACCGCATTCACTCTAAATCTGCCTTCCCAACAAACAAGGTATATATATAGTGTCATTTATTTTACATGTCGATTTTGTAAAATTTAGTTAAACTCGACTGAAATTTTAAAATCATGCATGCGATAATTATCTTTGCAAAGAAGATGAGGAAACTAATTGTGAGATGTGCATGCAGCAGGAAGAATGGGTGGTTTGTAGGATATTCAAGAAGAGTGGTAGTGGAAAAAAGTATCCTTGTAATTCCAATTCCAACCATACAAAAGCTGGAATATTGAATAATTCTTATAGCATGCAAGAAATAGGTTGTAGTAATATGGTGTCAGTTCCACCACAAATGATGCAGTACTACTTGCAGGGACTGAACAATAATAGTTACATTAACAGTTCAAATGCAGATTTTTTATTAAGAGGAGGAGGAATAATGCAATCTCATCAGATGAATTATCCTTCAACATTGTCATCAACTACAGGAGAAGAGGGAGGAGGAGGATTTAGCATTTCAGGACTTAATTTGAACCTCGGATCAGGTGCTACAACAACGGCACAAGCCAATTTGCGGCCGATGCAACATTCTCAATATGCAATGGCTGCTAATAATAATGTCAGTTCAATAAACATGAATATGACGACTTCTGTTGGTGCAGATCAGAATATTAATAATTTTGTAGGTTATAATAATGCTATGGAGCATTGCATGAATCTTGACACTTACTGGTCTAATTCCTATTAATTTTCAGGAAGAAAATGTCGTTTAGTAATTTGTAAGACATAATAAAAGTTCTTAATGTCCTAAGTTTAGTGTAGGACCGGGTTATTGAAAAAACAGTAATCCAACGGCCTTGCTCCCATAAATTTCAACCAAGTGAAGAATATGTGTGTACGTTTAAGTGTATTCCTGGCAGTATTTTTGCACCAAATAACCTTTTGAAGGTTATGGTTTACCCTGCCTCTCGTTATTTTCCTTTTTTTTTTTTTTAGTACTAGTTGGGACTTGATGATTATAAATATTTGGAAGGTGTTTGTATATATATACTCGTTGAATTATACCTTCATATCATCTTATTTTAAAAAAAAATTAGTAACTGGTTGAATACCTACATATTAGTTGCTACTAAAGTTTAGATTTAAGGCCTCTAATTTATTTTTGTTGATTTAAGGTAGACAAGAAAAATAATAATTTACAAGACCTTAAAAAATAAGATGACAACAAAATGGATGCAAAACCAACCTATGAACATCCCAAAAACTATATATAACTTGGGGTTCATATACAGAACTCCCTTATTAATAGGACATATATAAATGTTGAGATGATTTTATCTCCCAAACAAAGTTATGTATGCAATCTAACCAAAGGACATACTGCAAGCAGCATGTATAAAAAGTCGAGGAATGCAAACCCGAATGCTAATTAATGCAATGAAGTGATAAACACCCAAAACGACATTTCAGTTTCTTCATCAAAGGGAAATTCCTTTTTTGTTAAAAAACAGTTGCAATTTAGCACTAGACTAAAGAGAATAAATGGAACGAAGGTATTGGCCATCAACATGAATCCTTTAAAGTTTGCTAATCATAATCATTAAGCAATTTTCAGATCGATTTAACATACTTGATTGAATAAGAACCAAAGGGAAAAAGAGGAAACAAGAAATTTCAACAAGGAATAAATGATGAATCAGTTTCTTTATGTGATCAAACTTAGTTCCGCAGACAACAGGAAAAGGAAAACTAGCTCTGATTCTAATAAACATACATGATGTGGAAACGTTTTTACTAATGTCTATAAATATAAATAAGAAAACAAAACAAAGTAATGGACAGAAAAGAGTGAGAGTGCCAGGTCTAATAACAAATATAACAGCCATAATACATGAACACCCAACCATATTGTACGCCAAGCTCTACATTGAAACTTCCTAAATTTACCTAACCCAAAAAGAAGTGAAATACTCAAAACCCCACATGAAAATAAATATGTAGCCCCAATGTGCCAGCCATCTGCAAGATAGAGAAAGCGTTTATCAGAAACCATATTGAACTATGATTAGCGAAAAACAAACCTAAACTGTAAACCAATTAATAAGAAATGCTACATTACATCGGTTAAATCATATTTCATAGTTTCATTACTTCTTTGCAAGTTTGCATAAAATAATACAGGATAAAACCAGGCTTCAGTCCTCACATCCACTATTAAAAGCATATCCTGAGTCAATAACGGAACAGCATACCTAAACTTCTCTCCGGAAAGAAAAAAAACCAGGAGCCAATGTGATGTTATCTACTTGTCTGGATGGCCTCGCTTAGCTTTACGACGAGAATGGTGGGAGTTTCCGCTTCGAGCGGGTTTAGTTGCCTTTTTGCTGCAGCAGATGATAAAACGTTTGAAAAGCATGATCCTTTTTTCAATATAAATACAACTTGAAGTATCAAGAGGAAGTACATATCATATATCATCGAAAAGCAAATCGGTATAAATATTAAAAAAAAAGAGCATTTAAGACTAACCAGAAAATGGCAGAAAAAACTCTAGCTAGTAAAATAATAGGCAAGGCCAAAAGGGCAGAGGCCTGCGAAATTTCAAGTTGATATGTTAGTCAAATCACCTAACCATGTTTCAATATAAGTAATAATATTCAGGATAATGAAAATTCTCAGATAAATACCGCAAACCATTCCAATTCCTTAGTCGCAAGAGGTCTAGTAAGCTCGTGCTTTTTCAGTGTCTCCTGGACAGTAGCTTGTACCTAAATAACAAAAGACAATTCAACACTCAAAAAGAAGCTAACAAAATTATTAAATAGTGTACTGTTAAAGAAAAAAGCTATTCAAAATCCGGAACTAATAAGAAATTCAGAGAATCGGTATGGGAAATTGTTAGGATAGGGTTCCTAACAGAAATAGAATCAAAATCGTAGTTTCAAAAGACAAATGGCCAACTGAAGTTTATATTTTCAATTATCAGGTATGCAGATACAGTATGGAGCAGGCGACATACGGAATAAAATATGGCAAATGCTAACATGTGCCCATACTAAAGATAGAAACTTGAATTGAAAATTGTGCATTCAACTTCTTGTAAAGTTAAAATAATGTTTTTTACAAAACATAATTTCTATTTGTTGATTCCGTAAAGTTACCAAGACTCTCTAAAAAAAATTGCCAGTATCGCTATCAGCAATAATATAACCAAAAAAAAATAAAAAAAATATACAAGAGGATCAGCATAAATATATCAATAGCATGAAAATAAAGCCTGAAACCTGGCGATGATATGCTGTGGCTGATTCCAAGAAATTCCCATAAGCATGAACAACCTTCTTTGTGTATGGCTTCAGAACAACTTGTACATTCTCATAATGAGGTCTAGCAGCAGTAGCGACCTGATCAATGTATGGCTTACTAAACTTTCGAGCTTCCTGTCAACCAGTTGAGAATACCATAAGAAAACATAAAAATAAACAAACAAAGTAACAAACCATACAGTTTAATGAGAAAACCTATACCTGATAATAAGGATCTACACATTCTATTGCCTTGTTCAAGTGAGGAGTAAGTGTTTCCTTTGAGGACTTGTAAACTTCAACAGTTTTCGTAGTCAGTACTTGCACATGAGGTTCGGCCTTTGTTTTCACCACAGACCATTGTTCTTTCACAGCTGGAACCCATTTCTTCAATTGAAAACAAGAAAGTATGAGATATAATATATAACTTAATTTGCCTGAGTATTTAACAAACCAGGAGCTTTCTACAAATGTTGAAACGCCTAATTAGTTTACAAGTTATGGGACGGAGGGTAAAACAAACAAATTGTGGATGAAGCAAATCCACCATCCAACAACAGGGCGCTGTAATTGCAGCAACCGAAAGATCAAAAGTATGAAAGATATTAATTGACTTACGGTTTTAATTGTTTCCACATGAGGTTCAGCCCACTTTCCAGCTTGTGCCTTTTTCTCTAGGGCCTAGGATACATAGGAAAAGCATTAAAATACAGAAATGAATGGAACTTATGTGTGCTGATGAAGAAGATTAAACATGGTCAATAATTTATTGAAGTGGCAGAAGAAATAACATAAAGGAAAGACTGATTGCCAAACTAAATACCATATACTACCTTTTGAGATATCACTTCCAATAGAGGCTTCCCATGTTCATTCCAATGAGTCTCAACCACGGACTAACAAAAAAAAATATTAGAACATGTGAATAAGGCTGTTCTAACAATAAGGCTGTTCTAACAAAAAACAATATTAGAAAGTGTCAACATACACTCACCTTACTACGAATATAGTGTACAGCAAGCCAAGGAGGAAGCCAAGCACCATGAGTCTGATCATTAACACCAGTATTGCATCAATTAATAAAATGAAATCAACAATATACCTTGTTTCACAGTTTATTTTTATTGTAAAATTTGAAATCAGGAAAAGAACCAAAATCATTAAAAGTAAGGAAAATTTTAACTAGGAGAACTGTTTACATTTCTGCAAGGTTTCCTTCATTCATCTATATACAAACAATAACATGCAGTAAAACAATTTTTTTTTCATTTTTAGATTTAAGCTACACTATTTCTTATAATCCTGGATTACATTGAACTTTTTTGGTGGCTAACAACATTTGAACATGTGTAGTAAGGATTACATGGTTTAGGGGGTCAGCGAAATTATTACCTCGCTCAGCTCTTTTGCTTTGGAAGTTGCCTCGAGCTTTGCCTTTAACATTTCTTCCTAAATTATAACATCAGTAGAAAAACAATAAACTTCCATCAAAATCATCACCAAGAATCATGCATAACATTGACAAGAAAATATATGCACTCAATCTCACAAACCTCAGCAACTTTAAGAGCACGCTCAGTTTTACGGATTTGTTTCTTCTGTTCCTCATCTGTCTTTTGAGCCTGTAGAGAATACACTAATCAAGTCACATGATCCTCAAAAAGATTATTTTCTGATAAAAAAAATTGGTATTATTTGAGGATAATAGGTGAATATTTTTGAACTATAAACAAAAATATCTTTATTTTTTGTGTTAGTGATTAGGCTCAGGGCAGCCATGTGTCGCGACAGCTGCATATTTGGCTAGTGCAGAAAATTTTGAGTACTACAGGAATAGACAATGCGAATGACATCTGGAAGTGGTAGAGGTGGGGGTGTGTGAAGTCACGATTGATAGAATTATTCAGATAAATAAAGTTAGCAGAGGTAATTTCTGAGCATGTTGATCACGGTCAGAATTATGTGCTTATAATCCAGCAACTTTCAGCAAAAAACCAAAAACTACCAAGACAATACAGGAAAAGAAAATAAAACACATTAATAAGGAAAAGAGGAAGACGCCCTTCCTGTTATGGGCATTGAACATGACAAGGTTTACTTATTAATAAGCATCTCATTTTAAAAGAGTAGATTAAGTTCCATGACTCCAAAAAGAACAATTACAGATAAAATTATCTTTTGGAGTAGTACATATATCATAAACAAGAATTAGTCATAAAAGAGCAAACTTAAATTTATTTCAAAACTGAATTGAACAATCTAGCCAAATGTACAACTTACATCCTCTAATTTTGAGTTCAAATCATGAATCTTTTTCTCTAACTTCTCTACCCGAGCTTCCCAATTAACTTTCTCGCTTTTTTGTTTTTCAAGTTCACTTTTAAGCTTGTCCACCTGCATTCAAAATTTCAGACTACGCACAAAAAATAATAATCATTTACATAATATATCAACTATCTCAGTCATACATGACCTGCTTCTGTAGTTCCCCAGCACGTGCATGAGCCTTTCCAACCCGCTCCTCAACATCGAATGATCCTTTTTTCTGAGAAACAAAATGAATTTTAAAGTATTTGTTAAAATAACAGATGAAACCAAGCAATGAGTAAATGATCCCAAACCAAGTGATTCATAACGCTCCAAAAACAATAGAAGTATAAAAATCCCTAATGCATGGAAAATCCTTATTGAGAACTAACTAACTTATAGCGAATAGTATCTATCTTTTTGATCGAAATAATCAGATAAGTATTTGATTCCTAATGCATGAATAATCAGATAATTATTTGATCACAAATTATCTCACCTGAAGAGAATCAACCTCATTCTCCAAGGATTGAATGCTACTCAACTTATCTTGGAAAAGTTGTTCTTTTTCTGCTATAATTTCATCCTTCTTCTTCAATTCATTCGATTTCTCACTGATTTGAGACTCTAAAAATAAAAATTAAGCACAATAAAGTGTATTAGCCACACAAATTCAAATCGCAAAAACCACAAATATAAAAGTTCCTAAAATTGTAAATAAGCCACAATAGTTTGCTCAGTAATTTCAACTAATTGAAAACACAAACAACATAATCACTGAATCACATCGATTCATAAACTTAGTTAAATCAACAAAACAGTGTAACTAACTAACTAACTAACTACCAAAACTGAAACTCGATGAATCGAAAGGAAATTATTAAAAAAAATATTTAAAAAATTGAGATTTTGAATTTGGCTTTAAATAAAATAAAAAAATTCAGACCGAGAGATTGGATCTTGGTGTTGAGTTGATCTAATTGGATCTTAAGAGAAGAAGAATCAGAATTTTCGATTGAAACGTCGGCTTCGGAAGTAACGAAGAAGAAAATTAGGGTAACGGAAAGAACGAAGACGAAAAGCTTCGAAGGCGCCATGGGAATTCGCCAACAAAGCTTGGAGAAGAAGAGAAAACAAACGCTAAGTGGTGTTTATGATATTTATTTAAAACACCATTAGTGATTGAAACGAAAGGGTTTTGGTTGGTGCAATGCAATGGAATGAACGAAGAATTTTCACTTGTGTTTCCTTTTTCAATGTTTTGAATGAATTTAGTAGTAATAAATAAATATTTTCGGTTTTAAATTAAATATTTAGTTTTAAAGGTGGTGGATGTTGGTTGATTCAATTTTATAAAGGGAGTGTCGTGGCTGAGGGAGAGAGAATCTAAATCAAATAATTCATATTTATTTATAATCTTCTTAGAAAGAAAAAAAAAAGTGAGATCTAAACATGTGGCAAGCGAGGCCTATATAAAATCTAATAACTTATGATAGAAGATAGTTTTTTTTGTTTATTCATCATCAATTATAATAATAATAATAATATTGTCTTATGAGCTTAACTCAATTGGTTAGGTATATTATACTAAAATATTAAGATTTGAGTTCGAACTCGAATATATGGGATAAATTTCTAGTCATTAGACTACGTGACAAAAAAAATAAAAATAATAGTACTATTCAACAACTTGGTTATTGATCAAAATTAGCTTATTTTAACAATATTTTTCAAATGTTTCTAGTGCTACATGCCTACATCGTAACATATTCTTTTTAAAAAATTAAACTAACTCACTTAAATTGCTATCGAACCTAAACCTGAGACTAAATCAGAGATTTCGAAAATAGCACACTTCTTTTTTTTTTTTTTTTTGACTAAAAAATAGCACACTTCTAAATGTATTACTATGTGTGAAATATATTTATCACTTAACTTTAAAAGAATAATTATTTAACTTTTAAAACTACTTTTTAGTTTGTCAAAAAATAATAAATGAGAAATGTGGTTGAGTAGCTGTAGGTTGGTAGGTGTGTGGAGTAAGTAGCTCATGACTGCCGCCGATGAAGGTTTGAAATGAATCGACGAGACGAGAGAGAGTTGAGTTGAATGATAGAGTGTACTTTCACAAAATGTTGTATGCTATGGTCACATGGATATTCATTTTGCAGGGTTTAGCTAAATTAAAAATTCAAATACTACTTAATGAAAACAAAAAATAGACTGACCTATAGTGTACGAGTTTAATTAATAGACTACTTATTAAAAAAATTAAATTAATTGTCCATGAACTTTATTCAGTTGGTAGAACGTGTGTTATATATATAGAAGGTGGGGGTTTAAACTTCAGTCATCTTATTTATTCACTTTAAGTAAAAATTTTAGTTACTAAACTGCTTGACAAAAAAAAACTAAATTAAATAAATACAACTATCTTTTATTTCTTTTTTCTTTTGGTATAGTGTTTTATAATTGCTTAAAATAAAGCTAAGCTATCTTTTTGTTTTCACAATATTTTATTTTTTTGGTCGAGACCGGATTATCTACCGTCGAACGCAGTGATTAATCCCTATCTAGATTGAAGGCATGGGTGGAATAGTTGGCCCAAAAATTTTAAAGTTGTTTCATACCCAATGTGAGAATCGAACCCTCCACCCTTGGTTAAGGGAAGATGAGCTTCAACCGATCAACCACACCCCTTGGGTTATTTTCACACTATTTTATGAATTTAGTTTGTAAAAAAAACATTGTTTTAAAATAATTGTGAATTTCCATTTTAAATTTGATTTTAACTATATTTTTTAATTGTATCATCTAATTTTTTTGGTAAGGATTGTATCATCTAATTAATACTCTATATATACGACTCTCAATTTTTTTTAAATAATTGTGATAAATATACAAATATTTGATAAGGATAATATAGTAAAAGTTATTATTTTTCTTTCATTTGTATATTTTTATAATCTATGTTACGTCAAAAAAAAAATCTATAAAAAATAATTTATTTATTTTTTGAATAATGTTTATCATTGATTGAAAAGGTCCGAATGGATCTTACCAAAAAAAAGGTCCAAATGGATTACATTGGATTCTATTCACACAACAATTTCTTTTACAAATTAATTAAGATTGTTGGGCCATCAAATGGGCCACTTGTTTGTTGCCCTAGCTGTTTATATGACTTAAAATTACATTGTCGATATAATATAGGTTTAAGTATTATTTTCGTCTTTGCATGTATACAGATTTTTTATTATAGTTTTTGTATTGATTTTTATTTTAAGTGAACTTTTGAATCGACTAAACTTTTTGTTTTTAGGCCATGTTTGGTTCGGGGTTTTTGGAGAGGAGGGAATATTTTAATTTTTTATGTTTGGTTCAACTTTTTTAAGGATAACAAGGTCTTTCAAGATGATGATGATGATGATGATGATGATGAAGAAGTGGTTGTGGAAGAGGTGCTCGGTGAATTGGAAGACATGTCAAAGAGAAGTGAGTTATTGCTTGAAGCTTTCAAAATATTTGATGAGGATGGTGATGGATATATTGATGCAATGGAGTTGAAGAGAGTGCTTGATTGCTTGGGTTTGGATAAAGGTTGGGATATGAATACAATTGAAAGGATGGTGAAAGTTGTGGATTTGAACTTTGATGGAAAAGTTGATTTTGGTGAGTTTGAATTGATGATGGGATAGTACTTTACCACTTTGTTCATTCATTGATTTTAGGATATTGTAATAGTAATAATTATTAAGCTCTCAATGTATGTATTATTAAATTGATTTGATATTATTCAGTATAACTCTATGATGATAATCAAATATATGATTTTTTTTTTTTTTTTGCATCATTTGTTTTCATCAATCTTGATTGCAATTTTGCAGACAAATCCTATTTGGTATATGTATCATGCATAATTTTTTGATTTTACCAATTTGGTTCCAAGGAAAAAGGTCACAGTAGTTTGGACGAGAGGTAAACAAAAACTTGACCAATAATATTTTTTAAAGCTCATTAATCACTTGAGTCTATCCGCTTTAGATTTTGTCATGCCTGATTTCTAGCTTCTAGAGTTCACACATTTTATTTAGTTTTCAGGTCATAGCTTATTGAAGCTTGTAAATATGCAGAAAATTGAAGCATGTTATCTGTATGATTATCACATCACAACCAAAGACTATCTATATTAGTCTATACAAATATTTCACATGTGCATCCTTAAATGTGTCAATGTATATCAATTAAATCCTTTAATTTTATTTTTCAAAATGACATTGATTTTTATTCGACGTGTATATTATATATGCAGATATGAGCAAATTTGCCTGATGATTCCTGCTAGGTGTTTGGCACATGAATTCATTGAATGGAGCAAAGTGACCAAAAACATTATTAATTAATAATAATTGTAATTAAACTGGGATGAAGAACAGAACATCACAGAGTAGCTGTCATCATGGTATTGCTGTTATCAACTCTAATTTTAAAAGGAAAATAAATTAGCCACATATAATGTTTTCATGCCATTATATTGAAGTTATTTTTCTCACAATGAATTACTATCAGAAAATGCATTATGTAATAAAGTCCTTTTTATACAAAACGAAATGCACCATGAAACACACTATTTTAATGAGCATAATATAAGTAAAGAGAAACCTAAGTATGTAAGACAAAAACTTAATCTACTAATCAAATACACAAGACATGACATAATATATAGCTAGGTAGTGATCAAGTGAAACCCTTAAGGCCAAATAGTTACACAGCTCAAAGCATTGCTTAGGACTCCATTGTCGACGACATCGAAATTACTCGTGTCCAAGTTTCCAAACCCAACAAGATTTGAATTATGTTCACCAACTGCAACACCACTGTACGAGGCACTATTTCCATGCTGGACATTGATGGTTGGCGAGACATGTGGCATGCGACGAATATTAGTCGCGTTGAGTTGTGGTGGTGTGCTAAATTGACATTGATTATGAAGAAATTGATTGTTTAACGATGTGGTGAAAGAGCTCCTAGTGACCATATCTTCAGCTAACTTCACCTAATATAGTAGTATATGTAAATTAATTTCTTCTATCATTGATACTAATTTTTTGTATGCTTATATAGCATAGAAGAAGTCAGTTCCTTATGCATACCTTAGCTCTCAAAGCTTCTACATCTGATTTCAGCACACGGTTATTTGTATCAGCTGCATGAAATTGTTGACTAGTATCTGTAAACTGCTTGTATAAGGTTGCATTTTCCAGTTTCAGCTTTTCAACCTAAGTCAAAATTCAAATGTGAAAAAAGAAATGTTCACTACTTGTGAAAAAAAAATGCTTATTATTAATAAATATGCTGAGCAGGAAACACCCTTATCCTCTCCAACAATTTTAGATATCAAATTGTCTAACCTACAATTTCAGAATTTAACTACATTGACGAATTCCAAAACATTGATCAGTTACCTGAGACTCGAGTTCAGACAAATGCGCTTGTTTTCTTTGCCTTGACCTCCTGGCTGAGTCGCGATTAGAAACCTTTCTGAAACCATGCATGCCATGATAATTGATATCAATTTTCTTTAATAGACAAAATGTTATATGAATGAACCATGCATAATAAGAAGTGTTGTATTTGTACCTTCTAAGGCGTTTGATATCAAGTGGATTTGTGCTTTGTTCACAAGGACCTAATTCATCATCCTCGTCGGACGGATCAGAGGAACCACTTGAAGTCCCTTTGGTATGATTCTCTCTGCTGTTTGGTTTATTAGCTGAAACTGGGCTTCCAACTGTCCAATATGCAATTCAATACAAACATAGAAGAATGTTAATTAATAATAGCATGACATGATGAATGGAACTTGAGATATAAGAAATAGTGACTATATATACTATAATACTACAATAATGCCATACCAGTGCCATAAATTGATGATTGAGAATCAATAGTAGCAGTGATGGTGGAATGTTTTGGAGTAAAGTTTTGGGAATCTGTTAATTCACCACAGGTTGAAAATGAAGCCACCACATCCTGCAATCATCAAAGGTTGCATAAGCTGGAATTTATGTACAACATTTTACTAGTATTTTCTAAAATTAATTCTTCTTAAAGGCTATCGTTTAAAAAGTTTTTGTTCTGTAATTTTTTTGGAAAAAAGAATGATGGTAGATTTCATATGTATTTGATTTTTTGTGCATTTCTGAATCCAGATTTAGTTTAGAAGAGTAAAAAATTATCTTGAAGTTTTATAATCAACTTTGATATGTTTGGAGTTTTCAATTAGAATTAATTTTGGCTTTAATAAATAAATCTAAATTGTTTGTACCAAAAAAAAATCTAAATTGTAAGTAAGATTTGTAATTTTTGCCTTCAAGTATGTATGATTTTTACATTTAATTTTTTTAAGATTTTTTTTAAAAAACAACATATTTATTACCGATTTTAAAAAATCACTTAATCAAAAAAGTAATTGTTTTTAAGGGTATTGTATATGTTTGTTACGGTTTTTAAAAAAATTAGAAAACAACTTAAAATTTAACTTCTCATAAAAAAACATGTATGAAAAAGAAAATAAGTATTAAAAAGACATGCTATATCTCCTAACTTATATAATACTCAACACGACAACATCCACATTTTCAATTTTTCATCATGAAACTTTTCCTCGTATTTCAATTTCACACTGTAACAAATGTTTTGGGCACTACTGTGACTACTAAAGAAGATTATGCACAATTATTGTAGGCACATAGACAGTGTGAATGGGTTTATTTATTTAGACAAGGTGTACGACACAAATGGAGTTATGTAACCCTACCAACGATTCGTATGACATAATATCAAAATTGTACGCATTCATGTATACTTGGTGCATTTTTAACCATTTGATTAAAATCATATTACTACTATTTAAACTAAAAACAGAGTTTATTTTATTTCTTAAAGTTGTAAAATGTAACCAAAAAAAAAAGTTGTAAAATATTTCGTCAAAAAAAAAAAAAGTTGTAAAATATGAGCGGTAAATCAAGGTCTTTCTGATTAAGATCAAAACAAAGTCCATATATTATAGGACTGCGACCAAATAGTAGTAATTTCTTCAAAGCTTGCGACTAGCCTTAGTTACAATTTCTTCAAAGCTTGTTTGTTGGTGGTTTAAGGCAAAAACAAAATCTCACATATATTTAGATTTGCACTTTAATGTTTGTGTTGGTGGTGGTTTAAGGGGAAAAAAACCTCAGGTATGTTTAGATTTACATTATTGCATATGTGGTGGTCTAACCTTCGGTTTGTATTGGACATGTCACTTGTTGATTGTTGTTTTTGTTTTGATCGTATGTGATTAGTAGTAATTGTGCTATATATGTATTTTGTTGTCACCCCGGACACACTTGTGCTTGGATGACTTTTTTAATATATTCGACAACAAAAACTTAACAAATTTATCCGTATTTTAAATATTCGACAACACTAGTAAATGTATGTTTAGTTACACTTTTAGAGGAGTCAAAATTGTTTAAAATTGATCTTAACATATTTAGTTACACTTTTTTAAAATTGTCAATTTACTAATTAATATTTTTGAGATACCATATTATTAATATACTAATATAATATATACAAACCACTACTGTTTATTAATAACTAATTTTTGTCGAAAAATTTGTCGATCACATAACTTAAAGGCCCAAATTTCCTTGTGACTTTCTCAATAGATCCAAATCCTTAAAAGAACAATCATAATTTATATTATAAATGTGTATAATTTTGCAAATAAACTAATGAGGAGGAGAAATTCGATCTCCATTTTTAATAATATAAACACTGATTAATTAAGAACTCAAAGAATCTTGATGTCTAAAAAGAAGCTCAAGAATCTGGGTGGTGGTGGAACTATATGCATGAAAGTCATTGGGTCCAACTCCAAAAGGGAACAAAACAAAATTAAAAAAAGGCCCACACCCCAAAGCCCCGTGTTCACACTAGTTAGTAGTTACTAATCACACTCGCCCAAATCATAAAACCAGTCCACATCACAACCTCTTTCTTTCATTTTCTCTCTTCATTCATTTTTTTGGTCAGATTCATTTCCTCTCTTCTATTAACCTTTAATATGTCCATAAGCAATTTTCTTCATCTCAAACCATACAAAGCAAAATTTCCAACACTTTCTTTTTTCATTTTTTTTTCATCACCTAGTTCTCAAGAGAAATAAACCTAGTAATGTTCAGAGCGAGTTATAAATATAATATTAAGTGTTTCTAGTACCCTCTCAAACGCAGTTGCGGGACATCAAACACTTCCCTTTCTGCTCTCTCACACATATAAATTTACAATTTCAAAAAAGATTATTAACTACTATTTTTATTGAGCAAAACAAAATTTAGATTTATTTTATGGATAAAATCGTCACTTTTATTTAAACAAGGAAAGTATGTTCTTGTTATTTCCGGTAGGGCGAACCGCGCAAACTGCATGGTAGTATGCCACGTGATTCGGATGGCTTGATGACGTGTCAAAATATTATTTTCAGTTACAGAATCGAGAAAATAAAATTGATGATTGAGAAAGTAAGAGAGATTAGTTACCGGTAACAGAGTTTGGAAAGCGGCGGAGCAAAGGCCGGTCATGAATGCTTCCGTATCGGCAAGGGTCGTTGGATAACGAAGCTCGTAATCGAGATTGAGAAAGTCATCAAGATCCGATTCAGTTGATGCCATCCCTCTGAACGTGTCGCCGGAGAAGAAGAGAGAAAACTTAAACAGTAGGAAGAATAGAGAAAGTGGGAAAAGGGAGTGAGGTTAGGAGCTTCAGGGGTATAAATAGAATTTCAGGAGTAGTATGCACACGTACGTGCGGTCATTTCTTTTTTATTTTTTTATGAATAATATAATTAAAATGAGAAATTGGGCGGCACATCAGGTTAAAAAATGTCAGAAATTTTGTTGGTGATTTGAAATTACTAAAGTAGCCCAATTTATCTAGAGTTAATTACCAGTTAGCCCATGATGAGGTCATCGAGTTTAGCCGATAATCTAATTTCGATTTTTTTTATAAGAAATGTTAGTTGTTAGTTTTCTCTTTTGTTAAGACTTGAATTTTGAACTTCTTACTCCTTAACCTGAGCTACTCATCCCCCTAAACTGAACTCAATGATCTCCTCTCATTCTCTTTATGTTTTTTTTACCGCACTAATTCGGACCATCCAATTATTATTCTAGGTCATTGACATTATAGTAGATCAAATTAATGGCTAAAATTTACGCAGAATTATCCAATGTGAGAGAGGATCTAGTTCGTGCAAAATTAACATGAACAATTTACATAATATGTGAGATTATAAGCATCATAACTTTTTTTATTAAAGTAAAATACGAGCAAACATGATACAAGTAATTTAAATCCTATTTGATTTTTCTACTTACCTTTTTATTTTTTGACCAATATTTATTAAAAGTGTATGGCGGCACTACCAAGCATTGATCAAGTTACTTCCCGGATCTATTCCACTGCACAGTGAAGTTGGTGATGTGTGAAACTATGTGTCTCGTAGGAGTGGAAATAGGCTAGGCCGAGCTAGGCTTTGCCAAGCCTGAGCTTGGCCTACTAAAAATTTAAAGGCCTAAGCCTGGCCTGTAGCCTGTTATAGGCTTGATTTTTAGGCCTGCGGCCTGGCCTTCAGAAAGCCTGGCCTGACCCGTTAGCCTGTTTAAAAGCCTATTTCGTATGAATTTCTTTAAATAAGTAATCATTTTTATATTTAAATAGACTAATCAACTAATTCACCAATGAGATTAAAATTCCTTTTGATATTTCACATAATACTTTAGAGAATTTAACTAAATAATTATCATACTTCAATTCTAATTTATAGTAATATATTTATATATGCAAAAAATTAGTTCATTGTAAAATTTGTGGAACTAAAATTTAGTTCACAATTAAATATTTAACATTCAATAATTAGAATAATAAAAATATTACAAATATTTATCTAAATAGGCCGGCCTAGTAGGCTTTATAGGCTTTTTCATTGGCCTGTAGCCTGGCCTATTTAGTTAAATAGGCTTATAAAAAAGCCTTAGCCTGACCTAGCCTGAGCCTACATAGACTAGGCCATAGGCCCCTGTAGGCCGGCCTGGCCTATTCCCACCCCTAGTGTCTCGTCGTCGGCATACACTATACATGTTAGAAGTTAGAACTCAAGTAGAGCAAAAGTTAGGGACCACTTTAGGACACTCAATAGGTTTAATGATTTAAAGAGCCAATATTATAAAGGTGTTAATGAACTAAGATTGCAACTCATATTTTTTCATTCTTTGATTTGAGTTTCAGATAACACTATGATTAAAAAAACATCATTTTCTTTTAAACAAATTTTAGGTTTGAAATTCAGAAATTCATAAAACATGTATGAGTTTGATCGAAGACAAAGAAATAGAGTTATACAAAAAAAATAGACAAAATAGGTAACGATGTCCATATAATAATAATAATTATGTCATTGTTTATCGGGATGATTTCCTTCGAGATTTTCAGCATTTTTCTTTATAACATGTACAGTTCCAGGCGTTTTTTATATGAAAGTTTATGGAATAGATAGATCACATCACATGGATTCATCCTTGCACCTTTGTATTTTAATGTTTTTTAATTTTTTAATTTTGGTTAAATTGTTTTTAAAATTGATGATATGATACAACAAGATATAGGAAAAATGTTTTTAAAGTGAACAATTCACTTCAAATAATAAACTGAATAATATCAGCCATTGATAAAAAAAAAAATGAATGATTGATAAATTGTGGATGGTTATTATATCAATTTTTTTCACTTTACAAACTACTCAATTTAGAGTAATCAAATCCAGCAAGATATTGGGCTTCAATTTGATGTCACCATAAAAATGATTTATTAATTAAATTACGCTCCCACTCAAACTGATTTCCTCCAATTGCCCCATGTATCAATGGTACAATGTACTACTCTATATGCTGGTTAGTTTAATCACCACTAATTCATCTTATTTTATGAAGAAATGATGACAACTTTGTTTTTATTTGTGAATTTATTGATTGCTTGTTCTGGCCATCAATTTGACTTCCAATAATTTACCTAGTGGTGAAGGAATATTTTCATTTTTCTCAATAAGTTCCAAGAGAAAAATCACCAATATATTCAAGTTCACAAGTGCACCTACTCTTTTCCAAAACTTCGGAAAAGGAAATGTGGAAAATAATTTTTATTTAGTTAATCTCCCAAAATATATTGGCTAGAAAGTGAGAGATTTTAATTAAAAATTTAAAGCATATAGTTTACCACTTGTGTTTAATTTGTCACATTCTTTAATATGTTATTTGTAATCTGTCACAGAGCATGCATAATATAATGTATATTATTTTCATAATATAACTTAAAAGTTAAGGCTGCCCATATATCAAAGAAAAAAAGTTAAGGCTGCCCGAAGAGGTCAAATATACTGTAATTGATTGAAACTCTTGCTAAATTTCAATCCGTACGTAAAGAATACTATATGGTATAATACAACTCACAAAAGTAATTAACTATACACGAGCTCATATATAACTTTTCTTTGTTTTTTCTATGGACATAAAGCACGTCGATTCATATATAAAAGACTAGCTAACGAAGTATTTGGTGACATTTGCAAAGAAAAAGGGACATTTAAATTAAAAATAATAGCATGTTTACCATTGTTGGCAGTCACAATCTCAATCATGCAAAACCTCACATTCTTGACTACAAATCAAAGAGAGATGAACCAAGACATAATAGGCAGGTGTTTGTTCCATTAATTAACATATATAGCAACCATCCAATTAGATGCGATCCAAAATTCCAAACCCAAAAAGACCGTAGAAATTAGCTTTTACTTTAAGAAAAGTAAAGGCACTTCATTTTGCCTTATTAGGTTTTTTATATAGCCAATATAGGTCATACATCATTATTTGATATAAATCTTAACTTGGGTTTTTTTTTCCAATACATCTCCTCGCGCATAACACTATTAGACTCGCGGTATTATAAGTTGTAGATTATTTGAACTGATCAGTAGAATGTTGGATGACCTGAAATGATAAACTTTGATATTATATTAAATTATTTTATATTAGTTCTAACTTATCATTTAAAAATCGACTTATAAAGAGACAAGTGACACTCTTTATAAACTCATTTCAAGACTTATCTCTTTTATATGCATGGGAATGAGTTTTTTCCGATATATCTTGATGTGTCTTACCCAATATGCAAGTATGCAACAATGGAATGGACAAAAAACAAAATAAGGAGGAGGGTGCTATATGCAAATATTGGGGGGTTTTGAGCAATTAAAAGTGGGTTTCTTAAGGTGGAAGTTATTGTTAAAGTAATGGAGTTTGATTGGGACAAGCACCGTCTCAAAGCAAAAGGTTGGCAACATATGTACATGCTATATGGGTCGTGTTAAGAAAGCAGGTTAACCTTCGCTTTCTCAAAGTTTTAAAGGTAACTATAGCTACCTTTGCATTATTTGTTTATTAACTTCACTTTTTTCCCTCTTATATCATCACGCAATGCCTAACTTTCTACAATATATCACCCTAGTGCCCTTCCACACGCCTTAAAACTTGCAAAAAACTATATATGTGATGTGCAAGAGTTTGTCTTGTGATGTATTTGATGGGGACACAATTTAATTAGCTAGGGGGGGATGTGCGAAACAAACAAGGATTATTATTATTAGTAAATTTTATAAGCTTATTGCATATGTAAACTAGGAGCTTGAGAGTAATTAAAGACAAATTTACCATTCATTTAAACTATTTTATTTAAAATTTTGTACTTCATTAGCCAATCCAATTAGAGAAAAGACTACTCATAAAATGAGAAGAAAAAACGGACATGTATGACCTAAACCCTAGTTAAACAATAATAGGGTTATTTTTTTATTATAAACAATAATAGGGTTTTAGGGTCCGTTTGGTGCGCCGGATAGATAGAGACAAGATATGATAAAAATTGAATAATAATACGATATGATAATGACAAGATTACCACATATCATGTCCTGTGTTTGGTGCACACAGAATAAGAGGAAGAAAAAAAAGAGTAATTGGATAACCCAGCCGAAAATAAAGATTAAAATAACAAAGAGTAATTGGATAAGTTTAATGGTAAGTTAAATTTATTCTTTTGTATTGGTGCACCAAGCAACGGATTAAAACAAGATTGGAAAACTTTAACATATCTTGTTTCCCTAACCGACGCACCAAACGGGCCCTTAAAGTATATCAAGTACCAACAACATGTAGTAGTTATAGGTTCCTTAATCATTTAGTCTTGAGTTAAATCTCTAACCAGTGCGTATGAAAAAATTATTTGTTGGAAGAAGTCAATTTTCTAAATAAATTTTAGTTACTTTGAGTCCCTTAATTAAAAAAGTATATCAAGTATCGACCACAATTAGTGTGAACCCTTTCTACAAATTTGATAAATTAGAAAAGGAGAATAAAAATAGATCAAGTACAAACAACAATTATTGTGATATTTGAAAATCAAAATACATAAAATTGTATGTACACCTCACTTTGTATGTACAACTCACTTAAATAGTTAAACCCTTTCTTTTTCTCTTACCTTTTTTTTACAGGTTCCGTATATATTTCAAAAATTCAAACAAAACCCAAAAAATATTGTATTTAGGATCAAAATTTTACTGTCAGGTCATTTCTATAAACATAATAATTACTCCCTCCGTCCCAAAACTATTATCTCTGTTGACTTTTAAAATTTATTTTGACCGCATTTTTCTACTAATATATAAAGACAAATATTAGCAAATAAGATCTTGTTTAATTTGTCTCAATGAATATTTTCACAATATTAAATTTTTATAATTTTTTATGAAAGAAAATTATAGATATTAATGATTTAAATTATGCATTGGTTTGCGTAAAGACAATAGTTTTGGGACGGAGGTAGTACTAACTTCTTTTTTCTATAGATTAATTGCTCCTATCAGAAATTGATCCTTAGACCTTCTTTACTCAACTCATATATCTCTTAACTCTTACCACTTGAGCTATTCTACGTAGACAAATATAATAATTAACTAGTGCTATGATAATGAGATTCAACCCTTCTTCTTTTTATGTCCAGGATTCAAGCCTTTTTCTATCTCCAAAGTAAGATAAATAAAGAAAGGGAGTTTATTTGTGTATTTCCATTCATACTTTTTATAAACTTTAGAGAAGAAAACACTCATTTTCCAATTTCTCCTCATCTATTATTTTAGGGATATTTTTGCAATTAAGAAAACATTATACTTTATTCTTACTTTCCAACCAACTAAGTATCAAAAAGAGGTAGAAAAGACATTTCTTTCTTATACAGGAGTAACAAATAATAATAAAAAATAATTCTCTTTTATGGCCTCTTTCTTACTCCTTAAGTTATTTCTTTCACATTGAAATTAACAGGAGAAGAGTGAAGACACGATATCAAGAATATTATTGATTTTTTGTACTTAGACAAAATGACAAAGTCATTATAAACTCACACACACAAAATATAGTGATTAGGGATTGAAATTTTTATATATTAAAAATTATAATGATATCACATATTTAAGAGAAAAAAACAAGGTTAGGTTGAGTGATAGCACATAGAAGATCTTAGAGCTTAAAAAACATATAATTATATTTACTTTTTCTAAAGGCACTAATGATGTTGAACAAAAAAAAAAGGCACTAATATGATGTTCAATTCAACCTCAAAAATTCCAAGTCCAATATATGTCTTTATACTACTAAACCAAACTTTTGTTGGTAGGTCAAAAGTTAAGATTTTAGTAGTCTTACTCTTAGACAAGTCCTGAATAAAATTAATATAGAGCTATTTTAATGTCCAGTCATTTGAAGAACCACAAACTTCCAAATTCATCCATGATCCATCCTAACGAGAGAAAAACACAATTGTCTCTTTCATTTAGATAAGTAAATCTGGAAGCGAGTAGTCTTTAAAATCATAGGAAAAAATTGTCAAAAGAAAATCATAGGAAAAAAAGTAGCGCCCAAATCACTAATTAGTCAAATAAATAGGCATATGAAAACTTAACCAGGGTTGATTGTGGAATAATATAGGCCAGACCAAATTCTGAAGCGCATAGATCGGGTACCAAGTACAATTAAAACATGAGCATACACCAAATCCATTTATAAAAGTTCAAACTTTGACATTGAACATGCAACAATGTTAAAAAAAAATTCACGTCTTTGTCACAATTTTGAAAATTAGACATATGTGTATATACCTCTGCTAAATTATGAGCACATAGGCTCATATTCAACTTTTCTACCCTGATTTATTTCTGTGTCGCCCTGCACATGATTTCCTATCCAATTTAACATAAAGACTGCTCCACAGAAATATCTATATGTTTTTTACTGCATAAACCATTTTAAACATTCAACTTAACGCCACTAGAAAAGGTTTTCAGAGTTTAACAAAAGAAATTAAACAAATGATATACTATTCATCCGCATGAAAAAGAAAACAGCAAGAGGTAAATATGGCACTGGAGTTAAATAACTAGAGAGCTCATGCCATGATCTTGGCAGACCTAACATAAAGACTGTCGACCACTTTCCCAACATTGGAAATGGTCTCCAAAGTTGCAGGATATATTGCATCAGTCTTGGGATCATCAAATATGACGAGGCATCCGGCACCTTGATCCAATGTCCCAGCAAACTTCTTGTCCAAAATCATCTGAGACATCTTCCGCTCAACGTGATCAATGGGAAGCTCAATAAGCTCAGCAATATGTGCAATCTCAACTCTTGAGAATGGCTCAATCAATCTACAAAGATTCTGCTCCAGAAGGGTATCATACAAGGATGAAAGGTGCCTGTGGACAATTGGGTCTTCCTCCAACTGTGCCTTGTAGCCCTGCAAAGCAGATTCAAACAACTTCAAAGATCGTTTAGAATGAGCATCCGCAACAGCTTTCATGGCGTCCAAGTCAGGTCCAACATATTGCAAGCCCGCTTTAGAAGAAATAATTCCACCAACATCATCAGCTTGATTCACCATGATCTTACACAACAACATATATTTCAGGCTGAAAATAGCCTTAGGGTCTTCAAGAGCGTTGAAAGACTCAAAGGCTTCAAAGAAATAGCTGTATGCAGTTTTGTAATCCTTCTCCTCAGCATGAAGGATTCCACTCTGAAGATCTATGGCCCCTTGTTGAGCAGGAGGCACGTAAATAGCATTTGCAGCTGTTCTTGCAGCTGTGAGGGCAGCTTTTGCCTTTGGAAGGTTTCTTAATGAAAAGTGTAGTTTGCTTTCAAGCAAGTCGATGTCTACAAGAAGAAGCTTGTCATCTAATCTCCTAACCTCTTTGACCAACCCAGAAAGAAGAGTCAAGGCTTCTGAATACTCTTGAGTTTCCATTAGAAGCGCTGCAAGCCTTGCCTCAATTCGCTGCCTCAGAAAAGTACGCTTTTCAGCACGAGTCCATTGCACCATTTCTTTACAGAGTGAAATTTGCAGCTCAGATGTCCCGGGTATTTTAGCAACCGAGTCAATTATTCCCCTTACAATCTTGGCAGTTTTTGCCTTGGGAATCAAGGAGAAAAAGGGCCTCAGTTGAGTGAGAAGGCTGCGCAGATCCTCTCCCCTGTTCTCTTGTCTGAGTAGGTCAGTAAGGTTTGTGATGGCCTGCTCTTTCATACGAAGAGCTTCAGGCGAAGAAGATGGGTCATCAAGTACACGATAAAGAATGGAGATCGCATCAGAATGGTCTTTGGCCTCCAAAGCCCGATCAATTGACTCTGTTGTGGCAGGTAGATAAGATGTAGACATAGCTTCTGCTAGCAGAAAATCCTGCAACAAAAAAAACATTACTAAATGAGAAGAAAAATTAAAAACAATCAGCTTGAACATTACAGACAAAAGATTTATGAGTACAAATTACTATATTATACTGTAGCTGCTTTTATCCCTTAAAATTGTATGCTCTTAAATTGATCATTCAAAGGGATACTGCTTTATGGAGAAAGAGAGAAAATTGGTCGCATAGTTGCACAAAAATGAAAGAGGTGGCCAAAAGAATGAGTTTTACAGTGTTATCTCTACATTTGGGTAGAACGTATAAATCTCAAACACGAAGTTGCAATATTGACCTGTGTTGGTCAAATCTTGCCATTCCCTATTGTTATTCAAATTGGTCACAGTAATTAAATATACAATTTTATTCATTGTTGCCAATATTGCAAAATGTATAACATTGGTAGATGGTAACTAACCACTGATGGCATGCTACAAAAGAGCCTTCATTGAATCATGGCACTGCCAGTGATATGGCAGTTGTCAATGCAAGATCACATGGCCACTTTTGAAATACAACAGTATCTAATTTAAATTTTATTAAATGCATCATAGAACAACAGAGAGATATTAATATTATCACGGAAAATATGTCCCTTTTGTTCTACAGACACCAAGGCATAATCAATTGGAAATTTTAGTGTGACCAAACAGAAACTGCAACGCAATTGTACCAATGGCAGCTGACATTGTTGAATTGAATGCATCGATCACAGTCTAAATGAGACTTAAAGTGTGTTTGGATAAAATAACCTATGCAATCTCAAAAACACAAACGTTAGTTGGTTTAGTGGTGATTGGCGCTGAACTTTGGTAGGGAGGACCACGGTTCGATCCCCCACAACTGCGTTTGGGAGGGGACTGGAACCACTTGGTGTTAGAACTCGCCCCGAACTCTGGAGTCTGGACTACTAGGGCCAATTTCCCCTAGGAACCAGAGGGTGAAAGCCAAAACAAATAACCTATGCAATCTCAAAAACTCATCCCCCTTTAGTTCAATACTAATAAGATTTATTGTCAATATTTCATCCTATCTAAGTCTCCAACCACCTATCCTCCCCCAAACCAAAAACAGCCCAAGATTTAAGAAGATCAAGATTACCCTTTACCTAATACTCCAATTAATCATAACTAATAAGATAAATTGGTAAAATTTGTTCAATTTTAAATGAAAAAAAAAAAACTATGTAAGGCATGGTTTTGTTTAAGTTTGAGACCCTTAACCAAGTGATTCGACTAAAGTTTGTAATGAACTCCCCGGGGGAGTATCACTCAGGAAAATCTAAGTTCAATTCAACTCCTAGGAGGAACAATTCTTGGTCAGACACTCAGACTTTAGTTACCTCCCAGCCAAACACCGGATCACCACGTCCCCGGCCAAACTCCGGATTAACTAATACAAATAAGTTTCTGGTATTTAATGAGAATATAACTGCTATATACATTAGTACATACAATTGCATAAAATCTTAAAAACATGCAATATAGATCCAATCCTATTAATTTTATTCACTCATGAAACACAAAAATATAGAGATCCTTACAACATACCCTATAAATTTAACCGCAAACAGATTTATGTCTCTAGTTAAAAAATCAGATAAAAGGATCCAATATTAAACTACTATATGAAATATTAATGAAGATTGATTAGTTCGAGGTAGTTATCTATGTTGAGAATCGCTGTGCATAGTTAAGATCTGATGCGGCGCAATTCTCTTGTAAATAGTTAGCTATGTTATCGCCGGCGCAAATCGCAAACCTCGCGCGCGATACAGAAGATTAGAAGCAAAATTCGGAAAATTGAAGATAAAAATAAAATAAATGGAAAACCTGGACTTCGTTTCTTCGTACGATGAGCAACTCCGACGGGTTCAGTGCGATTACAGCTTAGGGCAAAGCGGTAGTGAACGAACGGTGGACTACTTCAATAAAGGAATATTGTGTTGAGCCTGGTTTTTTTTATAAGACAAGTTTTTTTTTTTTTTGATAAATGACAAAAGATATGGAGTATATTTTTTTTACTTTAGTTTACTCATTTTTTATATATAACTTTTTTTATTTTGAATAATTACAATTTTTTTAATAATTTTAGGGTCCTTTTAATTTTCCTTATTTGTATTTTTTAACAATGGAAGTAATGAGATTTAAATCTAAAGCTTCATGCATCCTATTCAAATTTGTCAATAAATTTGAGTAAAAATTCTAGTTTTTCTTCTTTTGAAATCCTAATCTCAAAATCTACAAAATTATTAAAAATTTGTTCAAATTTGTTGCTTTTAAACTTTTACTTTTGTTTTATATTGCAAATTCATTGTTGAGTCCTAAATATTTTAATAAAAAAAATATGTGAAATACAATTGATGGTAGAAATAGAATCATACTTCAACAATTTTTTAAACAGAGACACTAAAATCCCTCAAAAAAAGAAGTTAAAGACGTTAAAAAAATAATTTAAGTCTAAAAAAAGTAAATTAAGATGGACTTTAAAAAGAAACATTGACTTCATTGGAAAATCTAAACTTGAATTTAAGTCACAACTGTGTGAGCGGAAGATCAATGTATAAAAGATGGAAAATGTTTGATGGAGACACAATTTGACAACAAAACCTTAATTTTCTACAATTTTATGTGTAGATTTTTGTACGTCCAAATAACAAAACTCATAAAGAGATATATATTTGATAGAATATGCGATTTTTGTATGTCTAAATAACACAACACAACTCATAAAGAGATGCCTATTTGACAGAAAAAGTAATATCATGAGAACTATTAGAAGAATACTTAGAAACATTATACAAGAGATAACATTTGCCCATATATAAGACAAACCACATCAAACACTACATATAGTTTTTTAGGACGTCTACATAAACACTAACATCACAGTCATTATAGGGATCAGAATTCAGACACTAATTGAAGTAAAGTAAGTGACACAATCATTGAATAAGGATATTGAACTAGCATAATCGTTCAGTTTGCAGCTCGCTAAAAACAGAGAGATAGGGTAGAGGTCCTGTTTGAAGGTCATTCGTTGGTGTTGCCAGAGATGGAGGCTTCTTTATGCTCTGTGACGTTTTGTACCTTGTTTTCAAATGTTGCAACATGTAGAGAATCGAGAAGAAGACATATATAGTCTTCTCTTGCTCATCTCTCAAGTTGGGCCCATAACTTGAGTCGCATTTTTTTTTACGAAATGGAATCTTTGACATCCTTAACCTTGCAATTCCACTCATTTTGCCTGATTCCATGTTCTGACTCAGCCATGAGCTCACATTTTCAACCGAGTCCCTACAAAATCGAAACTGCAAACGTGCAAGCTCGTTTTGCCTACGTAGAATTGTGGAATCGCACAATTCCACATTTTTAACTACCTTGCATACAGGGCAAGGCTGCCTCGGATAAATAAGTGGTTTTGTTGGTAAACTTCTTTAAATCAGTAAAGAAGCATGAATCAGTAACTTTATGAAGCTATTAGTTTAAGAACACCATGTTTTCATATACACACAAAACAAGCAAGCAATCAAGTAGTGGAAGTCAGAACCTGCGGAGCATGAGATTGGCGAAATAATAGTGATAAATTGTGATAATGCATGTGACTTCTAACAACACTCTAAACACATTGTTGAGTGCTGACTAATAAGTAATATCAATATGAAGCAAGCACTTAAGACCAGTATGATAATCACCCAATCCAAGAGAAGATGAACCCTCAACCCTCGGCTAGAAAACTATACTAAAATACCTACTAGACCTTTTCCTCGATTTATCTTATACTCACTATCCATCATTGCCATCATTCACTCAAACAACCATATTCAATCCAATTACACATACTATCATTGCAAATCAGTCCCTTAATTAATGGAATGTTCATTTGAACATTGATATGATAAAGGGAAGAAAAAAAAGCTAATGAATGGTGCACAAGTACAACATCATGGTTACAAGTTTTCATTGAACATGACGCTTGTCTTAAGTGAACTGCAAATCATTGAACTCCTTTCACACAATATTTAAAAACCTATAAAACAACCACAATGTAAACAAACCTACATGCTTTCAAATTGCATGTGTACGTACATAAATCACTTCCTCCTGAACTAGTCCAAACACAAATGAAGGGATTTTCATTGGAGGCGTGTTTGAATCTGCTTATTATGGCTTACCTACTAGCATAAGCCCCTGTTAGACTATTTGAGAGAGCTTACAAAAACCACCGCATATGACACATCCATAAATTGTTTTCCGCTTATTTTATTAAGTTCCTCAAAATAGCTTTAAAAAACAGCTTGTAGCTTGAATGTAAATTGTTTGACATAATTTCATCTTTTATTATAGTAATGAACCAAATGAATATGCAGACAATTAAGTTTTTCTTTAAAATTTTGATTGAGAAATACACATTATACCAGTTACAATTTTATTAAGCTATGGACTATGGTAATTGGTAATGGTAAAGGTAAAGTGAAGCAAAATATTCAAAAATCAGAGCAACGACCATTGCGTTCCCAATCTCCGTACCTTGTAGGCTCAGGCCCTTTGGGGCCACCAACCTCACCCGTTTCTTTGTTCAAATCAATATCGTCATCAACTTCTTCTTGTTCTTTTTGGCTTTGTGTATTGTTATCGTGGAGAGGTTCTGGTTTCGGTGTATGTGTTTGATCCTTGACAGTGTTGTCGTTGTGGTGCTGAGTAGAGGAGGAAAAGAGGAGCCGCGTGACTGAGTTGGAAACAGAACGAGTCAGGTGTTGGGATCCGGTGCGGAGGAGAGAATGGTTGGATGCGGTGGTGGAGAGCAGGCGAGCAAAAGAAGTTGTCATTGTTTGGTATTGTTACTTGTTACTATGTTCTTCGGTAACGAAAAACCCTCAAAATCAAAAACTATAGTTTGGTTTATTTGGGTGCAAAAAGTAATTAATTTTTTTTATTGATAATATGTTTAAATGACATTTTTGTTCGTATTTATATGCAAAAAAAAATATGCTAAAATAACTGATTTTAATTCTTAAAATTAAAATTTGCAGAAAAATTTAATGAAAAAATTTGCAGATTTAAAATTTGAAGCAAAACTTAAAAGAAATTCATTTTCTTACGGATTTTAAGTTTATGTACTAAATCAAAAGATTTTAATATACAAGAATGAATTCATAAGAAAAAAAATACATGGACTAAAATAAAAAACGTGTGTATATACAGGGACGAAAATATCATTTAAGCCTAACATAAAATAAATATTACAAATAACTGATTAAACCAGTAGTAAAAAAAACTTAAATGACATTTTCGTCTTTATATGTACGCGCATTTTTTATTTTAGTCCCCGTATTTTTTTTTCTTAGGAACTCATCTTTGTATGTTAATTTTTTTTTTGTTTTAGTCCCTAAAGCTAAAACCGTAGGAAAATTCGGAAGTTTTTCTTTTAAATTTTTCTGCGGATTTGATTTTTTAAAATCCCAGATTTTTCCTTTGTATTTTTATGTGGATTTTAGCTTTAGGGATTAAAATCAAAATGATTTTAACATATAAGAATGAATTCCTAAGGAAAAAAATATAGGGACTAAAATAAAAAATGCAAGAACATATAAGGACGAAAATGTCATTTAAGTCAAAAAATATTGCAACTAGAACTATTAGTTGGTCCAGTGGTAATTGACATAAATTTGATAGAGAATTACGGTTCTATCACCACAACTTCACTTAATAGGGAATCACTAAATATTATAACTCTCTTTAAATCGAATTAATCGGTTTAGTAGACCAAATACTGAATATTTCTGGTGAAAACTAATAAAATATCGTAAATAAGGCAATGCATCGTAGATATATGATTTGCAGTTACATCCACAATCCTTGTTATTGATGAACATAGTCAAATTCTTCTCTAAAACATTGTTACAATGAGAAGATCGCATTACACATACATTTCTAATCATTAAAAAAAAAGATCAATGAAACATTAGAAGTTTTTTTGTTTGACAAACAAACATAAAAGTTAAACTCAAACAAAATCCTTATTCTCATTTGGGTCCATCTTTCCCTTAGTGAGCACAAAGTCAAGGTTATAAAGCAAAGGAACCATAGTGAGAGAACAGAGAAAAACCAAAACAGGGCCAAATATCCATAGCAACAAAGGAAGTGCTGAATAGAAGAGTCTATTTCCAACAGTGTTTAAAGTGAAACCTCTCTCCAATATTTCACTAACATATGATGGAGTGACCAATGACATTGAATCCTGTGGTGTGTTGATAAGGATGTTCACTTGATTTATAAACCTTATGGATAAAGAGTGACAAAAGAATGAGAATAAGAAAATAGTGAGAAGTGTGACATATTTAAGTGCTTCCATGAATTCTCCATGTGCTCCATATACTGTGTCGTTGAGTGGCTTTTTAACACTGTAGGTGCTGCTTAATATTGCTGCTAAGCCTGAACAGAGGAGAATAGAGGTTGTGGCCATTAGAGTTGAACCCATTAGTGTGTTCCTTAGTGTTTGAACAGCTAAGATGTTTTTCTTCTCATTGTCCTGTGCCAAAATATTTATCAGTACTTTTGGATTATTGTTTTTATTGCAATCATTATATATATTAGTACTTCTTTTGTAGTTAGACAAAATAACAATCATAATTGAAATTTTTTAAATTCACACACACAAATGGAGTAATTGAAGTCCGAACTTTAAACTTTATTCATATATAATAACGTTCGACACAGTGGATGCCGGCCACCACTTTAATTTGGATAAGAATATCATTATCCACTTTGTTAATTCAACAAAGTCATATTAATTCACCTAGACGGATTTATGAGGAAGGGAGGAGTAGGCAGGGTGTCCCCTTTTTACCACCCCCAATCTTCATGGAATATAAGGTACGTAGGTCCGGCCGGTCGACCATAAGGACATATATGCAGAGACTTATTTTAAAAAAAATCTTGTTTGGGATATGATACATTAATGTTTTTGGTACATGATCTAATAGATTTGTAAATAGTTAAGGATGCTACAAATCTATCTCTAATAAACAGTTAGGTGACAATATTATTGGAGTACAAAATGCCAAAAGTTTTTATCATGCAAAATAAGTGTGGAGAATATATATAGAGACATCAGACATGTATGATATTCCATTTTATTTAAGAAATTAAAATAAGTTATGTATTATACATAAAATATATATATATATATATATATATATATATATATATATATATATATGTATATCTCCTTTCAATATTTTTAGTTGAACAATTTAATGGTTAGAATCATATATTTTAGAGCATCTCCAATGGTGATACCCTTATGGGTATCATATATTATTAATAAGTGGTCCCTACAATATCATGCAATATTTATGCAACTTATATATGTTTTACTCCAATGGTACAAAATTATGCAACTCCTAAGATACTCATATTTTTTTATATACATGGAGAGAGTTTAATTACATATACCAAACAAAAATCTAACATTAAATTGATGGTACGGTATCTTAAATAAGGTACTTGAATCATTATTTTGATACCATCAATGTCACGTCATCATTGCTCCAATGGTTAAAAAAAATAAGATACTCATTAATAGTCTATGAAACTCTCTTAGATACTCCTATTGGAGATGCTCTTATGATGAAGTGAAAAAATTTGTATTTAAATTTAGATTTTATATCATAGAATAAATCAAATGGTAAGAGTTTAAGACATATGGGTTGAAGATACGGGAAGGTCCAAAGATCAATTTTATCTTTTTGATATACCAAAAATTCAGATTTTATAAATTTAACATATGAGTTTAGGGTTTCTATTTCCATATAGATATAGACTTTAGTTGTGAAAAATAAACGTACACGGTAGTATTCCTATCCTAAGACTACCATATTACTTTTCCTATAATTATGGAGAATAAGCATGCCACATTTCCATGGATAATTATAGGTTAGTTTTCTACTTTATAACAACTAAAAAGTAAATTACAAAGAATACTGAAATATAATTGTTAAAAAAATTAATAAAATTTGCGTCAAAAAAAAAATTAACAAAATATCATATTACTTAAATATAAATATTACTCATCACATTGTGTCAAAAAAAAAATTACTCATCACATGAAATAAACAATAGCATAATTTCATTATAAAAAAAAAAAGTAGCATAATTTTATATTGAAAAAAACACTTCATATACTTTTAAAATTTTAATTACGCAAAATGAAATATACTTTTTACTAGTATATCATATGTGAGGATACTTATTGTCTTCATCCCCAATAAATGGAGCTCAAATTAACTAAATATACTAGTTAGATCTCTCCGGCGTAAACTTTAATGTTAAGATAATGGTTTTTCTTCTTTTTTTTAACTAAACTTTTAAGATAACGTTCTTTTATCAATTATTGGACTTGGAATTAAGAGTAAATTTAATGTAAAAAAATTAAAAATTTAATTTTACTATTTTTAATATAAAATAATTTTTTTTGTTACAAAAGTAAATGTTATATAATAATATAAAATAGCTAGAGAAAAACATATAATTTGTTATTAGAATTTACTAAATGTAATAAAAAATTTATTTTAAACCTTGATAAAACTCATTAATCATTCGATTCCAATGTATTATTGTTAACGTCTTTGATAAAAATAAAAATGTGTGACATGTGTATATGTAGCGTACCTTCATCATGGCATCAACCCAATTCCGTCTGCCACTGGCATTGATGGCAATGATAGTTGTGTGTGGATGAGTTCGAACATTGTACCAAAGCCAAGCATGGTAACCAATGGTTAATAGAATTCCTAATGGTACCAATATCACATCCAAATAACACTTCTTCCATTCCATATCTGATCAACGTACGTGTGAGATCAAATCCTTATCTTAAGGTATAATATTATTATGCTTGCACTATATAGTAATTAATCTCAGTGGAAGTTTGATATTCCAATAACTTGGTAGTGCCATGCTTGGTTTATATACACATTAAGAAAGAATGAATGTGGACATGTTCAAATCTCGGTTCAGTCTATATCAAAATCCAACTTCAAAAAGAAAGACACCCTTACTTTTTTTCGGTAAATTATTAACTTGATTTATATAAGCTAGCTTATAATACTATGGGGCCAGCCACCTTTGTCCATATTCCCTTTACTTGTTGTTTTTTTATAAAAAAAAATATGTTTCTGTGTAAAAAAAAAGTAGCATTATGTTTGATTTCAATTTTAGAGGGGTTAAAATTAATTCTGATATGTTTGGTTTATGTAAATTAGAATCGATTCTGCCTTTAGAATTGATTTTGTTTGAAGTTAAAAATTGTAGTTTCTGGCTTTAGAATTAATTTTTATACTGAAATTTACTGTTCAACCCATTTTTAGTTGAATGTATCCAAACATAAATCAATTCTACTAATTTGATGATTCAGCATAATACAGAATTGTTATTAGATATAATTGTAATTTTTTTATATATTCTATTTTCTCTTTTACAAATCATAAAGTGACATATCATGAATTATTTCTTTTGAAGATAACCAATATCTATAATAATACGCTATGAATTACTTTATGTATCTATATATGCTTATAGGCACTAATATGTGTATACACTTTTTTAGAAAAGAGATAAAGATAATGATGTAATAATTTGGTAATGTAATAGGAAGAGTGGGATAGAGAATTAGAAATAAATGTTGTGTTGAGTTAGTTTTAACAAATAATATATACCATTGTTATTAGTAAATTGTAATTTGATTAAAAAAATTATTGTTCAAACTTTTTTTAGTAAGAATGAAGAATTGTTCTTTTTACACATCTGACAACTTTTTAAAGAGGATCTTAGGCAAATCGATATATCTTTTTATTCCTTGATAAATTATTGAGAATCTAAGGAGTAAAATAGTAACTGTCATTCAAATATGGATAGAACAATGCATGCGAGATGCTACCGAAACGTGATTTTAAGATCTTGTACAACCATGCATAAATCATTTTGGCTTTTTGTATGTAAGTGTACATCTCATTGATAGTTATACCGTATATGTTACCGATAAAATTAGAGTTTGAACCTTAAATTCTATATATATTGTTTTTTCTTCGGTTATAATATTAAATAATTTTAAATTTTTTTTCAAACGTAGTTGCGAGAATGAAATATATAATTGCTTAAATTCTATATTTTATATACTTAAAGTGTATGAGTTTAATTACTAAACTATTTAACAAAAAATTTATTTTGACTTCTCTATATTTTTTTTTAATTAATATCAATAAATTAATAGTAATTTTTTTAGATAAAAAGGGAAAAGTCCTACAAAACAAAAACTACAACGCCCCTAAGGGAAAACAAACACCCCTAGCGTTATGCAAACTAATTTAATAGTAAATTTTAGTAGGTGAGATCTACGCTGTGTTAAAAATAGTAAATAATTTGATTTATCAAATACACTCGATAAAAATTAATCACAATATGTGTAAATTTATAAGTGGTACTCGTAAATTTATTTTTATTTCATTTACAAATTTATGATGGGACTATTCATTGAGTGGTGTGTAGATTATCCACATTTTATCATAGGTAATCTAAAAATAGTAAAATACATATATTCCTCAAAAAAATATTAATAGAAATGGCCGGAGTTGAACCTTAAAAAAATTATTCCACTTTTTAACTATCCATTCTAACTATCAAACAAACTTTATATCCCCTATTCATTTAAAATACAAAACTCATTTAAAAGTTAGCTTGATATATTTTAATTGATTTCTTTTTATATATGTGTAACTATATTATCTAAGATCAAATTCATAATCACGTATTTAAAAAACTCGATTCTTGGTTAACCATGCATGTTGATATAAAAATATTCAAGGTAACCACTAGATGAGTAGTGCGATCTTGACAAGGCGCATTGTAATATGATATGTCTATATCTATCTACTAGCAGTAATACAAAATACTTGAGAGAAGAAAATGAATTAAGGAGATAAGGGAGAGGGTCCCATAGGCCATAGCCATAGCCAATACCAGCTTGCACACAATTAAACTTTGTGTTGCCTCACTCATGTCATGTTTGTTTTGTTCACAACCACGGGAATGGCATGCAATTGGCAAGTGCGTTCACTCTTCAAAACCACTCTCTCATAATTCTTTAATTGCCCAATTACTACGTTAGGAGAGGCGTTTTGTTCTTTCTTTCTTCATGGCATGTTGTACATCTTGTAATAATAATAATAATAATAATAATAATAATAATAATAATAATAATAATAATAATAATAATAATAATATTTTGTTATAGAATAATAATAAGTTTGTTTAAGTGATAAGAGTCTTAAATATCTTAAGCTAAGTAGTCATAAGTTCAATATTTTACTCTTATTATAGATAGGATTTGGAGATTAATGATTTAGTTACCGATAGAGGAAACTTCATACCCACATTATAGTAATTAACCCACAAAAAATAAATTTTAATAAACGTTAGTGTCATGTTCAAGATATATAAAGCTGGCCTCAAGTTTACCCAGGGTGAAGCTAAGTTGATTAACTTAATTAGGTGTTCGGAGTTCTCTAAACACATACTACTTGTTAAATAATTTTTTCAATAGCATAAAACTTTAAAACATATTACCATTTTAATAGATGAAAACTGAATTCTTCATATGAATCATGAAACATCACAATTTGATGTTGTTATTATATACCAAAATATTCTCCATTGATAATTAATTATACAACATAACTAACTTATACTCTCCAACAAAATAATAAAAAAAAATGTTCGTTTTTTTAATAAAAGAATGATTGAGCCTTTTCCAAAAAAAAAAAAAGGATTGAGTCTTGTTATTTAATAATGGGCCACTAGCTTCATTATCCAATACAAAATTAATTAAGAAAAAGATCTTTCTGCACAAAAAGCATTTTTCTTTGCAAGCAACCCGCCGTCTTGTGGCTGTTCCGTTTTCTCATTACTAAACGAAATTAACGACTTCATCAATCATCATCCAATGTTATTAGCTAGTAATCCATGATCAAGAGGGAAATATCGTGTATACGATAAAGAATAAAGAGAGAGTCCTCATGAGATTGCGCATGTTGATAATTAAACGGTGATAATTTGTGTATCATTCAAGATTTGGGCGTATATTAGCTTGTTAACTAATATAAATTTTTATAAAATACACTGATTAATTGAAAGTTTATATCATATAGATAATTTGTATAAAATTTCAGACAAATCCAAAATCATTGATAGGTTATTAAGACACATCAAAATTAACAGCTTGTGTGATTTTTTAAACACTGTTCATCTTTAAGTGTCTCAATAACATATCAAATGATTTTAGATTTGTTCTAAAATTTTACATGTATAATCTATATGATATAAAATTTCTACCCAACGGCATATTTTATAAAAATTTATATGATTAAAACATTAATGAGTTGTTGGGGGTAGACAAGAAAAAAAACCTAATTAAACATATTGCATTAATTGATAAAATTGTGAAAATTATATACACTATTAATTATTAACCTTATTTTTTTTACATCAGAAAGATAAATTGCTCCATCTCAGAATTGATCTCTAGATCTCTCATACCCACACATATATCTCTCAACTCTTACTACTTAATTATCATACGGGTACTTATTAGCCTCATTTTGACATTGCTTATGACATTTATTTATTTGAAAAGAAATGTAGTGTTGAAAAATGAAATCTGTTACAGAAGGTGATATTTGAAATATAAATAAATTTTATAGTACCAAAATTGTTTTAGAAACTTAAATAAAGACTATAGAGCATGTTTGAAATACTTTTCAAAAATTGTTTTTAAGTTTTTAAAAATTTAAAAAGAAAAAATATGCTTGAAAAACCTCTTTTTAAAAATTATTTTTCAAAATTATTTAAAAACTAAAAAATAGAAACAAGTTTCATACATGTTTTACTTTTTAAAAACTAATTTACAATATATATTTTAAAAACTAAAATGTAAATTTGTTAGGGTCTAAGGTTAATGAGCCCTTTATTGTACCATTTTATTAGGGTCTAAGGTTAATAGTGATACTCCTTCTTTAGTAAAAAAAAAAAAAAAGGTTAATAGTGATACAAAAGTTCATACTTTCATATCACTACTAATATTAGTTGTTTAAAAAAAAAGAAAAGATTTTTTTAATTCATTCCTTCAAGATTTATAGATATTTATTCTGAATCATTCAATAATGTTTTAATTGAAATTTTGTATCATTTAGATCATTTGTGTAAAATTTCAAACAAATCCAAAATCATTTAATATGTTATTGAAACATATAATGACGTTTAAAAAAATTACAGAAACCGTTAATTTTGATGTGTCTCAATAACATATCAAATGATTTTTGATTTTTTGAAATTTTACACAAATAATCTATTTAATATTAATTTTTCATCCAATGATGTAGTATTTTATAAAATTTATATTGATTAAAATATTAATAAATAGTTCAAGTATAAATACCCTCAAATTATTGATAAAAATATTAATGAATGGATCAAAAATAAATACCTTCAAATTATCAAAGAGTACGCTAATTATCACAATAAAAAAAACTACTAATCTCAGTACGTCATTCTCCGCTTAAAAAAGCTAACAAAATGAAAGAAAACCCTCCAAATTTCTTGGGCTACCATAGTCGACCAGGTGTATTGTTTCTTTTTCGGTTGACCAAAAGAGTTACTGTATTGTTTTTTAGTTTCCCCCACCGATTTAATTAATCTAAATGTAACATTATTATTTTCAGTAAATTTCAAATGTAAATATAAAATGACTAATATGGACTTGTTTAAATGTAAACTTTATTTTTTGACACCGTAAACATTATTATTTTCAGTAAATTTTAATAAAAATATTTTATGTTTTCCACCGTTTTTTATTGCAGGCTAGTGATTTGTGTGTGTGTTCTCCCATTTATATACTAAAAATGTCAAGGGTCCATCCTTATATAAAAATCGTAATTAAAAGTGTTGAAAAAAAAAACATTTTCTGTTTCAAATTATTAAAGGCAGGAAATTAAAGCAATGGAAAAAAAAAGTTGGAAAAAAATAATGAAGAAATGCAAAAGACTCAAAAAAAAAAACTAAAACAAAATCATTACTAAAACAATTACATATTATACATATATAAAATAAACCATATTGTCTAAAGTCGGACTGCTAAAACTGGAGTTCAATTCTCGACAGTGGCGGAGCCAAAAAACTTATAAAGTCCGAGCAAAATTTAAAATTTAAACAAAACTTTCAGTTTTGCAATGAAAATTTTTAAATTTGAAAAAAAAAACTCAATTTTGTCCTAAATTAATTCATACGAATCTCAATTTTACTCTATATTAACTCCTAAAACACCAAAAAAAATATTATTTTGCGGTGAAAAATCTGAGTTTTGAACTAAAAATCTTCAATTTTGTCGTAAATTAATCCTTAAAAATATCAATTTTACTCTAAATTAATCTCTAAACTACCAAAAACTTCCGACCGAGCCCGGGCTGCAGCCCTGACAGCCAGGGTGGTAAACCCGCCTATGATTCCCGACCACACCACTTTGTGTGAATGAATTTATAATATTCTTGTTATTTCGTTTATATACACAAAAAAGAAGACAATATTGTAATTAAAGTCAACTAATAACATATTTTCAGTTTCAATTGATGTTTATGAAAATAATTATAATATGTCAAAAAATGAAAATAATTATAATGATGAAAAAGAACTTTGAAGACAAACAATTCAAAAAGATGGCATTATTATTATTATTATTATTATTATTATTATTATTATTATTATTATTATTATTATTATTAATGCTTATCAAAACTTTAGGCTCAATGATTTATAATAGATTTCCTTAACTTCGAAATAATGTTGTTCTCCTTTGAAAAAGTTGGTCAAAAGAGAAACAAAAAGCAAGCTAAAGACTAAAGAGTAAAGAGTAAAGGAAGTTATCAATTTAGCTTGATGTGGTCATTCCAGGAAAAAAACAAAATATAAAATTTTGCTTCATAAACTTGTTGTTCAAAATTTTAGTGGTATGATATGTTCCAAGATGACTTGATTAAGTTTATAAATGAGAATAATTTTTATTCTATAAGTCAGTTTTGTAAGAGGAGTTAAACTAAATTCTCAATTTTAAGATGATATGAGAGTCTCTTCATAATTTGTTGAACCATCTGCTATTAGGTTTTTAATCAAGTCATCCACCATTTATATTTGTGCACCAAATCTAATAGTGCTAGACGCGAGTGTGTGTGTGTTAAAAAGTACTACATCATTTGTAATATGACCTTAACATATGTTTATAATTGACGATAACTATCACTTTAAGTTGATTTTATAAAAATGAGTTATATCCAATTCTCAATTCCAAAATGATATATAAAAGTTCAAAAATTCTAACCGATAACAAATGTTGATTGTAAAAAAAAAAATGTTGATTGTCTTTTTTTTGTTGGTAAACACATTTTAAGTGAATGAATAATGTGGGCTTTTTGTGCAGGTTGTTAAACTGCAATTCTTGTTTATAGCGAGGAGGTTTAATCACTTCTCACAAGACATGAGGTTGGATGTAGGAAACTAAAGGTGTGCTGTTTTGTTGTTTCATCAGTTCAGTACGAAACAGTTTTTTAATCAGGACTAGTAGTTGTACATATATATGTGAGATGATTCTCTTGATGATGTCTCATGTTGATTCGACTGGAGACCATGTTTTTGGTGTGCTTGTTAGTTAGTGCAAGGATTACATTAATTATTGAATGTTTTTAAAAAGTGAAAGTTATTTATAATTATGGCTAAAGGAAGTAGTTGAAACTCATCGTTCCTCATAATAAAAATCTCATAATGTTACAAATTTTCAATTAACACAATACACGTCTTATCCATAAAATGAAATTCAGATTATTTAACTTCTTTCACATGATATATTCATTTTAAAACCTATAAAACCACTGCAATATAACAAACCATGTGCTTATGAGACTTTTAAACCTGTACATTTTGTCTTTCAACTAATCACTAAATTGTTCTTCAATTCATCTATTTAGTTCCTCCATCAATTTGAACCGTTTGGAGTTCGTATGATGTTATTAATTAGTTGTCACGTTGGTAATTTATTTTGGGGATAATTCACAAAGATGAACAATTATAGAAGAAGAGAGAAAGATTTTGTGAATTGAATTGAGTAAAAACAATTGAGGGAAATGAGATTAAATTTTATTGAGACTATGGGTCTGTTTGGTAAAAATAGCGGTTAACTGATAAACTAGCTTATAGCTGATAGCTAATGGCTGATAGCTTATAGCTGATAAGCTAGTGAAGTGTTTGGTAAAATTAGTGGTTTGATTGACTGTCATAAGTGTAAAATGACATAAAAGGACATTCTTAATTATAAAATCTCATGTAAAAAATCAAAAGAAAATCTATAATTAAATTAATATTTAGATACTTAAGATTTAGTAATTTGAATTTATTATATCTTTTATATATTAAATTTTTTATTCTTTGAAATTTTTTATTTGCTTATTTCAATTTTTATACTTTATAAAATAAATTATAAATAACAATTTTTATAATAGATATATAAGATAGTAATAAAAAACGACAGGGGATGTCTTCATCAAGAAAAAAGAAAAGAAATAGGGGGATGATATATGTACAGGGACGTAGCACAGGTACATCAACGTAAAATAAAAATAGGGGGATATATGATATATGTACAGGGACGCAAAAAAAATGCATACCATAATCAATAAAAAAAATGCAGAAGTTAGACCAAAAAAAAATCAAGAGTCGAGTACAACTAAAGAAGTGTAAATTACAATATAAATATTTTGTTTGAAATATAATAATAAAGTGTAAAGGATAAAAATGGATTTCATGTGAAATAGTAAGGGTAAAAATGGAAGAAAAGATGATAAGCTAAAAGCTAAAACGCTATTTAAAATAGCGTTTGGAAAATAAGCTAAAAGCTAGTCAAATAAGCTATAAGCTCATGTTGAAATGTAGTTACCAAACAGAGCTTTTTTCATCAAATGAGCTTATAAGCTATAAGCTTATTTAGGTGTCTTGCCAAACAGACCCTATATGTTCTATTTTCTAAGACATCAAGTCAATAAAGGAAAATTGAGCTTGGAGTACTATTGTTCTATTTTCATATTGGGCTATTATTTATTATCCACTCTTTATGCACGAAAATGCCTAAAATGGCATTTATGAACTCACCAGAAGAAGAAGAGTTTATTGTTTAAGAAAATGCTAAACAGTGTCTCAGGGGCACTAGTTAAGCTTATTAAAAAGGAAATTTTGTTTTGAAACTTGTGCATTCAATAGCTCTGTTTCGGAACTTGTGCATTACTTTTATTTTTTATTTTATTTTTTAGTATGCTTAACAAGTGCTCCAGAGACACTGTTTAGCATGACCCTATTATTTATAGGTAGAAAATTCCCTTTCGCTCAAAGTTGTACATTTTTGGTGTGCTTGTTTGTTAATGCGGGATGTAGTTGAAACTCATTGTCACTTAGAGCAGAAATATTATATAAGGTGAAATCTCATGTCAAATATGGTTGTTTTTAATATAGAATATATTTTTTCCCCCTTAAATATGTGTTGCATACCTGAACAACATATATTCGAAATGATTATGAAAATGCATAAGAAAACAACATAATGTTACAAATTTTTCATGAACACAATACAAGTGTATTATCCAAAAAAAGTGAAATTCAGATTATTTAACTTCTTTAACACGATATATTCATTTTAAAACATATAAAAATTTAAAACCACCGCAATTATTACGGCGCAATATAACAAACCACATGCTTATGATGCTTTTAAACATGTACATTTTGTCTTTCAAGTTTCAACTAATCACTAAATTGTTCTTCAATTTATCTATTTTAGTCTCTATATCAATTTGAACCGTTCTTCAATTTATCTATTTTAGTCTCTATATCAATTTGAACCGTTTGAAGTTTGTACAATGTTAATTGTCACGTTGGTAATCCATTTGTTTTTTAAATCAATAAATAATTCACATCATTCAATATAATAAAACAAAAGTAGGTGTTTGGCAAGTTTGCCATTTGTCATCTATTAAGTCTACTTACTATTTATAAAGTTTCTAATATTAGTAACATTTCTATTTCTATAACTATTTTTATTTATTATTTTAAATTATTTTATTTGTTAATTATATTAAATATCATAATAATTGTCTTGGGAGAAACAATTTCTCTAAAACAAGTATTGGGAATGGGAGGCAACCGAAAAATCTTAAGAATAAATGGTGGATAATAGTTCAACTTTATTATTCAATTTTTAATTATTAAGTACTCTATTTTTCTAATTATTGAGATAAATATCTAATGGAATTTTTGGGATACATAAGTTCAATGTATAAGGACAATTATGAAAAACAATAATTCAATGGCACAAATCAAAGAAGTTCAATTAATTATTACGGTACTATTTTTTTTGAATTATCTATTAAATGTTTAATCTTATTTGGGATATAGTGTTAATTATTCTATTTTTTAATTAATTGGAATTTGTAATGGTATTTTTTATTTTTGATATCCAAAAATCTCACGCATGTTTTCAATGCATTACATTTACAAAGAGCATAACACTATCATGCTCTCTTAAAGTTCAAACACGTTTGGTTGCTCACTACCGAGAAATACAATCACAATATTTTACTTCTTCACTTTCTCAATCTAAGATTCAATTTGATTCTTAATGAAAGCAACTCTTCACCACATAATCAAATAGATTTTTGCAATTTTCAGATTAACCATTTCTATGATTCATTTTCCTCTTCTTCAGGTTTTGTCATCTATAAATAGGAATACATCATGATCTATAGTGATGCACATATTTCGGTTCAAAAAACCGTTGATAGTTTATTATTCTAAATTTCTCATTCTTTATAATTTGATTTTCTAAAATCGCTATTTGCAATGGCTTGAATTCCATGTTTTGAGTTTAAGGTGAAAAAGTTCAAACTGTTATTTCAATTCTTAAACTGTATCTTTGAATCTGTTGTGATTTTTCTTATTATTAACCATCTTATACTATGATTATTAAACTTTATTTTTAATAGAGCATAAATCATAAAAATACTCTATGTTTCTTTTTTGGTTTGTATTATCATACTTAAGATAATTTTAAATGTAAATATTTCATTTAAAATATTTTGTTTATCATTTAATTTAAAAAATATTTTTTCTTATACACACTAGTTTTGAATATTTTGTGCTAAAAGTGTCAAAATATATATTAAAAAAAAAAACAGAGGAACAACCATTGTGGGCTTAGGCCCACCAACCTCTCCCAACCCGTATCTTTGACTTGACATTTTTCTCTCTACAGTCTACATTCAGACAACTTTTGTCGTTCAGTATAAAAGAAAACAAATTTGACAGCATCGAAATTCGAACCCTTACTCACTGTAGCGCCGCCTCCTTTTGTGTGTCACCCTCCGTTGCGGCGCTGACTTGCCGCCACACACTACTTCGTCCCACCCTTGTTCGCAGGTACGTATAACAATTGTTTTGTTATGGTTATGTGAAGGAGTTGTTTTTGCTTCAGAAGAAATGTGCACTCTATTTAGTATTTGATTGAAGCTACAAGTGAAGTCGTACGTTATTGTTGATAAAAATGGTGTTCAATCAATCTCCTTGTCTTTTGTCTCATCCACTCTGTTAGTATTTTAACATTTTTACTTTTCATTTCCTAATTATGTGGTTTTTAGTAGATCGCTTTATATCCATGCTTGCCACACACGTTAGTATATAAATCTGTAGTGTCAATGGATTTTGAGGGATTTTCTGTAGAGAAATACTGGCTTGTGATTGGAGATGATCATATTTGAAAGCTTGTTGTCAGATGACCGATTATGCCAAAAACTTAAGCTGTTAGGAAAGACGGTTTTATATTATTTCTAACACTTGTTAATGATGCATGATTTTACAACAAGTTTCTTTGATCCTATTATAGTAATACACTTTTTTACATTTTTTAGGGGTCATGAGTTTCTTTATAATTTTTTTTAGAGACGATTCATTCGGTTCAATATCTATATAATTTTGTTATAGAAATAGGTGTTGGACGGAGTCATCTAGTTTATTGTAGTGGTTCAACCGACGAATCAATGGTTTGACTAGTTTTGTGACTAGTCAGCCAAGTCGAAGACCAAGCCGGTTTTTAAAACACTACTGATTTTGTTTGTGGCAGTTTCTGTTTGAGAAATGGGAAGCGAAGAAGAGAATGGAAAGTTCTACGTTAGATACCATGTTGGACATAAGGGTAAGTTTGGTCATGAATTCTTTGAGTTTGAGTTTAATGAAGATGGCAGGCTTAAATATGCTAACAACTCCAATTACAAAAATGACACCATGATTCGCAAGGAGGTTTACGTCTCTCCTGCTGTTATCCGCGAGTGTCGTCGTATTGTTTCTGAGAGCCAGGTTACAAACACTAACTTCCTCCCTTTTCAGTAATCCTCTTTCTATATTTATTTATATGCTAATTCGGTTTGCAACCACATTTATTAATTCCTTTTTGATTGGTTGGTGTTGGCTTCTTTGTTTAGATAATGAAGGAAGATGATAGCAATTGGCCAGAACCCGATCGAGTAGGGAGTCAGGAGCTTGAGATTATGATGGGGAATGAGCATATCTCCTTCGTCACAACCAAGATTGGGGCTATTGCGGATGTTAAGAACAGTGCAGATCCTGAAGGGCTTGCGAGCTTTCACTGGCTTGTTCAGGTGATTGAGCTCATTGATTGTTTCGATGAATTTTCGTTTGGTTTAGGTTAATTGTTTCGAAGAATTTATTTGTAGGATCTTCTGTTTTTCTGTTTTATCTGTTTATTATTTGTGAAATGCTGCTGTCTTACCTTACCTCTCTGATTATGCTGAACATTGAACATATTGATAAGTTGATAACTAAGTAGGCATAAGTTGATACTGTCCATCCTTGAAAAAAGTTGTATTCTCTCGTTCAGTTTTAGCATAGCAGTGCAATTGAAATAGGAATGTGGGAGTAAAAAAGAAAGGTACAATGTAGTATTATAGAAGATTGATTAGGTATAGCATACTGTATTTCAGAATTTTCTTAAAAAATTAAGCATGTCAATGCTTACCAACTAAGCAGAAATACTTGCCTTTATAACTAACTTATTAGGGACTATGAGAATTAGTAAAAGAGCACTTAACTCAATAAAGAAACTGTATATAAGGCCATGTTTACTTTGTGTAAACATTTTCTATTTTCACTTAATTTTTTGTTAATTTTACTCGCTAAGAGGTAATAATATAGAAAATGTTTCAACAAAGTAAATGGGGCCTAAACTGGCCTAGCAACTTACACTGATCACTACCATTGCATGAACCTAAACTTTCTAGATTTGTTTTGTCAGATAATGTCTTCGTTTATTCCTATAAATTGTAAATTCTTTTGCAGGATTTGAGGTCCTTTGTCATCCAGCTTATTTCACTTCACTTCAAGATCAAGCCTATATAAGATGTTCACAATTATTATTCCGAGTTCGTCCTCTTGGAAATGTGAACTCTTCCAAAACTTTCCCTTTTCCCTAATGAAGTTTAACATATGAATTGGTTGATCAACTGAAAAACTTGATTTGAATGGATAACATTTGTACCAGATCTTTGCTTTTTATATGCATGGTTTTGACTATTCTTTCTCTTTCACTTGCTTTCGTTGTTGGGGCATGAATTGTTACATTGGGAGTTGCATGCGTATGTATGAAATGTTACAGACAGAATACCACGATTTATGCAAAGCTGTAGGATAGCGAACAATTTAATCGTGCACTTTGAATAGGCCACATTAAATGCTCGATTGAAGCAAAGCTAGCTTTAGAAATTCATCGCCACACAGAATTGTGACACGATAAATATATAGGGCTTTGATATAAATAATCCAAATTCAAGAGCCAAGATAAAAATAATTTCTTTGTTTTTCAAGATAAAGTTTGTCATGTGCTGATCGCTTGGTCCTCTCCATTACGGTAATGAAAGTCTGCAAGCAAGGAGGAAGATCTTTGAAGCTTCTATGAATATCAAGATTTGTTGAGCAATATTGTAAAAAGATTGATCAAGATATAAGGCCTAGAAACTCAACTTTTGTTTAAAATGATTATTGAAGATATCATTGAAAAGTTAAAGAAGATATTCACCGAGGATGCAATTGGACGCTGTGAATGTGATGACAATAATAATTGCATGGATGTTGTTTAATTTGTATGTGGACTGTGAAAGGTTCTTTGTTGCATTTCAGGAAAATTTGATTACCATTATCCAAAAATACCAAACCTCATCTATTCCTAAATCCCTATCATCAACACCATTAAGTGATGTTACAAACAATACTTAGAGCAATGATCTTGTGCGAGATTTAGTTTATGTAGTTCTCTTTTTATCAGTCTCTAATCTTGTGCGAGATTTAGTTTTTATTAATAATATTTACCGTTAAAAAAAAAACATAGAGCAATGATCAACATTGGAATTTCACTCAGTCACTTTCTTCGCAGATCAATTTAAAGGGAAAGCAGAAAAGTCTTCATCCACAACAAAGAACAACCATCATTCTATTTAACAAGTTTTCTGCAGCAATGGAAAATATACCTTCAACATCTCATAGTAATCATCATCGCTCTCACCTTAATATCAATCTCAATGAATTAAATTAATCTCAAAAATTGGTATGAGAGTACAATTGTACACTTTTGTAATTTTCAACTATTTTTTACATTTCAAATCTAATCTAAATTAACAATGTCTTCTACAAATTTAGTCTAATATTTTCATTTCTTAAATAAAAACAACCACTTTTTAAATAGGTACGATACCCACACACACGCCATGCTGCTGCGTCCCTTCCTCCTATTTTTATTTATTATTATTATTGATTGATTATTGATTATTGACAATGTTAATTAAAAAAAATCTGAAACAAAGCAATAGCACTGCACTGCACCCCTTCACGTACAAAGTTTCATCTTTTCACTAAAATGGCTATGGTCTTCACCATAAGTGCAACCAAGCAAAAAGCTTCAATTACTTCATTCCATTTTTATCTTTGCAAAACCAAATTTTCTTCCAAACCACGCAAGAATCAAATTCACAAATTATCCATTGGTCTCAAGAATTCATCAATGAACTCTATAAACTATACCAACTAAAATCAGAAAAGGGAGAGAAAAGTACTGAGAGCAAAAACAGTGTGAAACAAAAAAGAGAGAAAAAGTTCATTCATTATCTCCATTCCAATATCACTACTTTCCTCTTTCACTCAATCTCCACATATTCATCACCACCATCTTCAACAAACCATCAATCTTCAATCATCAAAACTAGGGGTGCGCATAAAAACCGGTTTACAAGAACTATAACTTAAAATCCAGTGAACCACTTAAAAAAGCCCAAACGATTTTATAAAAAAACTGACCCGGTCCATTTTTAAAAAATTTGGATTACCGGTTCTCAAAACCGGTGTATTATTGGGTACCCACTACCATTATATTATTATTTTTAAGAAAACACCAAAAACCTTATTCAATGCAATTTCTTCACATATGCGATTTCACAAACCCACTTTCTTCATTTATTCACAACAATGGTTTCTAGCTGATTCTTCATTTTAGCTTTTCTGCAATTGCTTGTCTATTTCTATTTTTGAAGCCATTGTTGGCAGAGGAAGTTACTAAGTGATTGAACCACCGCGGTTGAACTATTACAAAGTTCACCGGTAGCGGCGATATGGTGGATCGATTCGAAATTCAGTTGGAATTGCCGTATATGTTGTTGTTCCGATGAATTTTGCTATTGGCGGTTTCATCAACGGTGGATATGAACACATTGGTTTGGAGGAGCTTGGAAGTCATCACCTTCTAAGACTTCATGCTAACGGAATTACATGAAAAGCCGTCGGAGTCAGATCTGAGATTTTTCGCTTTTCTCACGGCGACGAGGTTTCGGGTTTCCTCTTATGGAAACTTCCTTTTATTTTTTTCAGAAAATAAAAGTTTTTTATGAAGGAAAAACCAATTTTAGGAAGAAAAAAACCGGTTTAAACAGAAAAACCGGTTTTAAATCTAGTTTAAATAAAAACCGGTTTTTTTATTGTGAACCAGTTTTAAACCAATTTTAAACTGGATTGAACCACATTTATGAAAAAAACCGGTTTTAGACAAAAGTGGTTATGGTTTGGTTTATGAACCATAAATTTGGTTCGGTTTGGGTTGGATAGTGATCCATGCACACCCCTAATCAAAACTCATCATCCAAAATCAAAATCATAACAAAGAAAAAACAAACAAATAAAAAGAAGAAAGAAGCAAAGAGAAGGCACAGAACCGCTGTCGAAACACAAACCCGCCTTCAACCACCATCTCCGGCCATCACCACCTGCTACTATAGCTCACCTCCTCCTTCTCCAGCCGACTGCGACTTCACCTCACTGGCCGGATCTCTCTCTCACTGCCGCTGCACTTTCTCTCTCGGTAAAGCATAGAACCGATCTTGAACCATGCTAATTCATAATGTGCACTTTACCTATTTGATGTTAAGTATTCTCTTCCTACCCCACCCCCTCAACTTTTCCTTCTTGCATACTTGATGCTGACATATCATATTCTTAATTATCTGCAGGAAGAATCTCCACTCGCCAAGATCACTCGAGATAGTGCAAAGATGACAGTGGAGCATGTACATGATGTCACAGGTGATTGCCAACACCACCGTCCTATAAAAATAATATACAAGCTGATAAAGTATAAGTAGATAGCTTAAATGTTATGGTGCATATGTTGAATGCAGGTAATCAAGGATACCTTGTTCAACTTTGTTCATCAAGCTAACAAGTCTCGCACAGAAGCAGTTTTTCAGAGACAAATGGCATGATCTATCCTCCGTTTTAGTAAATTCCTTCATATTTAGCCCTTACTTTTGTCGCTAACAGTTGGAAGTGTCGCGGAGGTTAGACCGCATGAAGCTTATCATTTCTATGGAAGAGCACCCCGATATTCGGAATTCAGGTATTTGCTGACCTTATTAATGCCGCACAAGTTGGTCAGATTGATAACTTTCAGTTAGATCTGCCTCGTGTACCTCAGAAATATGTTAACTATCCTCCGTTTGATTGTTATGATGGTTTGATTTTATTTTATATCGATTATGAATCTAGTATGGTAATTAGAAACCCTGTCATCCATTGGACAGGAAAGTTTAAATTTTCAGTAGATCCTGCAGACAGAGAAAACTTCAATTCAAGATTATTTTTAACATTATAAACTAAATACTCATTTCCTTCTAGTGAGCCAATAAATACCAGTAGGTCACTGTCATGCATATTGGATAGTGAATTTTAGCCCAGGATGAAAATTTGATCCTATATAGATGAGTTCAATCCTGGTTATCAGAGTCCAATAACAAAAAATCTGTAAAGTCACGTTTAGGTCTACGATATGAGAAAACTACTAGCGAATCTTTTAACTTGCACAATTCTCCTGAGAACTCAAAATCTGCTTGTTCAAAAGGCAATGAAATTTTACTATACTTTTCAAGACCTATGTCATAGCAGACGATGTAAAATAAGTCCTTATTCTTTAAACACCATTAAACCGTCTCCTTTGCAAATATTCCTTTTCGCATCATCACTTGTCCGTCATATAGAAGAGTTCCCAACTTCTCGCACCAACCCTTACCCAAATAGAAGATGAATATTTCACTGTGACTGTCAACCTTCCTATCTACAACAATTCAAACGCCAAAAAGTACATAATCCTCCTTGTGTGGATGATACCCACAAGTAAGGTTGAAAAGGTATTGGCGTGAAATAAGTCTCTTCGGTTCGGTTCGGTCCGACCGGTTCTAATCAAACCGAACCGAAGAAACTTGTTTCACGCCAATACCTTTACAACCTTACTTTTGGGTACCATCCACACAAGAATGAGTATGTGCGTTTTGGCGTTCGAATTGCTATAGATAGGAGGGTTAACACTCACAGTCAAATATTCATCTTCTATTTGGGTAAGGGTTGGTGCGAGAAGTTGAGAACCCTTCCATATGATGGACAGGTGATGATGCCAAAAGTAAGTAATATTTGCAAAGGAGACGGTTTACTGGTATTTAAAGAATAATGACCTATTTTACATCGTCTCCTATGGCATAGGTCTTGAAAAGTATAGTAAAATGTCATTGCCTTTTGAACAAGCAGATTTTGAGTTCTCAATAGAATTGTACAAGTTAAAAGATTCGCTAGCAGTTTTCTCATATTGTAGACATAAACGTGAGTATACAGATTTTTGGTTATTGGTCTCTGATGACCAGGATTGGACTCATCTATATAGGATCAAATTTTAACCACCAATCTTTATGTATGATAGTAACCTACTGACATTTATTGGCTCACTAGAAGGAAATGAGTATTTAGTTTATAATGTTAAAAATAATCTTGAATTGAAGTTTTCTCTGTCTGCAGGATCTACTGAAAATTTAAACTTTCTTGTCATATGGATGACAGGGTTCCAAATTACCATACTAGATTCTTAATCGATATAAAAGAGAATCAAACCATCATAACAATCAAACAGAAGATAGTTAACATACTTCTGAGGTGCACGAAGCAGATCTAGCTGAAAGTTATCAATATGGTCAACTTGTGCATCATTAATAAGGTCAGAAATAACTGGATTCCGAATATCGGGGTGCTCATCCATAGAAATGATAAGCCTCATGCGGTCTAACCTCTGTGACACTTCCAACTGTTAGCGACAAAAATAAGGGCTAAAATATGAAGGAATTTAACCCTTTAGAGGCAGCTTTCAGTCTGCACAGATGCTTTATTGACAACTTGAATAAAATCAGTTCCACAATGGCATGTGGGAGATGTTGTAACAAATGATCTATCCCCAACATGTCAGTAAGACTAGGAAGACTTACATACTATAAGGAACGGAGTATTTAATTTATAATGTTAAAAATAATTTTGAATTGAAGTTTTCTCTAGCAGAAAAAATTGAGTCTTGTGAACTTAAGTCGTCGATAATGGTCTACCATGAGAGCCTCGTGTGGCCTTTAGATTCAAATGTCGTCAAGGCTAAACACAAGGTAAAATCCTCTTTGGAAGGTAATAAAATTTGAGGGAAATGCCCCAGAAGGAGTGCCAAGATTGACCTTTGACTGAAGAAATTAAGATGACCTTGGAGAGGCAACAGCATAGCGTAGCTAGTTGAAGATGTAACGACCCGACACTACAAGAATACCTTAATTTACCGACGAATGCTAAAATGGGTTAGGGACGGTTTTAGCCGTCCCAAAATTTATGGACAGCCAAAGCCGTCCCAAAATTAAATAAGGCCGTCCTTAAATAATTTATGATATAAATTTGTTTTTAACTAAATACACGGACGGCCCAAACCATCCCAAAGTAATGACAACATTTTCTAGACGGGTTTAGCCGTCCTAAAGTTTTGCAGGATTCCAAAAAAAATAAAGTTGTTGCATAGGGCCGTCCGGAAGTTTTGCAATTCAATATTCAATTTTGATATAAAATTCTACAAACTTCACACACCAGTACCACCATTAACTTAAAAACCTTCACACACAAAGAAACAGAAAAGAAGAAGAGTCGAAACAAACAGAAACATAAACACAAATCCATAAACTACAAAACATTCCAAATCAAAGAAAATTATTCCCAAATCATAAACACAAATCAATCTAACCCAGAAAAATCAAGAAAGAAAATCATTCCTTTCTCTTTTGTTTCCGATTCCGTCGCCGGAAACCCCAAATCCGCAGGTCACTGCCGCCACTGCTAGCCACCACGAAGCACTGGAATCGAGCAAGAAGGAGATCGAAAGAGGGAGAGCAGATCCAGTTCTTTTTTCTTTTTCTCTCTTCTTCTGTTCATTGTTTCTAGACACAAATATTGTAAATTATTTAAAATTTAATAATAATACATATTAAATATAATTATTTTAATTTTTAATAAATTGTATATAATTTACATTTAATAATTAGAATTACAAAATATATTAATTAATGATTATTTGTATTATAAAAATAATTTTTTTAAATCTGATTTAAATTTGGGACGGCCAAAACCGTCCCTAAAGTATGCTGGAATTCTGGACAGCCTAGACCGTCCCAAATGTAGTCAACTGTGTCAGACATTCTGGACGGTTTAGGCCGTCCCAAATTTGGTCCGTTTTCCGGTTCTCGTTTCTCGACGGCTTAGACCGTCCAGAAATTTTGTGACCCCCAATTTACGTACGCCTCTTGGCCGTCCGGAAAGTTTCTTTTTTGGACGGTTTTTGGCTGTTTGGGACAGTTTTTAGCCGTTCAGAATTGCTAAAATTCTTGTAGTGTGAACCAGAAAATTATGATGATATAATTTTTAAAATGTTTTTTCAAAAATTACTCTTCAAAGACATCACACAGCGAATAAAAGAACTATATGAAAAAAAGAATTATAATAAAATTATTTTAAATTTATTGTAAAGACAAAATATAGTAATCCCTGTCATAATCAAATGCATCAATGTCTAAAATAAAGTAGTAAAGCATTATAGACTCTAAGACTCCTTCTCAATTGTCACAATCAGAGCGGGCTTCTCTCAACTCGAACTCAAAACTCTACAACCTGTAGATACTGCGATTTCACAATCGCAGGGCCATGCCAGACAACACAAAAAAACAAAGGGATGAAATATATTTACAAAGACATCGGTGTATTAACTCACAAGAATAGGGAAGCAAAATATCGTCATGAGGACGATCAAACATATGAAAAGTATTATCAATTAATTGCATTAATAAACAACAAGACACAACAATCAAATTTGTAGTTTCTCAACACAAAATAAAATGTAGGCAACTTTCCTAACTCTCTACATGCATATGGTACCAAAAGGGCGGAAGTCAAAGTTATTTTATTGAACATTCTCTTCAACGCTGTTTTCTCAACGCTATTTTTCTCAACACTTCTCAACGCTTTTAATCTCAACGCTTGACTCGACACATAAATAAAATTCATGAACAACCAAACTAATGCAGCAACTATATCACAACACAATTTATATAACTCAACAATATGATTACTGAGATACTAATTATTATAATGATCTCAGTCAATGCCAAGTAAATTAACTCAACTCAAATACCGAAGCATATACTCCAACTCAAATACAACAACAGTTATTCTTAACTAAAACCAGCAGCAATATGTATCAAGTTCTATCATTAATCACAAAGAAATCAAATCATATTTATTTTAATCATAAGCTGTGATCGGCTACTATTTCAATTCAACAATTATTTAATTAATTTAAGGTTACCATAATAGGAGGTATGTCACGTTGGGTTCATGGAAAGAAATAGAATATTGTCCCAGCATATTTATACAATAAAACTTCAAACTCTTATTTCAATATATAAAGTCTAAACTTTGGAGTAATAATAGTCGACCATCTAAAATAATTAAGATACTAATGTTTTTTTTTTGAAATAACATATTGAATTGTAATGTTATGCTTATGCCTAATCATCTAATAATTATTGGGGAAAATCATGATATATCATTCATTAATTAAAACAAAGTTTTACTTCAAAAGATTCATAAACCGTCAAAACATCAAAAAGAAAAGGGATAGGGGAAGGAGGGCAAGGTCCCCTCTACTATTCTTGAAGTAAATAATATGCCTTATATGTAAACTCACTCACCCCATTACCTCAATTAAGCAGTGATTGCCTCAAATCTGGATGAATTATCTTAGACTTGTCATTTTCTTCAATCCCTAGTCTGCTCCTCTCAAGCTAGTGTCCTTTCTTTTTGATGAGTTACTTCGTAATCCTTTCTTTTTTCCAAAGTTTCTCACTCTCTCTATTTATAACGATTGATTAGGTTTTTAATTTAATTCTCATATCTCTTTTTTTTTTGTCCAACAAAAATTCTGATTATTGTTACAATTAACTTTCCTAAAAAATCTCACCTTACTTATTAATATTTCATAATATATTTTATTATTTCTACTTTAACTAACTCCTTATTTTTCTCTAAAAACTTTATCTTACTAAACATGTTAAAAAAATAACTAAACCAGATTTAATTAAATTTAAATAAAAATAATAATTCTAAAAATCGGGGTGTTACATAAGATACTAGAGTTTAACCGGTTGAAGATGCAAGAGTTTAGCTAGTTGAAGATATTTCAACCTATTATAATTAATGTTTACTATGTTTTTGTTCGCCAATTGGCAAACAGCAGATTGTAGCTAGTTGAAGATACTAGAGTTTAGTTGTTGAAATATTTCAACATATTATAATTCATGTTTACTATGTTTTTGTTCACCAATTGGTAATAGCATAGTATAGCTTGTTGAAAATATTTCAACATATTATAATTCAATGCATATTATAATTTATGATTTGTTCACCAAATTACGTGTGTTTGGTTTGGCTTTAGGTAGAATTGATTTTGATAGAATTGATTCTGGTAGAATTGATTTTATCAGAATTAATTGTATTATAATTGATTTATGTTTGGATACAATTATCTAAAAGTGAGTTGAACAATAAATTTCAGTGTAAAAATGATACCAAAAGCCAGAAGCTACAAATTCTAGCTTCTAGCAGAATCAATTCTGGAGGCAGAATCAATTCTGGTTTAGAATAATCAAACATCTAAAATCAATCCAGAATCAATTTTACACCTCTAGAATTGCTTTTGGCTCTTCCAAAAGCTAAAAATATGTTAGATATTTTAGAGTAATATGTTAGACAATTAAAAAAAAAGAAAACTTTTTTGACACAAAAAAAATGAAAAGAAAAGTTAACTATAGCAATTTGTGCCAAAATAAAATGAAATAAGGAACATCTTATAAAAAAAAAAGGAAAAGAGGAAAATAAACTTGAGTGGTCAACTGGGTCACAAAATAAAAAGGATAGTTGACGAAACAATAAAAAAAAATCTAAGATAAAACTTTGGGCCCGGGTCAGCCATATAATTGAGCCCAAGTGCTTTGTCTTTCTTCTTCATCAACCTAAGAGAAAGAGAAAGAAGTTGCAGCTTTCAGAGAATAAGGGTAAGACGGGACAATGTTTGTTTAAAATTGCTGCATACTAATTAAAATTCTAAAAGCGATTTCAACAACCGTAAAAGCTCCGAATTCTAGCTTCGATTAGAATCGAGTTTGGAAAGGTAAAATCGATTTCAAAACTTTTTCCCAAACATCTTGCAGAAGAGCATAATCGCGTTCTGAGCTTGCAACGCGCGTTCAATGCCTCCCACCGCTTAACCAAACAGGAACTAAGTGTGTGTTTGGTTTGGCGGTGAAAATAATTGAGTTTAGTAGAATTGATTTTGAGAGAATTGATTTTGATTAAAAGTGAGTTGAATTTAAATTGATTTATGTTTGGATACATTTTGTAAAAGTGATTCTCCCTCTTTTATATTGTTTGGATAGTTTGACTCAAAATTGCTTTTAAATGTCCAATTACCAAAATGGATTTTTAATTGTATTTATAACTATTGTAAAAATAATTATATATATTGTACCAAAAAAAAATTATATATATGACTAATAAATAATTATCACCAAATATTACCATAGAAAATTATTTATAAAGGGCCAACTTTTTTATCTTTTATGTTGAGGGCACAGCCTTTTATTTTATTTTTTTCTTAAGTTACGTTGGTTTGGTCCAAAACTTCCGTAAAACAAAAAAAGGCCAAGCACTGTTAAATGTTAATCAAGCCCAGAACTGTAGCCTCTTCTTCAACCTAATGATTAACAGTAAAGGGAAAGCAATAAATATGATAAACTAGGCGCCGCACAGATAGACAGTGTTCTTCAGCAACATTGGAAGGGAAATCAATGAGAAATTAGAAGTTATTGAAGAGGGCTAATAAGGGTATTGAAGGAAGATCAAAGAAAATATGCATGTCAGACACCATTAAAATTTTAGAATCGATTTTGGTTGCCGCAAAAGCTCCAAATTGCAGCTTTGGGTAGAATCGCTTTTCTGGAGTAAAATCGATTTTCAGTCATGTAACCCAAACAACTTACAAAAGGCTAAACTTGCGTTTGAAAGGGTAAAACGTGCGTTTGGCATGTTCCGACGCGGAACCAAACAGGCACTAAATCGATCTGTTTTCCCAGCCATATTGTTTTCTTGAAATAGAGCGGGCTATAAGCCTATAACTGTTTTACAAGTCTATTTGACTAAATAGATCAGGTTGCGGCCTACAGGTTAGAAAAACCTTTTAAGCTTAGTAGGTGGGCCTATTTAGATAAATATTTATAATATTTTTATTATTTAATATTAAATATTTAATTTTGAACTAAATTTTAATTCCACGAATTTTACAAGGAACTAATTTTTTGCATATATAAATATATTATTATAAATTAGAATTGAAATATGATGTTTATATAGTTAAATTCTTTAAAGTATTATGTGAAATATCAAAATGAATTTTAATATCATTGATGAATTAGTTGATTAGCCTATTTAAATATAAATATGATTACTTATTTAAAAAAGTTCATAAGAAATAGGCTTTTAAACAGGGTTAACATATCAGACTAAACTTTTCAAATGTAGGGTCGCAAGCTTAAAAATCAAGCCTATAAGACTACAGACCAGACTTAGGCCTTTAAATTTCTGACAGGCTAGACTCAGACTTAACAAAGCCTAGCTCGACCTACCCTATTTTCACCCTACCAACTTTGCTTAAATCGGAGTTCATACCACATACTCTGCTGTCTCTCAATATATGTTCTTGCAAGACCCATGATTGAGCCCTGGAAGCCACAAAAGCATATGATGTGGCCTCTACTCCTGAAGACAAACCTAACCCTCCAAACTTAATGGGTAAAGAAGCAATAAGAACGGACCTCCCCCAACCACAAGGTCTTCAATCGCCCATCGCAACTTGTTATCAAACAGAAAAGCAGCCTCCTTCATGTAAATTGGTTGGCACGTCCTAAGACCGAAAAAAGGTTTAGCGATGCCCATGCATGACCGAAGTAGAAGAAACTCACTTTGTGGATCTCTTAAGCGAGGAAGAAGATGCATTAACTCTACAGCTCTACCAGCTCTTTTCATGACCACCTCTTCAATAAAACCTCTATCTCTCCTAACAGTCCCTCCAAGCAATTTCATCCCCGACAGCGGCCTCCCAATGTCCGAAGGGAACAACCCCTTACGAAGTTTGCTTCCATCATAAGAAGACCAAAAAACCTCCATTTTACGAATATTTAAATGAAGCCTCATTCTTGGACTTGTCTCTCTAATGATATTAAGGGCTTTAGCCACTTCCTCTGATTCCCCTATGATAGTTGCATAATCAAGATACCAAGCATGAAGAAGAAGTTTGCAGTTGTCTATGATCTTATGAATGAGTGGGTGTAACACAAGAGCAAAAAAGAGTGGTCCTAACGGGTCCCCTTATTGCACTCTAGTGGATGCCATAATATGTTTATTTCCAAGGTACAACCTCGCTGCCTAACCATAAAAAACTCAATCTACAAAGAAATAGATGGACATATCATTCTTACCTCTTGTAACAAGGCTTACCTGTCAACCATATTGAAAGCATTCGAGAAGTCTACTGTAAGCATAGCCAAAAAGCCATATTCATATCGCTGGCTCAGTACCCTGTTGGTACTATGCAAAATAGCCTTTGTACCATCTGAAATTCCAACCTCAAATTGAAAATCATTGAGATATTTAACCACATCTTTACCAATTCTTTTCATGCAACCTTTGATACCAAACACCTCTAAATGGTATCTATAGCAATAGGCCGGATCCCACCACCAGGCTTTAGTAAAGGAGTCAAAGGTGTGGAAGCTACAAATTCAAACAAACTAGTTGGACATCTGCCTCCAAGCCATAAGTATCTAAGAGCTCTCTTGCCAGGAGACAATTAGTATTTAGAGACAATGTTTTGGTTACCAATGATTTCTTTAATAAGAAAAAGAACAAAATGTAAAAAATAAGGCTTGTGAAACTTACACGTAGAAAAGTTTCAATTTCAATTTTGGGATTTAGAGTTATAAGTTGGAATTTTATATTTCGTATTTAATAAAGATTTGATTTTTATTTATTTATTAAATAATTAAATGTCAGTATATATATATATATATATATATATATATATATATATATATATAAATAGATAATTACATATGAATAAAAGGTAGACGGACAACAAGCTGCGCCGCTAAACCTTTTTATATAGCAAAACCCAATCTTTGAAAAACTACATTCATAGATCTAGGTGACACGACATTACTATGCATGACTCTTTGGACTCAAAGATCTACAGCCTCTGGTGCTAGAAAGCCAAAAGTGTCAAACGCAAAAGGTATAAAACACATGTTGATTGTCACAACACGCTTGTTCATGTTTAACCATTTTGCTAGAAGCAGCTTTGAGGGCTGCTCGTCTCACAGTAAAATCACCAACTTCTTGTCCCACAAGTGGGGAAACCCTAGTCAAATCTACATAAGCATGTTTCCCTCCTACACATCCATACACCAGAAGATCCGCCGGGCGAAGTGTCGATTTCCCTTCTTGTGGGTCAGTCAGGAAATTCATTGTTGCCTCTTTCTTCACAGAAATTCCTGCTCGCCTAAAAATATCATAAAGTACATCTCTAACCAAACCATGCCTGTATTTGAAGCATGGAAGATCCTTACAATGAACTGCATGCTCGCTAAAGGTGTTAAGTCATGCTTTATTTCTTATTTTTGAAATTTTGAATTTTAATTTTGTGTGTTTTTCAAATTAAAATACTATGTTAGTAATGACATGGATAACGTGAAAATAGGTGGAAGTTGCCATATTAGCAGTTATTTTACCACATCATACAAAATGTGACACATGTGCTCAAAAATTTCTAAAGGGAATCAAAACAGTTTAAAAATAAAATACTAATGGACTAAAACCGTGATCTAAATAAAATAGGGAGACAAAAACCGTAATGAAGCCTATTTTGATACTCCCTCTAGTCTCATATATAAGCAACAAAACAAAAAAATTGAAAATTTTAAATATAAGCAAAAATAACTTGTAACTACTAAATATTCTCCCGTTTCTTCTTTTCTCCCACCGGCCCTAATACCTACTTTCATCCAAAAAGGGGTGATTTTGGATTTTTTTAGATCCGGAATCACCCCTTTGCATCTTTTTTTCATTTGCTTTCAATTAAGTAAGTGATTTTCACATAAATTAGTTTTGTTGTGATTTCGTCGTTTCAATGCGACGTTGTTTGATTTCCCGTCTTGGTGCGGTGTTTGTTTGTCTTCCCGTCTTTGTGCGGTGTCGTTTGTTTTCCCGTCGTTGTGCGGTGTTCATTCGATTGGATTGGCAGATCAACTTTGGTCAACTATTGATTCACACAGTGATTTTGTTCGTCAACGATGCAGATCCGGAAGCATAGGTATTCTGGTTACTTTAGTTATATTACACTATTTGTAGGCATGATGAGTATGCCATTTTATGCTATTAACTTGGATGTTGTGAGTTTGTTCACATTCATCCTTTTCATTTTTAGCGGTATTGAATTTGTAGTTGAATCTGATGTACTCTACTAATTTGAATGAATGAATTTCTTTATTTTAGTCAAAAAAAAAAAACAAAAATAACTTTTAATCATTACAATCAATGTCATTTTTCCAAATATATCTCTATTTTTTTCACATTCTCATGTTTGTAACGGTTTCCAAGACAAAGTAAGGTAAAATTAGAAAATATGTTTAACTTAAATGTAATTGGACACTTTCTTAAAGGAAGAGCTTTTTTGTAAATTTGCTTATAATACTCCCTCTGCCTTTATTATAAGTAAAATTGACTTTTTAAATACATTGAATAACTAATGTACCTAGACTACATTATTGTCTAGATACATTAGTTTTTCAATGTATCTAAAAAGTCACTTTTGCATATAATAAAAGCCGGAGGAAGTATATGAAACTAGGGTCTTGTGAACTAGTGCCCCAAGGGCACTAGTTAAGATTACCAAAAAAGGTAATAGTAGTATCAGAAATTGTGTTTTATTGTTTTAAAAAAGTAACATACACAACTTTCAAGAAAATCTTTACTATTTTTGTTTCTGATCTTACCTGATCAGAAAAATGATGGCCACCTCTGTTCCGCCGTAAGCTTGCTGAAGGAGGAGATGGGGGGGGTTGTACCTGCAGGGACTCCGACGCTCAAGTCAGTGAGAGTAGGAGCAGCGAGTACAAGTTAGAAGAATAGATCCCTGAACCATTGTGAGGAATGGCATATATATACCCCCAGCGCTGGGCCAAGGCCATTAATGAGGAGGCAAAGGATCCGTCCCTGCCATCAATGGCTGTCGGGATTTTGACTTGCTGTCATAATGGGCAGTGAATGCTCATTATCCCGATGTCGTCCGTTACGATTGTGTGTAACGGCGCGAAGCGTTTGAATATCCTATGTCGAGCATACAGGTGCTCGAGGGTTTGTGTTACGTGTGCGAGCAGCTCTTAGTCATAAACGGGCGAGTCTTTGCTCGTGGCCTCAAGCTGCAGTCGAGCAGGAGGACTGGGGCGATGCTCGGCCCAGTCCAGAACAGAAGCCCCCCAAGTCGTTACTCTCAAGTTTGGGAGTGACGAGTTTAGATGTCGAGGGTTCTTTCCATAGCGAACCATATGCTCGCATATCTTTAGTGTATTCCGTTGAATGTCGAGGAATAACTTTTGCTCGTATTGTCTCTTTCTTGAATGTCGAGATTTTCCAGATCTGTTCTTGATTTCCGCGAGATTTCAGTGACGTGCGCAGGTTTTGGATGGAAAGACGTGACGTTTTGACGTCCACTTTTTCTGATTTTCGCCACGTGTTGCTTGTGATCTGACGCACTCAAGTTCCTTTCTATTTTTTCGCGCCTTTTAAGGCACGTGGATGCGCGTGGGACAGTCCTGTCTTTTCGTTTCAGGCGTGTGTGGCGTAACTGCCAACCTTTGGGCTTTCCCACTCAAATTCAAACCGCTATAAATAGGGGCTGAGTGGGTTTTCATTCGGTTTTCCAACTTCTCTCAACCCTTTCTTCTTCCTTTCGTCCCAAAAACCCTTTTGCTTCTTAGATTTCCTTAGCTTTCTCACGAATTTGCTCTCCAGGCGCCTATTTTCTTTCAAGTTTCGTCAACTTCTACTGGTAAGTTTGTATGATCCTCTTTGGTCTTTTTAGATTTTTATCGTGTGTTGTAAGTTGCGGGTTTCTCTTTTCCGACTAGTATTTGATTCTCTTGCACTCCTGTTGTTTACATGTCTTTCGCGTTTGTGTTTATGTTAGGACCCATAAACAGTTGAGGTATTTGGAAACTCTAGGTTAGAAGATTGGAGGCTTTGCTTCTTTTCTGATTTTTCTGATTTTTCTGCCTTCCATTGCGATGAATATCATGAGTTTTTGGGTTTAGGGGGAAGAACGCGTCGAATTGAGTGAAGGGAATTACGAGCGTTAGCGGCTCGTTTTCTGTCGCTGTGTATACGTTCGACAGATTCTAGGTTTAGGGTTTTGTGCTTTATTGCTCGCGTTTCTTTCGAAATGCTCGCCAACTTGTTAGGTTAGGGCTTTCTGTTCGCATTTGCAATTGCTCGCGGATACTCGGGAAACCCTAGGATTTTTCATTTAGCGTTTCCTCGCTGTACTTTATGCTTGACACGTCCCTATTCTCGGGGAACGCCTCCTTAAGCCCCTTTACATGCAGTGCGGGGGGCTTGCTTGGCTGTCGAATTTATAGTCTTTTTGTTCGACTTTCAGGTTCCAATGTCGAGCAGTGAGCGCACAAATTCCGACCGTCGAGGCGTCGAACATGATGCCGATAGTGTCGAACACGTGGTCGATGTTGAAGATGGGAGTCCCGGACATGTTGAAGGCGAGCAACCAGACAATCAGAGAGTTCCCTTTTACTTGAGGGATTATTCCTGGGTGGCTGAGGAACCTAGGACGTTGGTCTCTGATTATGCTGAGGACGATCTGCAGAATCCCACCTGTTTTCGGGAAATCGCGTCCGGCGAGCATACTGACGAGTGGGGAATCTTTCTACCCTCTCCTCGTCAGACCATATGCATGGAGTTCCCAAAGTGGCGGGTGCCCATGTATGAAATTTGCTTCGCGAAGATGGGCTATAGGATGCCCTTCACTGATTTCCAGAAGGTTGTCTTTCGACATGTCGTCCTCGCCCCCTCCCAGATCCATCCGAACTCGATGGCGTTCATTCGTGCCTTTGAGCTTGTCGCGGAGTATTTAGAATTTACTCCCACGGTTCCTCTGTTTTTCCATGCTTTTAGTGTTCAGAGAGCCGCGAGGAAGGTCGGGGGCTGTAGCTGGGTTTCCTTTAAACAAGGTGTCCGACTTTTCAACATGTTCCAAGATTCGGTGAGGGATTTTAAGGAGAAATTTTTTCTCGTGAAGCCTGTGAAGGATCCAGGTTATTTTTCTATGTCTGAAGTTCGGAATTTAGTCGGGGAGGATGGTGAACCATTAATCGATGAGGATGGTGAACCGCTGACGGAAGTGCACGATTTCTTCCCCTTTACTTGGATTCCGGACCACTACTCTGGTCGACCGGGGAGTTACTCGTTCTCTTGGGAGCAATTGACGGCCGAGGAGCAGCGTGGTTATACGCTCCTGCGTGAGTATGTCGAGGGGTTTGAGCCCGCGTTTGTGATTGGCAAGGACAAAAATCCCATGTTCGATAGTAGGGGAAATCCTTTGCGTGAGGTTCGGTATGTCGATACCAAGGCCCTTTTGTCTTGTTCGACAAAGGATGAAGCAATGAAATTGCTAAGTATGGAGTCGATTTCTCTATTTTGCTGTGTTCTGCTTTTCTGCTTGACTTTATTCGACTGCTATGTTATTATTTCACTTGCTTATCTTTCCCTTTGACTGTTTCAGGTAAGATGTCGGTTTTGCAGCAACGCTTGAAGAGGATGGCTACTTCTAAAGCTCTCAAGGCGGATGAATCCGCCAAGCTGGTCCTCGAGAAGCAGAAGAGTGCGCTCGACCTTGAAGGCCAAGTTAAATCAAGCATCCCTGCTAGGGAAAAAAGGCAGGGGTCTCCGTCCCACCGAGAGCCTGATGTCACCAAGAGAAACAAAACTTCTGGTTCGGGTGAAGGGACGAGCGATTCTCATGCCGAGGAGATCGTGTTGCCCGAATTGCTTCTCAAGCCTGGTCGTATCGGAGTAAAGGTTGCCCCAGCAGACATTGCTGCAGTGAGGAGTATGGACACCGAGGATCGTCAGTCGAAGGTGGAGGATTTGAACCATTCCCTTGGTGGCGTCATGTCGATGCTTCAGATATTGAATGATCAGCTGTCGACTGCCGTTAAGGAGAGGAAAGAGTTCTTAGCCAAGGTAGCGACTTTAAAGGCGAAGTTAACCCAGGCTAAGAACAATTTCGAGGACTACAAAGAGAAGTATAAGGTGCAAGTGAATTTAGCAGGGGAGGTGGATGAGGCGAACCAGAAGGTCGAGGACCTGGAGAAGAAAATCGCTGGGCTTGAAGAGGAGAAAATCACTCTGCTGAAGGAGCTGGAGGAAGGGAAAGCTGCTGACCCTGAGGAACCCGTCGAGTACAGAGGCTTGAGCCGAGCTGAGCTCATAGCGAAGCTCCGAAAACAAGACGAGGAGTTCATGGTGGGGATGGATGAAGCCTTCATCAATGCTGTCGATCAAATAAAAATGAAAAATCCCGGGGTCGAGCTAAATTTAGATGGGGTCAGCTCTACGAGGATCATCAAAGATGGCCAGTTGGTCGACATTCTAGATTATTCCCCCGAAAACCAGCCAGATCTTCAGCCAGATGCTCCCGACGAGGATGCCTCTTAGTTTTGTAACGTACATTGGTGGCCTGCGTGCCTTTTTGTTGTAATACCATGACTTAATGCACTTTCATAATTTAATTTACAAAGTCTTTTGTTCGTTAATCTTCCTCGTCATATTTTTGTATGCGCTTTTATTTTGGAAAATATCCCAAAATTACTTTGCTCGACGAACTTTGTCGCCGAGGAATTAGCTAATGTTTTCGACGAACTTTGTTGTCGATTATTACTTCTCCTGGAGTGTGGGGAACTCCAAGGCTGCTCGGTTAATTCCTCCGAACGCAAACGAAGGGGGGTCGAGAAGTTATAGACCTACCCCCGTGACGATACATCCCATCGCGAGCTGGGTGTTCGCCAGAGATGCTGTACAAGATGAATCGCGGGGATTTACTTGTCACATATATTTTAAGGCAAATGCTCGCATCTAGGCATCTCCCCGTTGTACAAGTGTGCTCGACCGTTGAATTGGTCGTAGCTTCACCCTCGTTAAAGATACGATTTGTTCATTAACTTTAACTATAATAGTGTTTAAGCTTATCACCATTCCATGTCCTCGGTATTTCGCCTCCAGAGAGAGTTTCCAACTGATATGCTCCGCTCTCTGTTTTGGCTCGAATTCTGTAGGGCCCTTCCCAGTTTTGGGCCAGCTTTCCCTCGGTTGAATCCTTTTGATTGCGGCGAAGAACGAGGTCGCCAATTTCGAATGATCTTTTGATTACCTTCTTGTCATGGCGAAAAGCTATTTTCTGTTTCATTGTCGCCTCTCGTATGGCGGCCTTCGTACGGATTTCATCGACGAGGTCGAGTTCTTCTTGGAGGAGATCGTCGTTCATTTCCTCGTCGAACGGCGTTTCCGTTCTCCTCGACGGCTCTCCTATTTCAACGGGAATAACCGCCTCGGTGCCGTATGTTAGTCTGAAAGGAGTTTCGCCAGTGGTCGAATGGGGTGTCGTTCGATAAGCCCATAGGACATAGTAAAGCTCCTCGACCCATGAGCCTTTGGCGTCATCGAGTCTTCTTCGTAGTCCTCGCAAAATGACTCTATTGGCCGCCTCTGCTTGTCCGTTAGTTTGTGGATGTTCGACAGACGCGAAGTGTTGTTTTATGTTTAATTTTGTCATAAACTCCTGGAATTTTTTGTCCGTGAATTGTGTTCCATTGTCCGTGACAATCGCCTGTGGGATTCCAAATCTAGCCATTATGTTTCGCTTGAAGAAGCGCAACACATTTTGGGCTGTGATTTTGGCGAGGGGCTCTGCCTCGATCCATTTTGTGAAGTAATCCACACCCACGATTAAATATTTGTTTTGCCCGGGGGCGAGGGGAAAAGGTCCGAGTAGGTCTAATCCCCATTGTGCAAAAGGCCACGGGGAAGATAGTGTCTTTAACTCACTCGGTGGAGCATGAAGCATATCTCCGTGTATTTGACACTTTGGACACTTTTTTACATGCTCCTTCGCGTCGTCTTGCATTGTCGGCCAATAGTAACCTGCCCTGAGGGCTTTTCTAGCGAGGGATCGTCCGCCTAAATGTTGGCCATTTAAGCCTTCGTGTATCTCGAGTAAGATGTATTCCACTTTACTTTCCTCGACGCATTTTAGGAGTGGAATTGAAAAACCTCTTCGATATAGTTTGTCATCGAGGATGGCATACATGCATGCTCTTTTTTTAATTTTCGCTGCCTCTTTTGGATCTGATGGTAGCTCACCCTTTGACAAGTAATTGTATACTGGGGACATCCAGCTGTTGGCTTCCCCTATATTGAGAACGTCGATTAAAGGTTTGTTTTTGTTAATGCTTGGTTTGGACAAAGATTCCTGAATGACGGATTTGTTGCCCCCCTTTTTCCTCTTGGTGCTTGCCAATTTCGAGAGTATATCTGCTCGACTATTGTGTTCGCGGGGAACATGTTGGACGTCGACGCTTTCGAAATGGGTTATCTTCTCCTTTATTATCGCCAGGTACTCGGCTAAATTCTCATCTTTCGCTTGATAAGCTCCCGTTACTTGGGAGGCCACCAGCTGGGAATCAGTGCAGATCTTGACTTTTCGGGCGTCAAGATCCTTTGCCAACCTCAGGCCCGCGAGAAAAGCCTCGTATTCTGCTTGGTTGTTTGTTGTTTTAAACGATAGTTCGAGCGATACTTCTATGAGTATGCCCTCGTCGTTTTCAAGGATGATTCCCGCGCCGCTTCCATGGGAGTTTGAGGATCCGTCAACAAGAATCGTCCACGGAGATGAATTAGTGGTCGTCGAGGACATCTCAGCTATGAAATCCGCTAGTACTTGGGCTTTCAAAGCTTTTCGTCCCTCGAACCGAATGTCGAATTCAGATAATTCGAGTGACCATTTCAGCATTCTACCGGCCATGTCTGGTCGTCCGAGCAACGCTTTGATTGGTTGCTCTGTTCGGACTACGATAGTGTGTGCGAGGAAGTAAAGTCGAAGCCTCCGAGCCGCGATTACTACGGCTAGTACTATTTTCTCTATTTCCTGATATCTTGTTTCGGGTCCTTGCAGTGCTTTGCTTGTGAAGTAGACAGGTTTCTGTCCTTCACTTGTTTCTCGAATGAGGACTGCACTCAAAGCTTCGTCCGATACGGCAAGATAGAGATATAGTTCTTCGTGTTGATCTGGCCTTGACAGGACCGGAGGTTCGGACAATGCTTTTTTTAGTTTTTGCAAAGCTTGCTCGCATTCGTCTGTCCATTCGAACTTCGACTCTTTTCTCAATAATTTGAATAAGGGTAGTGCGTGTTGCGCGGATTTTGCCACGAAACGTGATAGCGAGGTGAGCATGCCGTTCAGAATTTGTATTGATTTCTTCGAATCGGGGGTGGGCAATGCGGCGAATGCCCGACATTTGTCGGGGTTTGCTTCTATTCCTCGTTCGGTTAGATAAAAACCGAGGAATTTCCCTGCTCGTACGCCGAAGGCACATTTTTCGGGATTTAGTCTCATGTTATACTTCCTCGCTTGGGAAAATACTTTGTTGAGATGGCGAGTATGATCGACTTTCTCTTCGGATTTGACGATCATATCGTCCATATAGACTTCGAGCATGTCTCCGATCTCGTGTTTGAAAACTTTGTTCATCATCCTTTGGTAGGTGGCGCCCGCGTTTTTCAAGCCGAAGGGCATTACGTTATAGTAGTAATTGCCTGATTCGGTCATGAAGGTCGTGCTCGCTTTGTCGGAGGTGACCATTGGAATCTGATTATACCCTGAGTATGCATCCATAAAAGACAATAATTTAAAACCAGAAGAATTATCAACTAATTTGTCTATGTTAGGCAACGGATAAGCATCTTTGGGACAAGCCCTATTGAGATCGGTATAGTCAACACACATGCGCCACTTTCCATTAGATTTTTTAACGAGTACAACATTTGACAGCCATGTTATGTATTTGGCCTCAGAAATAAAATTTGCCTCTAGGAGGTCTTTTACAGCTTTTTCTGCAGCCTCCGCTTTTTCGGGAGACTGCTTCCTACGACGCTGAACTACAGCACTAGCCTTTTCATCTATTGCCAACTCGTGGCAAGCAACATCTGGATCAATGCCGGGCATATCAGCTGCACTCCAGGCGAAGAGGTCGGCGTTTTGGCGGAGACATGCAATTAGCTGATTTTTTACCAAGTCGGGGAGGTCAGCACCGATCTTCACCCCTTTCGCTGGATCTTCTCCGAAGGGAACAATTTCGAACTCGCCATCGGGAATAGGGCGAAGAGCAGTATTCTCATCTACACCTTGAAAGTCTTCATTCAGACGAGCATCAAGGTCGATTGGTTTGTTGATGGTGTTCACGGCTTCTGTCTTCGCGGGAGCTTTGTCCTTTTTTGGAGTCTTGACAGAGGCTTGGTTTCGGGCAGCAGCCTCGAAACAACGGCGAGCAGCATCAATATCACCGTTCACAGTAGCCACTTTACTGTTAGGAGCATAGTATTTCATTTTTAAGTGGACAGTGGATGGAAGAGCGAACAGTTCAGCAATTGTTGGTCGACCAATTATGCAGTTGTACAGCGATGGACAGTCGACGACCAAGAACTGTGCTTTGACGGACTTGGCGGATTCACCCTCTCCAACAGTTACGATGAGGTCGACAAAACCCCATGGTTTTGTGGTCGAACCATTGAACCCTTGCAAGTCGGATCCAACATAGGGGGATAAATGCCGTTCTGTCAGTTGAAGGGTCCTGAAGAGTTCAGTGTACATAACGTCACAAGACGCGCCAGTGTCGACCAGAATCCTTCTTACATTAAAGTTGGCCATGTTGGCTCTGATGAGCAGCGGGATCTGGAAATTTGGAGTCCCTCCGGGCACTTCACTTTTGTAAAATGCCAAGGGTAGATCTTCCCCGCTTTCTGATAAGGTAATGTGCTCGGTGGGTGACACGCTCATCAGTTCTTGGAATTTCCTTTTCACTGATCCGATGGTGATCTTGTTGAATCCACCACCGGATATCACCATAGCTTTTGGAAAGTTTTCCCAGGATCCATCCATGTGTTTCTGAAAATGGTCGAAGATATCTACTTCGCCACCTGGTTGAGTAAGGAAATCTTCTGGTCGAGTAATTGACATGGCGACAGGCAAGGGATTGCTCCTGTCGGATTCGCCTTCGGATGGAACGTCCTCGACTTTCTTAACTTCGCGGACTTCCTTTTTGGGGCGCTCATCTTTCTTGTGCCCCCTATCCCCCCGAGCGGTGTACTGTTTTAAGTAACCCTGCCCAATCAGAATTTCAATTGCGTCTTTCAGATGGACGCAGTCTTCAGTCACATGTCCATGACTACGATGGAAACGGCAGTACTTGGTTTTATCTATCCCCGGCTTGTTGATTCCTTGTTTGGGATAGGCGACTTGACCTTTGCGAAAGTCGGTGTTAGCGCATTCGGCAAAGATGCGATCCATGGGGGCATTCAGGGGGGTATAACTAGCGAATCGTCCAGAAGGAGGTTTAAACTCCCTTTTTCCCTTGTCTCCCTTTTTGGGATCTCCGTGTTTCTTTTGCTCGCCTGCCGAGCTCGCCTTAGCTCCTGTTGAGCCCGACTTTGCGAATCTCTCAGCAGACATTTTCTCTTCGTAGCGGATGTATTTCTTGGCTTTCTCGAGGAATTCTTCCAAAGTACGAACTTCCTCGATTCCCACTGCCCGCTTAAAATCGCTCCCCTGGAGCAGTCCACGCTCCAGGAGGTAAAGCTTCATGGTGTCAGGGGTTTCGACCTGAACAGCTTCTTTGTTGAACCTCGTCAGATAGTCGCGCAGAGGTTCTCCTTCGTTTTGAACAACAGCTTCAAGAGACGCTGCTGTCTTGGGGTGTTGCTTTGACGCCGTGAAATTGGCAGTGAACTTTTTGCAAAGATCATTCCACGAGTCAATAGAATTCGGGGGCAAACTCCGAAACCAGGCCATCGCTGTTTTCCTCAACGTAGTCGGAAACAACTTGCATTTCAAGGATCCAGAGGCTCCTCGACAGTCTAGCATGGCGTCGACATGCTCGATGTGATCATCCGTGTCTCCTTGCCCGTCATATAAGTCCATGGTTGGCGCTTTCTCCAACGCATGGGGCAATCTCATATCCCGAATCCTCCTTGACAGAGGATTCTTGGGTTGTTCGTCATCGTGCCTGGCACGTGTTTCCCGAGCATTTCTAGGCTGGTTTTCGTTTTGCCTAGGGGACTGGCGCCTCGGAGGTGTCCTTCTCCTCGGGGAATGGTTCCTGGGGTGCTGGGAATGGGGTCCCCTTTGAGAAGGTCGAGGAGACCTTGTCCTCAACCTAGATTGAGCCGGTGATCTCCTGTTACTGCTCGCGTCTGCCCGAGTATGTCGAACGGACCGGGAGGATCGCGAGTACTCCAACGCGTTGATCCTATGACCTTGCTCCCTTATCACTTCCGTTTGGCGATTCATGGCCTCGATAAGTTGCAAAGTCAACTCATCGGCGCGTGGTGGAGGTCGGACAATGGGGATGTCCGGCTCGGGAACTTTCTCTTGAACCGGTTCATTGTCCTCAGTGACAGGAGTCAGCCTTCCGTCCATCTCTTCATGAAGATCTGGATTTTCCTCGTTTCGTGGGTGGCCGGCGGTAGCGTTGTTGGCCACCTTAGCGCCGGTAACAGCTTTGCTGATGGAACTTTCGACGGCAGTCATAGTGTAGAAAGGAAGTTTTTTTTGGTAGTTTTGGTCTTAAGCTTTGAGAAAAGACGGGGAAACTAGTAAGTCCCCACAGACGGCGCCACTGATCTTACCTGATCAGAAAAATGATGGCCACCTCTGTTCCGCCGTAAGCTTGCTGAAGGAGGAGATGGGGGGGTTGTACCTGCAGGGACTCCGACGCTCAAGTCAGTGAGAGTATGAGCAGCGAGTACAAGTTAGAAGAATAGATCCCTGAACCATTGTGAGGAATGGCATATATATACCCCCAGCGCTGGGCCAAGGCCATTAATGAGGAGGCAAAGGATCCGTCCCTGCCATCAATGGCTGTCGGGATTCTGACTTGCTGTCATAATGGGCAGTGAATGCTCATTATCCCGATGTCGTCCGTTACGATTGTGTGTAACGGCGCGAAGCGTTTGAATATCCTATGTCGAGCATACAGGTGCTCGAGGGTTTGTGTTACGTGTGCGAGCAGCTCTTAGTCATAAACGGGCGAGTCTTTGCTCGTGGCCTCAAGCTGCAGTCGAGCAGGAGGACTGGGGCGATGCTCGGCCCAGTCCAGAACAGTTTCCTTAACCATTACTCTAAAGACAATAGTATTTATCATTTTTCATGAAACTATAGGGAGTATTAATAAACCGGCCCTATATGTTTGATATAAATAATCCTAATTCAAGAGCCAAGATCAAAATAATTTTTGTTTTTCAAGATAAAGTTTGTCATGTGCTGATCACTCGGTCCTCTCCATTACGGTAATGAAAGTCTGCAAGCAAGGAGGAAGATCTTTGAAGCTTCTATGATGAATATCAAGATTTGTTGAGCAATATTGTAAAAAGATTGATCAAGATGTAAGGCCAAGAAACTCAACTTTTGTTTAAAATGATTATTGAAGATATCATTGAAAAGTTAAAGAAGATATTCACCGAGGATGCAATTGGACGCTGTGAATGTGATGACAATAATAATTGCATGGATGTTGTTTGAGTGTGGACTGTAAATGTTCTTTGATGCAATTCAGGAAAATTTGACTACCATTATCCAAAAATACTAAAGCTTTTACATCTAATGTATAATCTGTAATTTATATGAAAACATATGTGATCTTAAAACTACAGGGATTCAAGTGAAGAAAACTATATGTGTGTATGTCTGTGTAGAAAACTAATATTTGTCGATATGCTTGCTTTACATATTATTGCACCTAAGGGGGGTATATGTATATATAAATATTTTTTACATATTTACATATTACCCTCCCCTGTATGTTTATGGCCTAATATCACAACTTTCAATATTTAAATGGAAATTGTTTGGTTCAGTAAAAAAAAATGTGTAAATTGTTTGGAAATAATTTAGCTAGTTGAACTATAATTCAGCATGTTCTAAGTTGAATGCTTATGACTTATGAGGAGTCGTATAACCAGTGGCGGAGCCAGAAAATTTATAGAGCCCGGGCAAAATTTAAAGTTTAAACAAAAAATTCAATTTTATAATGAAAATTTTTAAATTTGAAAAAAAAAAATCAGTTTTGTCCTAAATTAATTCCTACGAATCTCAATTTTACTCTAAATTAACTCCTAAAACACAAAAAAAAAAATTTTGCGGTGAAAATTTTGAGTTTTAAACTAAAAAACTTCAATTTTGCCCTAAATTAATCTCTAAAAATACCAAATATCTCCGACTGAGCCCGGGCTGCAGCCCTAGCAACCGGGTGGTAAATCCGCCCATGCGTATAACCTTTGTCGATGGTTAATTTGTTATGGGAAGAAAATATATGGCTTATGAGGGATGCACTAAGCAATTTAGGATATTTATATACGATGCATAAACATATGGCTTATGCACCATAACTTGTGCCCAAAAAATATATGAGAAACATACCAAAAGAATTTCAATATAATATGACATATAGTCCAAAAGGTGCAAACTAACATAAAATAATTACGCTTTTATAATCGAATGAGCAACATTGTTGGTTAAACTCAGGAGCCGTATGATGACATTTTGCCTTTAGCTACCACCAAGTTTAAACTTTGATCTGATCAAACACCTATATTTATGAATACGTCATGTATGATTAATCTACACTTGTCAATTCATGTTCTTTAAATCACAGATACGCCGAATCAAGATAGTCATATTTTCATTAATGTTGCCTTGTTTTTTTGTTCATTATAGTGCATTCTATATGTTTATAACTAAACTGAATTTTCTTGAATTATGTTCTTAGAATTTAATTAATATATTTTATCAATGTATAATTATTTTACATATGTATTTAAAGATGTATTGATACATCAATTAATATCAATTAATTAGTGATTATAAAAAAAACATTGGGGATGAACGTGTTGCTAATTTTATTTGAAAGTGTCCCTTTCTTAATCTAAACTTTAGAAAAGAAAATAGAAAAGATGCAAAGAAAAAAAGGAAAAAAAACACCTTATCCAATACTATAATTTTTTTTTCATAATACAATTTTTTACTTTAAATTTGTTAGAACATTCTTAGCGTGATTCTATTTTTTTTTTTACAAACAACATCTATATTTAAACATTTAATAAAACTTACATGCGTATCATAGCCACTTTTTAAACATTTTTTTCACACTTAAATAACACGGTAGTTATTTGAAACGATTATTCATGTTCTTAGAGAATGTGTGTAATCAACCCAGGTACGATTAAGATTATTGGCCTCTAATCATATTGCTAATTTTTTTGCTTTGAATTGCAGGGATTGGATCTTCAATAACTTTAACCAACAAAGGACGATAGCACAAATGAATGAGTGGCAAACTATTTTTATGGTCACGTGCTGGCACTTGTGAATGTAGAGGAACAAAAGTATTTTCAACGTTCCATCAATCCAACTCGGGTGATCCTCAAGATGGCATGAGAGATTAATAACTGCGAGCAAGCACACATTACTGGATGACCTCTACATAGTGACACTATCTTTATTGGTTGGAAACGACCCCAAGAGTGTTGGGTAAAACTCAATTGTGATGGCGCATATAGAAGCTCAAGTTCTCTTCGGGACGTGGTGGTCTGCTACGTGATAGCAATGAAAACTGTTTGAATAGTTATGCTCGAAAGATTGGCTCATGTGACGTGCTCCATGTAGAAATGTGGGGTATGTATATTGGTATATATATGGCTTGGAAACGAGGGATAACACATCTTCATGTGGAGAGTGACTCAAAAGTTTTAGTTGGCATGGTAAAAGGGAACTGTAAGATTAACAGAAGTGTTCCTACTTTGATTAGGCGCATTCGCGACCTAAATAGTATGAATTGGCAACTCCATATCAAACATATTTGGCGTGAAAGAAACAAAGCGGCAGATTGGCTAGCCAACTTCAGTCTATCCCTAGACTCTTTTGATTTACATAGTATAGACTATAGAGATTCCTCCTAGAGAACTTCAGAGTCTCCTTTTTGATGATGTCTCCGACGTTTGTTTGCCTCGAAATGTTAGAATAATTATTTAAGGAAAATGATAAACATTGCCCTTAGGGCAATGGTTAAGAAAATCCTTCCGTCCCAAAATATAAGGGAAAAAAAAATACACTTATTAAGAAAACATAAACATGAGAATTAGTTATATGGTTTTGTGGAATTTTTCTTAGAATATGTGCATGGAAAGATGTAAAATCAATTGTGATTGGTTGTTGTTTATAGAGAAAAGTGAAGAGAGAGAAAATTAAATGCAATTTACATTTAATTTCATTAGAATAAGGAAAAACATTCTTGAAATTGACTTTTTTTCCGTTATATTTTGGGACAAAAAAAAGTGATTTTTTTCCCTTATATTTCGGGATGGAGGGAATACTTTTCTAAAATAATAAAACATAATTTTCATTGCAAATATTACTTTTTTTTTTAGTAAACTTAACCGGTGTCTTTGGGACATTAGTTAGCACTTAATTGTTGGTTTTCTTAGGCTCTGCCCTCTTTTTGTAAAAAAAAAAAAGACTAATAAATTTTTAATAATTTTTTTGCTTCCACCGGCTTCTATTTGAAGTTGGAAAATGCATTAATTCCAAGTTGAACCCAATTCAACATGAAGGAAGGACCATTTCAATTTTCAAAATTCCAAAAGTGCCGGAGACTATGTGAATTGTGAAGGGAAGGTGGACCCTAATGGACCTAATTCCCCACCCACTCCGTCAAAAACAAGCTAAGCTAACCATTAGTAACACACACGCCTCTATGTCCAGGTTCATTGAACTCTCCCAACTTTGAATCTATTTTATCTACTCCCGTCAATAACACGCTTCAATTCAGGCAACAACCAACTGGCACAACTGTCTTAACTCATAGATACTCCTTTCTCTTTTAAAAACCGTCCAGGTTCAATGTATTTCTCTCCAATACCCAAAATTATACTCCTTCCGGTCCTAAATATAGGAGACATTTTACATTTTAGGTTCATTGAATGATTGATGTATTTGGTCTATATTATGAACCAAATACATCAATCATTCCATGTACCTAAAAAGCAAAAGTTCTCTTATATTTAGGACCGGATGTAGTACTATTTATTCTTCAAAAATGTATATCCAATAAATCTTTTCACATTTTTTGGAAAGATTCACCGGATCAAATTACTAATTAATCTCTTACTAGTGATAAATATCATGATTTTTTTAATGGGTCATGCTAAACAGTGTCCCTGGGGCACTTGTTAAGCATACTAAAAAAGGAAATTAAAGATAAAAGTAATGCACAAGTTCCAAAACAGAAATATTAAATGCACAAATTCCGAGACATAATTTCTTTTTAAGGAGCTTAACTAGTACCCCAGGGGCACTGTTTAGCATTTTCCTTTTTAATTAATAAAAACATAGTATAATTTTAGATCATGAACATGAACATTTTTTTTTCATAAAATAGAAAGAAAAAATTAATAGATGTGACATGTGTACTATGAAAGGCACGTGAGAAACAAGTTGGTGCTTGGTGGGGTAGAAGCCGTTAAATTCGTGTAAGCTTCTCAGCCCATAAATACCAAACCTTTTCCTAAACGTAATGCCCCACGAGACAAATAGAAAGAAAAGAAAATCAATAGAATAGAAAAAGAGGGGAATTTCTGCAACCTAATTTCATTGCTAAACCCTAATTTGTTTCAGCATTCCTCTCTCTCTCTCTCTCTCTCTCTCTCTCTCTCTCTAAATTCTTTCTCATTTTTTCTCGGGAAACTTTCCAGATCCAAATGTAAGAATCTATCCCTCATTTTTCTCTCTTTCCCTAATTATCGTTTTCTACTTGCGACTGTTTTTATGCTATGATGAATGTGGTCTTGATTTGAAGTTATCGTGATGATAATACACTTTCTATTTTTGCTATGATTGCTTCACACATTCAATTTATGGAAATTAACTTATACTAGTTATTTTTTTTCTTCCCTGTTCAGAATCATTCATTGAGCCATGGTTTTCTGGGTTTTTGGTTATGGTTCACTTGTATGGAACCCAGGATTTGATTATGATGAAAAAATTATTGGTTTCATCAAGGACTACAGACGTGTATTTGATTTAGCTTGTATTGATCATCGAGGAACACCTGAAAACCCTGCACGAACCTGCACTTTGGAGGAAAAACAAGGGGATATTTGCGTAAGTGCATATTTGTTATTCATTGGTGAATGAAAATGTTGTGTGGTGCTTTATCTTGTCTTACTTACAGTGCTTATTTTTATATGTTTAGTGGGGAGCTGCTTATTGTGTTCGAGGTGGTCCTGAAAAGGAAAAACTTGCTATGCAGGTAAATTTATTTTTACCACAAACAATTCTAAACTCATTTTGTAGCCTGTAATAGTTTTATCTTGCCTCTTGAGTTTCTAAGTTAAAGGGTTTCGAGGTTATGACATTTCATTTGTGATTTAGAGAACATACAGGTTTAAGGGTTTTGATATAAACAACATTTTTTAAATCTTCTTTGTTTTTATCATTTTGTTGTGTAGTATTTGGAGCGGCGAGAATGTGAGTATGATCAAAAGACTCTTGTAAACTTCTACAAGGTTAGTTACTTCTTGCAACCATAGAGTATTTTTTTACTGTCTAATCATTGCTATTTTTATCTTTAATAATTGTTGTTTCTTACTTCTGTTTTGTTATTTTTACTTTAGGAAGGAGATTCAATGCATCCAGCTCTTACCGGAGTTATTGTGTAAGTTATCAAAAAAAGTATTTGGTTTTCTTTATCTTAATCTTAATTATCTACATTTCGTCAATTGTTTGTTCATATCTGATAGGATAAGTTTTCTGATAGAACTCATTTATGTATGTATACAGATTCACGTCTACTCCAGACAAAGAAAACAACATATATTATTTGGGACCTGCTCCGCTGGAGGACATGGCTAGGTGGGTTATTATACACTTCCTCTCACCCTTTTCGTTTTCCATGTGGAAGTATTGGCCTAATCTTCAATTTCACTTACTTTGCTTATTTCGATTTCGCTTACTTTGCTTATTCCTTCAGGCAAATTGCAACTGCTAATGGCCCTTGTGGAAACAACAGAGACTATCTTTTTCTTCTAGAAAAGGCTATGCATAATCTTGGTATGTACATGATCACATATATTCTAGCTTCGACACTCAACATTTATTCTATACATGCTTCTCGACATGATCACATTTAAAATTTGCACTCGCTTGCTTGTTTTTATATGCCTTTTATTTTATAAGATGTTGACTTGAGAGCTTTTGTGCACAGGCCATGAGGATGACTATGTGATAGACCTTGCTAATGAAGTGAGGAAAGTACTTGGAGTGGTGAATGTAGTGCCGAACGACAAGAAATTGGTCGGACCAACAGCACAGCTTCAACATTCCCCGCATGTACCCATTTCAACCCTTCAGTTGCACCCACTGCCGGAACCTATTGCTTTGGATAGTTAGGGAGCCGGAGATTACAAAAAATTGATGCTGAGTTCTTCATCTAAATGATTTACTGTGGACCCTGCTAACCATCAATCAATTTTTTAAATAATATCACATAATTGTTCACTTCTGCTAGTTTTAGCTTCTTTTTTCACCCGTTCCCTTGAGATGTTGCTTAGATTATGTCATGAGACACAATGTTCTGAATTGGAATGTGCGCGGAAATCTTACATAATTAAAAAGGATAATGTTCTGTTTAGCCAATGGCAATACTCCATGACTGAAATGAATACTTCTGTTTTGAGCAACTACTTATCTAATTTGGTGTACCCTTAAATTTACATAGCTGAATGTAACAGTGAATTTAACTTGCAATAATCGCTTCTATGCTACATTAAGAAAGAGATTCACTAAACGATAGATCTAAATGTCTAATAAACAAAAATGTAAGTTTATAGTTGATAAACAAAACTGTAAAGTTTACAGTAGATGAATGGTAATGAGTACTAAATACGTGCGAATTAGGCCGACTTATTTAAATAAATATTATCAATAATTTTATTATTTTTATAATTTAATATTAAATATTAAACTTTAAATTAAATTTTAATTCTATGAACTTTACAATGAATTTATTTCTTGCATATATGAATTATTTATTTTAAATTAGAAGTGAAATATGATGTATATATAGTTATATTTTCTATAGTACCAAAACAAAAGGTTATATTTTCTAAAGTATGATGTGAAATATAAAAAGGGAGTTCAATCTCACTAGTTAATTAGTTGATTAGTTTATTTAAATTTAAATATAATTACTTATTTTAAAAAAATTCATATGATATATGCTTTTAAACAAGCTAACGGATTAGACCGGACTTTTCAAAGGTCAAATCTCAGGCCTAAAACAAACTACGTGTCAGCTTTTAAATTTTTGACAGGCCATACTTACGCTTAACAAAGCTTAACTCGAGCCGGCCTATTTCCACTCCTAGTTACTAACAACTATCTTGTTCTTTACATCGAAGGAAGAACCACTTACACGTTCAATTTAAAATAGCTGTTATAAATTGAAAAAAACAAGATTTTACCTTGTGTAATTACATTGAAGAAAGAACCACTTACACAATTCAATAATAAGTTACTAACTAGCTAAAATATTTTTTCTTTCGATTTTATCCCCCATCACCCTACTTGAAAAAAAAATTGGAAAAAAAGTTTAAACCAATAATTTTATCAAATACTATAAATTCAATTAGCTAGTTTATTTATTATAAGCTATAAATTATATTATCACACATCTGTTATTTTTTTTCTCACGTCAAGTGATTTTAGTTTAGAGTTCGGGGTGAGTTCTAAGATCAAGTGATTTCAGTTCCTTCTCAAATACAGTTGCGAGGGATCGAAATCACTCTTATCCTTATTATTCCCATGAAATTTCAAGTAGTTTTATAATTAAATAGTATTATAAGTAAATTTAAACTAATTAAATAATTGAGCTCAAGTGATTAATAAATTTCATCTAAAACATAGATTTTAATGATTTTGTGCCGAAATTATGGATTACTGAAGTCACTAATTTAAACGATTTTAGCCCTCCTAAATTTCAAGTTGTTTTTAGATCTTATAATTAAATAGGAGAAAATGGTGAATTAGCAACCCTATTCATGAAAAAATACGTATTTTCTACATATCAAAAGTAAATTTAAACTACGCATCAAAAAAAAAAAGTACATTTAAACTAACTAATAATTGAGTTCAAGTGATTAATAAATTTCTTCTAAAACATATATTTTAATGATTTTGTGCCAAAATTTTAGGCACTAATTTTAAACTACGTGATTAATTAATTTTTTTTCTTACAAACCACCAATTGAATTTTTTTGTTATTTTGTACAGTATAAAATAAAATTTTCATTTTTAATTTATGAACAATGTAAGCCCTTTTTCATTAAAAAGATAGTATGGCTTCTTCCCTAAGAAAAGTATGTGGCAAGTAAATCAAACATTATTAATTTTATCAAAAAATAAAAAAAAATTATATTTTTATTTTATAATTTAAAATGAAATAACCAAAGTTTGTTTTGTTTAGAGTCTCTAATCTTTTTGCTTTTGTAACCTTCCTTCGATACTCGATTCAATTTAAAACCCTGCTAGGGCATCGAAACACTTCTCTTCCCATTACCCTCTCTTTCGCTGTGAAAATCTATCAGAAACAATGGATCAATTCGATTTCAATGCTCCCCATTCAATGGGAACTACCATCATCGGTGTTACCTACAACGGCGGCGTTGTTCTTGGCGCCGATTCTCGAACTAGCACTGGTATTACACTCTTTCACAAACCCTAATCAAATTCAATTTATTACAATTTCAGCATCACCTTCTTTCTATTAATCGCTCTGTAATTTTCGATGATTATTTTTGTGATTGATTTGACCTTGTTTCTGGAATAATAGTTAATCTGAATCGGAGTGTTGTTTTGCTGAGCATATTTTACATCACGAGTGTTTTATTTCCAGCTAGATCCTCATTTAGATTGAGATTAGGGTTACGTAATTGTTAATTTCATCAATCTTGACTTCGTTGTAGTAATTGAATGCCGTGAATAATTTTAATAATAATATACAATTATAAGTTCAATTTTTGACAAGACAAATAGAAACATGAAAATTTGTTGAAAGCTTTTCTGTTACTACCTATAAGTAGTGAGTTTATGTTTGAATGATGTTTTTGATAATGACGTTGGGTTCGATTTCTCTTACTTTCAGGAGTATATGTCGCCAATCGGGCATCTGACAAGATCACACAGCTCACCGACAATGTCTACGTCTGTCGCTCTGGATCGGTATTTTTCTTCCTCTGTCTCTCATAGGACTTATCCCTGTGTCAACAATTACTGTTTACGTGGTTATCATTACTATCATGATTCATGAATTCAATTTCATGTTTATGCTATTTTGAATCTTTACCTGCTGTATTTGATGGAGTTATACTGTTCATGTATAAGTTCTCACAATTTAGTTAGTTCATTTTTTTTTTGTATCACAAAAAGGGTTTTAATTATTGTTTTCTAAAGGAAGCATTTGTTAACTGAAAACGTGGTTGAGAATTGAGATTTTGGTTGTTTGTTCTGTAATTATAATTATTTTTTGGTTGTTCTAGCTGTGATACTGCGTTCTTTTTGCAGGCTGCAGATTCTCAGGTTGTTTCTGACTACGTGCGCTACTTCCTCCACCAACACACGTAAGTGGCTTATTCAATTGTATATATACTGTAATAGAATTTTTTGTCTTTTGTAATATCATGTCTTAGACCAAGATTTTTGTCGTTTGTAATATCATGATTGTCGTTCTAATAACTATTAGTTTTCTTTTCATGTAGGATTCAGCTTGGACAACCTGCAACAGTCAAGGTTGCTGCAAACCTTGTTCGGCTTCTCGCATATAACAACAAGGTTTGACTTTGTTGTTTTTTTGTTGTTAGTTAGAGTGGTATAGCAAATAGTACATACCAGTAGACAGTAGTATGTACATAGCAGATAGTAGATGCCAGTCATTTAGATCATACTGTGTTCCTCTGAAATCTTGAAACCAAAGTTTGATTGAAACTACTCAGACTATTTCATTGACAATGTTCATAGAAGGCAATGGTACCTATAAAGCAGAGAGCAAACATGCTTTATCCTGTATCTTTCCTTTTTAAGTTGATGTGTTTTAATATGACGTTCTTCTGTCTTCCTTACAATGAAGTTTGAACATTAAAAATTGGTTTTAAAGTTATTTTTTGCTTTTAATTTTTAATATTTCATTAGCTTTAGTTTGGGCTGCAAAAGCAACGAGATAGGTAGTAACCTGGGGTTAATTAAAAATAATGGGTGATATTTTGTCAGCCTGATGGATACTTCTATTGTTGGTAATTTAAATGCAAGTATTTGGATTTAATGTAAATCTTTTCTAATTGGCAGAATAATTTACAAACTGGTTTAATTGTTGGTGGTTGGGACAAGTACGAAGGTGGTCAGATTTATGGAGTTCCTCTAGGTGGAACAATTGTACAGCAACCTTTTGCTATTGGAGGTATTTGACTGTTAAAATATGTTTTTTGAATACAATGTCCATCATGATTTCTGTTTTCTTGTCCAGCTATTGATGTGTGTGGCCTGTATACATACAATGCTCGTCTCACATTCTGTTATTATGCCTTGATATCAAGATCATCCAATAGATCTATTTTTTCCCCCTAAGAATCAGTGATGCTGGGAAAACCTTTTACGAAACTAAAGTTGATTTAGATCTTTAATAGACATCAGAAACTTGTAGAAATAAAATCCAATCAATTGCTGCTGGGTTGCTTTCTCTTTCGGTTTAATGTGGATGAAAAGAAGAGAAGTAAAAGGGAAAACCATTGAAGTTACTTTATAATAGTTTTATGATGAGAACTTGATAAATATGTTCCCATATCAGTATATCTTTTTAATATCATATAGTTATATTGATGCGGAAAAGACATGATTGGTTCATAGAGAGGTTTTTCTTTAAGGCTTTAAGCTATGTTTGGTTTAGAAGAGAAGTTGTGAAGAGAGGAATAGGTAAGAGAGAGTGTGGGAACGGAGAAATAGTGTAGATTTGTATCGTTTGGTATAAGGGAAATATCTGAGAAATAGAAAAATAAAGGTTTGAATGATATATTACTTCCCGACCTTTTTATTTTTATAAGAGACAGTTGGGTCACTGACACGGAATTTTTTTTTTTGTTGAGAAAATGATATATTTAAATGTAATCCTAAGTGTTGGTGTCACAAAGTCTACTCCTCTTCTGTACTTCTATCTCTTGTGTAAGTCTTTCGTTTCAGATGCTCTTGAAACAAACATACCATTAATGAAGAAAGCCTAGAAAGGAGTTCAGAACTTTGGATTGCTTATATCTAACCAGTTAAACATAAATAGTACTAGTACAATACAAGGGGATCACGACTAGCGTGAGAGTGCAGTGTGAGGATACAGATGGTATATGTATAACTAAAGGTTTGCATAAAAGGTCAACCTTTTCCATTTATAGGAAATAGCTTTAGTTGTTGTGAGGCTTGTAGAATGGATGGTTCTTCCATTGGGAAGGTTGAATGTGAATTTGTTAATGCTTTTAGTCACGACTAGCGTGAGAGTGCAGTGTGAGGATACAGATGGTTTATGTATAACTAAAGGTTTGCATGAAAGGTCAACCTTTTCCATTTATAGGAAATAGCTTTAGTTGTTGTGAGGCTTGTAGAATGGATGGTTCTTCCACTGGGAAGGTTGAATGTGAATTTGTTAAGGCTTTTAGGATTTTCTTGTCATTTGCTGGTCTCATTGGTCAGTTTGGAATAGCCAGATCACTGATCTATGCAAATTTTTATATAGATGTTGTCGTGATACATCTTGTTCTTTTTTATACTTCCGTTGCTTGCACTCTTTAATTTCATCCTCGGGATGCATTGCTTTCTTTTATAAAACTATGGTTTGCATGATTTGTCTTTTGCAGGATCGGGCTCCAGTTACTTGTATGGATTTTTTGACCAGGCTTGGAAAGATGGAATGACCAAGGACGAAGCGGAGGTATGGATCTCTATTTTTGCTAAGTGAGATGTCTGTTGGTTACTTTTAATGGGAGTTAGTTATGTTGGCTGAGATGGATGAAACACGTAAGTAGGGGTTGAGATGAAGAGGTATCTACAGTCATTTAAGTGAGGGCTGAGACCTTTGGCAGGGAAGTTACAAATTGTTGAAATTCTTTAGGTTTGCATTTGTGTAACCCTGAAACTTGAGTTGTTAAGTGAATAGTGAAGAAGCTATAATCGCTTTTATATCCTATACTATATACTATATTTCTAACATTCTCTCGTACAAAAGACGCATCTGGGTCTGATGTTGGGAATTGCACAGATCCACTTCACTTACATTGTTAAAGCTCAACATTTTATTAAAAGAATTGTTGTAGTAAAGATTGGAACTCTTGACTATATGGGCATAGAGACTGATACTTTATTTAGAACCAATTATCCCCAAAACTGTTTGGTGAAGGAAGATACATGAATGACTATTTTATGATATTTCTTAAGGAGGGTACATTTTCCTTTCTTGTGAGTTGTGACATTTGCCTGAGTATTTTTATTTTGTGCGGGTGGGGGTGGGGGTGGGGGTGGGGGATTTCTATCTCTTTAGTGCTGACACTGTATTTGATGTTGTACGCAGGAACTAGTCAAAAAGGCAGTTTCACTTGCTATTGCTCGTGATGGTGCTAGTGGCGGAGTTGTCCGAACAGTCATTGTAAGACATCATGTTCAATAGTTTTTTATGTTTTAAAGACAAGGTTCATACGTTAATTATGCACATTAAGTTGACCCTGCTTGATTTTGAATCCCTTGTAGATAAACTCAGAGGGAGTTACCAGGAATTTCTACCCAGGCGATCAACTTCCGATATGGCATGATGAACTTGAGGCTCATAACTCATTGCTAGACATTCTTGATGCTCCGGAGCCCATGAACATATGAAGAAGTTGCTGGGATTGAAGAATCTTGCGTGGCTAGATTATTTCTTGCTGTCAACCTTTTCACTGAACTATTTTATCAAATTTGTGTAATCAGATTATACAGTTTGGTTAGATGTTGTTGGTTACTATATATCCTCAAGCTGTGTACTATGGATAACTTTATTTCATCACATGAGCTCGAATTAATTACAGTTTGATTAGATGATGTTGGTTACTTTTTGGTATTGGTGGTAAAAAGTAGTACGAAAAAGGGGATTCATTGCATGAAAAAAAAAATATCACCGAACATTCATTTTCTTTCATCTCAAACTTTTATTTTGTCGAATATGATGAGATTAGTAAAACTGTATAAATATATTCTGTGTTTTATAGCCTAATCAATAGGAATAAATTGTTACTACAAAAGGAGGATAAAGGCTTGAGTATAGTAACCACTAACCACCAAAGAGATATAAAAGAAAGTGGCCATTGCACGATCATAAAAGGATTATAATGATAACAAACAACTCCTATCAAATAGGAACAATTGAAAGTTTTAATTAAAATGTGCCAAAACAAAATTTACACCAATCTCTCCGTTGCTTAATACTAACAAAGTTACACTCGCCGTCAAAGAAAAAAAAGGTTATACTTATTTTCAGTTTTCCCACTATTCCGGAACAGAGAAAAAACACCACAAAGATGGATTGCTGTGTTTTGCAATTGGCAATGGCTGCACTCGTCGGAGCTTCCGCCGTAGCCGTCTCCGCTTACTTTTTCCACCGTAAGACACTCTTAAAATTTCTTGAGTTTGCTCGTACCATTGCCGACATTGTCTCCACCTCTGATGATTTGCCTAACCGTCGGCGAGTTTCTTCATTGCCGCCGGATGTTGGTGATTTTAGTATCAACAATGTATTTTGATATAATGTGATTTACTTTAGGCCAATGCAATTATGTGTTAAGTTTGAAACGAGTCAGGGTAGTGCGGAGTGCACGCTCGTCCCAACAGACATGACCGTTTTTCCGAAAAGGTGGCATCAGTTCGTTTTCTGTTTGGTTTCTCTATATAAGGAATCATTTGGCCTCGGTTTTGAAATAACGAAAAATACTTCCTCTCTATATTCTGATTTGTTCTCTATTGTCACAAACAAATTGTTCTTCGAGAATTATCCCCGCAAAGATTTCGTGAACCCAGACAAGAATAGGGTCGAAATACTTTGTTCGGAAAGTGAACAAACACGATTCTTCGAAGATATCCAGGATTATCATACCTATTTTCTAACACCGGACGTCATGATGATATCATGTGATGTTGCAGAGAAGCTGAATGGACCAGTTACGGTCCAAAGGATTCCCACTGGGTTGCCACAGCTGCACGCGGTCCTTGAAGCAAAATCAGCACTTTTAGGTAGCCAGAAGAGAAAAATCATGAAGCCAATTTCTCCCAAGTTTCATGAGGCAAGTGCTAGTTCCTTTGAGGTTGTTGAAGAATCATATGATTATCGATATTGTGGACCATGCGAAACAGATGCCGGGTGTTGTTTCGAGTATGATCGGTTCTCATGGTGTTTCTGGTGGCCTACATGGTGTGCAGCCTGATCCAATTGCAGCTGATGTTTTAAGGAATGAGGCAGAGCATGAAACCTTCATTAAGCTTATAACTACTCCTATTGAGGCTCCATCATCTGATGAAGTGAAAGTCTACATTGCGCTTCAAGAATGCCTTGAAATGAGAAAAATATATGTTTTTACAGAAGCAGTTGCTCCATGGGAAAAACAAGTTACTATATCTTACGCAAGCGCTCCAAAACCTAACCCAACGCCATTCTTTTACGCCCCTGAAGTTAAAACTGATCACTACTTTAAAATGCAAGATGGGGTCGTTCATGTATATTTAAATATAGATTCAAAACAAGAACTTTCCTGTTGCAGATGCAACTTCATTTTTCACTGACCTCCATCATGTAAATGAAGTTGCGGCAGCGGGGAACATACGGTCATTATGCCATCACCGGCTTAATCATCTAGAACATATGTTCATTCTTCATTTGAGGCTAAATGCAGATAAGGAATCTCAAGCCCAAAAGAGTACTCCTCATCAAGACTTCTACAATGTTAGGAAAGTTGATACTCATATCCACCATTCAGCATGCATGCACCAAGAGCATCTTTTAAGGTTTATAAAATCTAAGTTGATGATAGAATCTGACGAGGTTGTAATATATCGAGATGGGACTTATCTGACTTTGAAAGAAGTTTTTGAGAGTCTGAATTTGAATGGGTACGATCTCAATGTTGATCTTTTGGACGTTCATGCAGACAAAAGTACGTTTCATCGCTTTGACAAATTCAATCTTAAGTACAATCCATGTGGTCAAAGTAGGATAAGGGAGATATTCCCGAAGCAAGATAATCTCATTCAAGGTCGTTTCCTTGCCGAGCTGACAAAGGAAGTAATTTTTGATCTTGAAGCGAGTAAATATCAGATGGCTGAATATAGAATATCAATATATGGTAGGAAACAAAGTGAGTGGGATCAGCTAGCCAGTTGGATAGTGAATAATGAACTATACAGCCAGAATGTTGTTTGGCTGATTCAGCTTCCAAGGTTGTACAATGTGTACAAAGAAATTGGAATTGTGACTTCATTCCAGAACATCCTTGACAATATATTTCTTCCACTTTTTGAGGTTACTGTAGACCCTGATTCACATCCTCAGCTACATGTTTTCTTGAAACAGGTTGTTGGGTTTGATTTGGTGGATGATGAAAGCAAGACAGAAAGACAGCCAACCAAACACATGCCTACACCTGCTCAATGGACTAACAAACATAATCCAGCATATTCATACTGTGTCTATTACTGTTATGCCAATCTTTACACCTTAAACAAGCTTCGTGAATTGAAGGGAATGACAACAATTAAACTTCGTCCACTTAGTGGAGAGGCTGGTGGTATTGACCATCTTGCTGCAGCCTTTCTTACGGCTCATAACATTTCGCATGGAGTTAATTTGAGAGATTCTCCTGTACTTCAATATTTGTATTATCTCGCTCAGATTGGGCTGGCAATGTCTCCCCTCAGCAATAACTCCCTATTCACATATTTACATGAAAATCCTTTTCCAAAGTTCTTCTTGAGGGGTTTGAATGTATCACTTTCCACTGATGATCCGCTCCTACTTCACTTAACAAAGGATCCATTGGTTCAAGAATACAGCAATGCTGCTTCTGTATGGAGATTGAGCTCATTTGATTTATGTGAGATTGCCCGAAATTCAGTTTATCAGTCCGGTTTCTCCCATGCCTTAAAGTCACACTGGATTGGCAAGGAGTATTACAAGAGAGGGCCAAATGGGAATGACATTCGCAAAACAAATGTTCCTCAAATCCGGATGGAATTCCGAGACATGATTCGGAGAGATGAGATGCAACTGGTTTATTTGGGCAGAGCCCGCATTCCTGAAGTTATAGTCTTGGCATAAAGCAAACAACAGGTTGAAAAAGAGTTCCACACTCCCACTCATCATCGACGATGGCATCTGATCAGAGGGCCCTATTTAATGGTTAGGCACTTAGGCTGAAGATGTTGATCATTCAGCTTGAATTAAATTTAATAATAATAATATTACTTGTTTGTTTCAGTTGAATTGTTGAAACCATAATAATAATATTACTAATTTATATAAAAAAAACTAGCTAATATAAATTTAAATGCCTAATTTGTCCTTTACATGTAAGGGACTCATTTAGATACTGTTTTTATTTTTGTGAGGAATTAAATTGAGTTGTTGAAAACTTGTAAAGGATAAAAATAAGTTTATAATGATGATGTATCTGTATTAGAGACTTGGAATTGGATGTTCCTGATCGATTAAAAGATGCTACAGTTGCTGCATTAGTTGATGAGGCTGAGCTATGGAATATGGACCTGTTAGTTGGATGGTTGCCACTATATATGATTAATAAAAAAATTTAACTTTGCCTCCACCTAGTATCGATGTTGGTGTTGATGTGAAGTGTTGTACGAAAACGCAGAAGGAAAGATAACAGTAGGTCAGGAGCAGAATTATATAACAACCTGCGTGGTTTTAATGATGATAATCTTGATGTGGAGTGGGAAAGGATATGGAAATTACAGGTGCCAGAGAGAGTAGGGTTGTTAACATGGTTGATGAAACCTGAGAGGCTTCTAACAAACTCTCAAAAGAGCATGATGGACTTGGGTTCAGCAATGTGTGGTTATTTCAGAGACATACCGGAAACTATCCTTCATGTGATGCGCGACTGTCCTTTAGTGATGCTGTTGTGGTTGAATGTGGTGCACGATAATGCTAGAAGCTTGTTTTTCTCTTGTAATGTGCAACAATTGATAACAATGAACCTATGTACAGAGGTGGGATGGAATAGAGAAATAGATTGGAGAAATTATTAGGCTATGGCATGTCACTATATTTGGAGTTGGAGGAATAAGGAGAATCAAAATGAAAATTATTATAGGCCTTATACAACTTGGCTATGAGTGAATCATCACCTCAAGTTGAACCTCGACGACAAGTGATGTTTGTTGGTTTGAAACCACCACCAGCTGGGTGGGATTGATATAGATGGATCTTGTAGAGACGGTGGTCATATCGGTTGTGGTAGAATTATAAGAGGAACCAATGGAGAGTGGTTAGGAGGTTATGACTAATATATTGGTATTTGTAGTGCCTATTTGGCGGAACTATGAAGAGTTTTAGAAGGTCTTGGGTATGCAAGAAGATTGCAATTTTAATATATAGAGTTGCATGTAGACTCACTTGTTGCCGAAACCATCATATCGCAAGGGAATGGAAGCCGGAGAGGAAGAGCTCTTGTAGAGAGGATTCATAGGTTACTTGCATTAGATTGAAAAATTGTTATTAATCACACTTACTTACCGGAAAGCAAATCAATGTGCTAAGCAATTGTTTTTAAAAATGTTCATTAGACAACTAAATCATTTATTTTGACAGGTGTCCAAGTAGTTTTAGTAACTTACTACTACCTCCATTCTTTATTATAAAGGACAAATCATTAATGTACCTAGTCAATATATAAATAGGTACATTAATTATTCAATGAATATAAAAAGGTGACTTGTCCCTTATAATAAGGAACTGTTGTAGTAGTATTATTTATTTTGAGCACCAAAACCAAATCATTGTACTAATTTCTTTGTTTCGGGGAGGAAAAGAAAAACGTTCTTCGTTTCCGTTAGAGAAAAGTGAAAAGGCAACCCCGTTAGCACTTAGAAGAATTATACTAGTTTGGGTTGGTTGATTTGAAAGATGAGCGTGGCGGTGAATAGTGTAGTTGGAGTGGCGGCGAGTAGTCATAACGTATTTGTTTATGGAAGCCTCCTCGCCGATGAGGTTGTTGGTGCTCTCTTGAACCGCGTCCCTCCATCCTCACCCGCTACTCTCTCCGACTTGTTAGTTATATATCAATTACTCTCTCTCTCTCTCTCTCTCTTCTCTTCATTCATTCATTCATGAATCCATTACTCAATTATTTGATTATGTTGAAATTGGATGATGCAGCCATAGATTTAAGATCAAAGGTCGCGTTTATCCCGCTATCCTCCCCGTCCACTCTAAAAAAGTCACCGGCAGAGTCCTTCTTGGAATCTCAGGAGTTGAGCTCCATATTTTAGACGAGTTTGAGGATGTTGAATACAATAGAACCCAAGTTGATGTTTTCTTTACGGTATCATCACATCACATCACATCACACATCTATCTCTTTTTTCTGTTTGTTTTTTCAATAATAATTATTATTTTAGTAAGTAACAAATTGTTTGTTTGTACAGGAGAATTCTGAAGAAAAATCGAGAGCTTTCGCTTATGTTTGGAGCAATCCAAATGATCCTGATTTATATGCTGAATGGGATTTTGAGGTACTATCTTTCAATCAAATATATTTATTCTTCTTCATATGTTCGGACAATCAATTACTTCATAATTTGCTAGTTGATACTTGATTATTACTTAAGCCTCTGTTTGTTGTTGTAAATGTTGATGGTTACTTTATTGAGATAAAGCTTCCTTTGGATAAAGGAAAACGGGGTTTAGTTATGTAGCAGAATATCAATGGTGGACTCAGAAACCTTGTATAGAGAGATTTTACATAACAGATGTGACTCTTTTTGACTGAAAACATTGTATACACATGTTTGGTAATCTGCAAAACATAATATTAATTTAAGTTCCTTGATCAACAACTAATGTGATTTTTCTTCTGAACATAAACTAAAAGGTGGATGGCATTGTATTAGTTGTATTTTGGGCATCCTTTTACAGTTTTCCTTTATTTTTTTGATCAAGACTTAAAGCCACAGTTAATTACAAAGTTATGGCGCCTATAAAAAAGATTAGGGTCATGCTAACAAGTGCGTTAAGGGCATTGCTGAAGTAGACTGTAAAATGGAATTTTATCTTGGAAATAGAAGTCGAACACTTAGAAGTAATAAATACAAGGTGTTTATGCAAAAATTTCTTCTTTTGATTCCTTTTGTTAGCGTTTTCTAAAGGTTTAAAAAGTTTTGACCATGTAATCCTTGAAACTTCTGAGGTTTTTATTCAAGGGTAATAAAGAGATCCATTGAAAAAAGTCTGTCCTGTTTCTCAAGCCTCTTGTCTCATTTTTCTGTCATGCATTATAGGTCATTACACATTTGATTGTATTAAATGTTAAAACATAACCTTTAAGAGTTAAATCTTATAGGACTATAATAGAAACTGGTATCTATTTGATCAATTTTACAAGTAATTAAAGCCTTGATGCTTATATTGAGTACTACATGCTTATTTTGACATACCTCCTGCATAATTGGTGTGAATGTCCTTAATCTTCATATGCTCCTTTAATTTGTTCATTTTGAATCTTAGATTCAAATCTAAATCTCTTTCAAGCATCCTTTCCCTATTGAAGAAGAAAGTTCTTATTCTCTTTCTGATGTTTTGATCTTGAAGGAATGGAAAAAAGTTCACATGACTGATTTCGTCAAGATGACCAATGAATTCAAGCAGCAGTTGGAATTACCAGAATCAAAGCCAAGAGTTGAGACTTATGAAACCTTCTATAAGCAAGAGATCGATAAGTCACTTGACCCTTGATGCTTAAAACATGTTAAAACTCTGCATTATGTTTGCTATGCAATATTGTATGAAATTTTCACTATCAATCGTACTATTTTTCTTAATAATTATCAGTTTCTCTTCTAATCATACATCTGTTGATTTAATAAGTATGTTAATGGTTTTTTTCAATGATAAGGTAGTAATGGTTTCCATCATTAATTTACTAGCCATTGATTCTTCTGTTTATTTATTTATCTATTAAGTAATCCTTATGTGCAAGAAAGTGGGTGGGCATGAAATACATTTAATATGTACTACTGCTTAGAATGTTCACAGAATTAGTAAAGAATAGATATCTGTCACAAATTCCATACAAGTAAACCAAATGCTGACAACCCAACTAACATCAGTTTACTCTATATGTCTCTATAGATGAATGAACGTAATTGGTAATACAGCATACAAATCCAAAATGAACTTGAATTATTAATTAGTACTTGGATGAAATTTCGTCACAGGTGAGATACTACTTGGTCTTACAACCAAACTTAAGCCTTATCTCATTCAGACGCCCATGACTTGATGATACATTGTTCAATTCAATTAGAAAACCGAGTTGTATGGATAGGACTACTCACCACATATATAACATGTTTTCAAACACATTATAAAAAATGTGAAAATCTTACACTCTTAGCCAGTGGTTATAACTGTTTTCAGTAAAGGAAGGACACGGCTAATATGTAATCAAATCAAATGCTGGAAACTCTACTAAAGGCTCTGGATTAGGAATTTATAGCACATATTACTAATATTTATTATGTATCCAACATTCAAGTGACATTCAGCTAAAACCTTGCTGTGAATTTATATGCCATTTGATCCACTCGTGTCTAGCTACTAATTTTGCAAATATTCTAATTCCTGTTCTGTCATGCAAGATTTTCTACATGCAAAGAGAATCTCAGGATTTGTTGTCTCAATCCCTTCCCTTTTAGTGTTTATGATTATTTTCACAACTTTTATTATTTATTTATTTTAGTTGGTAATTAATAAAAAAAGTACACAATCATCACTATTAAGCAAGGAAACATTAATCCATTACATTAACATTATTACATATCTTAAACATGAGGAAATATTGTAGCTACAAAAGAGAGAGATGTTTATTAACTAACATAATGCTTACACAAATAAGGTGAAATATTTAACTCCAATGACAGAGGAAATACTAAACCAGCAGAACAACACAAAGCACAACACATTAACAAGATACAAACAGAAGAGGAGGTGACAATGCTTGAACTAAACATGCAAATGGAGAAAGGTGGAAGCAAATCCACATGATTAATACCCTTGTGTGGCCTCTTGTGCTCTACCCTGAGCATAATTTCCATATTCCTTGGCCCTATCCTTCACATCCCTAGCCTTATCAGTAATCAACCCTTTAGCATAATCAAGAGTATCAGTACCAGCAGGACGGTTACCAGAGACATAGTTGTATATCCATGACAATGCAGCTATAGCAGCCACACCACAACCACCAGAGAAGACAAAGCCACCAGCAATGAGTGATAGGACTATAGCAGCTGGAACTAGGATAGGACTGAATAGAACAAGAAGAGGTGTTGCAATGATTAAGCCTATGACAGTACCAACAAGGATTAGTCCAGACAAGAACAACAGTGACACACCAATTGTAGCAGCTGTTATGAATTTCACAGTTTGGCGTGAGGGTTGGTTGGAGGTGCTGTTGGTGTCATAGGGTGATGATCCATAAGATCCTCCATATGGGTAGGATCCTGTTGTTCTTGATTGATCAGTCATGGTGGTAAGCCAAATTCAGAAGAAGAATAACAATATTTTTTGTGATGAGCTTTGAGTGTTGAGAGTTGTTTGTGTGAGGAAGAAGGGTTGGTATATAGCAGCATTATAAGGGGAACCGGTGACAGATTACTTGGCAAGAGGTGAATAAGCATTGTATGTCGTGGCTGAATTGCATGAAACTGTGTTGTACAAGAAGCAACACCTGTCCCCTTAAATGACTAGTGTCTCTGCTAACACTACTCAAACAAAATAGCATCATTATGTTATGTGACTATCAAATGTTTGTTTAGATGATTCTTTTTGCATAATTTTATTACCATAGTTACTGAGAATGGCATGGCATGCATGCTGGTAAAATGTTTCAGTTTCACAGTAAAATTTTGGTATTAACCTTTAAGTTCTGTGGAACTTTATCTTATGGTGGTGGCGTTGATGTCTTAGTAAATTATGATGACTCTTAATACAATTAAAATATTTTATCAAATTCTTTATTGTTCTATTTTTTTCTACCTCCCATTATAGTGAACAAATTATATTAATTGACAATTTATAATTTACAAGTACAAAAGTAACTTTTGTCATGTCAAAAATATTTCTAAGTGGCACATTTCAAAATACTTTCTACATTTTGTACATTTTGTATAATAATATTTTTTTTAAAAAAACTTGACTCAACCTACATACTCCTGCGCAATGTGCGGGTCTCAATCTAGTTACATAAATTGTTTTAGAAACAAAAATCAACTATATTTATAATACTTTTTTTTGGTTATATAAATTTTAATATTTATTTGTTCAATTACTAATATACAATCAACAATTCAATATTGTATTAAACTATTATTTATTAGTTTTAAATTTAAATAATATTTATTAATTTTTTATGCAATGGTATTTATCAGTTGAGTAAAAAAATCTACATAGATACTATTTTAGAATTACAAATTACAATTAAACCAATTTTTTTTTTTTTACAATATATAACTTTAAATAGAATTAATTCCAAAACAAAATCAATTTTGTTCTAAAAAAATCAAAATATTCAATAACACTGAAATACAAATTAAGTCTACATATAAAAACAATAAAATACAAACGTATTCTGACAAAAATACAAACTTCAGGTGTATGGTATAACGTCATAAGTCATAACCATACCGGAATCAAAACCTTATATCCTTTATTTTATTCTTTTTTATACAAAAACCTCTATCTTTGAACAACTTTTTTTTTACCAAAAAGGGTATTTGTATATAATTTATTTTTTTATCAAGTAGTCTTTTTTTTTGGTACGTTTTTATCAAGTAATTTAGTAATTATAAATTCTACATTTAAAGTGAATAAGTAGGAGAATTGGAGTTCAAACCTTTATTCCCTGTATAAATAATGTAATATTACTCTATTAATTGAGCTAAGCTGACTGTACATAATTTATTCCTAAATACCCCTTAGCATATCATTTAGTTTGCACAGTCATATCATATCATATATTATCCACAATAAATAATAAGTAATTTGACTGTACATAATTTATTCCTAAATACCCCTTAGCATATCATTTAGTTTGCACAGTCATATCATATCATATATTATCCACAATAAATAATAAGTAATTTTTTCCCCAAATTTTCCACACCTCTTCCAGTGTTACCACCACAGTAGCTTTGTCTCATAAAATCCATTGACAAGTCATTTCACCATTTCCAATCTTTAAGCTTTGTCTTGTTTGAGTTTTGAGAGGAGAGAGGATTTTAGAGGCAGGGAAGTAGGGGGAAAATAGAGATTTTTTTTTTTACTTTGAGAGTGTGTTTTTTAAGAGAAGTCTCCTGTTCAATTTTATTACTCTATTCAATCACAATGACCATTATAGCTAACCAAAAGGGGTTAAAAAGTAAATTAGTATCTATATAAAAAAATACGTTTCATTTTAATATTGTTTCGTTAAAAGGTCTGATTAATTTCCTAGTTATTTGCATATATCTTATTATATAAATTAACCAATTATTGAATATAATCAACCACATATTTGAACTTTGTTAAATTTCATGTCAAATTTGTGTGTCAAAATAACACAACTGAAACAAATATATGTTTCTTCTGGTTTTATAAACTTAACACAAGCTCTGGTAATCGCTAGGAACATGAGTTGAAAGTAGACTCATTCCTGCAACAAATATAAACATTTACTTTTGTGAAACTTGAGCACTTAGTTCAGTTGTTCTGCTAAACATGCTCTCACTATGTACACAATGCCACTAGACAGGTTATTGACCTACCAGAAATACCTACGAAACTGAGGTTGTACCAGATTAGGTATCATGCATTGTTGTTGTTGCCATGGTGATGATACTCCACACGCCTCCAGCTTATCATTATTGTTATTGGCATATGGTTCATCCATCTCCATCATTTCACTATCTTCTGCCTCTAAAGTTTCACATGTTTCTGGTGCTATTTCTTTGCATGAAATGGGATTAGGAACCCATGGGATAACAGCCAAACACTCTTTTGAAACTTCGGATCTCTTCTCTGTCTCCCTCGTCATTTCATCTTCCCCGAGTTCCTCTAGCTTTGTAGTATCCCGTGACAATAGATAATCTGCAAAAGAAGTTCAAAAAAATTCATAAGATATCCAAATAACATATGGTTATTAACTTCAAATCTAAAAATAGGAAAATCATAAGAAAGAAAATTGGAAATGTGATATCTTCTGCTCTAGCTGAACAATTGGTTAGGCATAAGAACAAGATGATAGATAGTTGTTTTTGTGGCAAATGCTTATCAATCATATTCAATTTCTAATTTAATAAGAGCTGCAAAAAAAAACAAATCAACTTAAAATGGCAACAGAACAGCGTACTATCTTTGCTGTCCTGCTAGGTAGCATGAAAAATGTTACAAGGAAGAAAAGTAAAAGTAATCCTCATAGGGATGACATGATCGATGGGAACTGGTCAAGATTAAAATGTAAGAAACATATTATATTTGTATTGAATGTACAAAAGAATATGCAGAAAGTATGTAAATTCCCTATATATCAGAGAGATCGAAGACTCTCCCTTGATCCAATTATACTTCTGGATGATATGTACTCTTCTTATTTGTACATGACATGCCTTAAAAATTTAACAGACGTGTCATGCCACTGGCGTTCAACACTGTACCAAAGCATCAGTCCATCGAAGAAATCAAATTTTATAATTGGAAGAGTAAGAATCACTTGTACACCTTTTAGTTTGTAAGAACCTATTTTAGTAGCAGATTCCTAGAACAAAGAAACACACACACGCACAACATCTAGGACAGACTCATATTTCAACAGTTTCTAACAATATTTTCCTTGGATTTATCTTTTTATGAAAATAACCATTGCCCTTCATCATTTTGATTTAGCGCGCGCGCACGCACACACATCTAAGCCTATTCATGTTTGAAAACAGTTCCCTGCAGCATTTTCCAATTTCCATACATTATCTTCTTATCTAATCTAATAATTTGGATATCCACTACTCCATGAAAATTCAAAAAACAATCTAAGGCTCTCAGTCTCAGGTCTATAATGAATGAATTTGAGGAATGGATTGATTGTTCTTCAAAGTTTCAACAGTCCAGTCGGAAGTAGGTAGTTGGGTTGAGGAGCTAAAGGAGGAGGTCGAGGGGGGTTTGATCTCTAGAAACTAACAAGCAACAATTGTAGGTTCATTGAAATATATAGGAAATTAATAAACACAACTACAACCAATGGGTAAACAATAATCCAATCCAATTAATTACTACTACTACTACTAAAGGAAGGCACAAAGACACATGTTTAAATTAAAATTAGAATGCAAAGAAATAATAAAAGAACAGGAAAAAGGTTAATATTAATAATAATTACCCTTTAAAGCAGGAATGAATTGAGTGTTGATAACAATGGTGAAGGGAGGTGAGGTAGGTGATTTGAGAAGAGGAGGAAGAGTATTGGAATTATTATCATTTGGATGATGATGATTATTATATAGAACCAGTGATCTCTCTTCGTTTGAATGCGTATCTTCTTGTTCCTCCATATCCATTGTTATAATCTCGTCATCATCATCAGAGTTGTTGAGTCTTCTGGATTTAGTTGGAGGCGAAGAAGAAGAATGAACAAGATAATCAAAATATTCATCATCATCCTTGCGCTTCATCTTTTCTTTATTGAGTTCGGAGGTTGCAATTAAGCTCGCTGTTTGATTCCGAAGTTGGTGGTGGTTGGGGTTTGGGTACAGTTCAAGGGTTTTACTGTATCATCATCAACCTCGTGCTGTCGTTGGGGGTTTGGTGGTTTCACAGGTTTTTCTTTTTCTCAAAATAAACAATAAACAAAAGCGTGTGTCATAAATAATAAATACTACCAGGCTTTGAATCAAAATAATTGTCCTTTTTTTGTTATTTATAACATTGATTTTTTTATTTTAAAAAAAATCTATTTTATTTGATTATAGCAACTTTTTTTTTTTGGTATCGTTTATAACAATTATTGGGTGGGTGAAAAAAATTTAAAAAATCTACTACCAAACTAACAGAAAGATGAAAGTATTTTAATAAAAGTCATATATTTTTTTATTGGAAAATGATAAATATTGCCCTTAAGGCAATAGTTAAGAAAATAAAAATGGTAATAAATTCTTGGAACTTGTGCATTCCATTTTTCTAAACTAATACATACACTATTTTCAATACAAATATTACTTCTTTTAGTAATCTTAACTAGTGCCTTGAGGGCACTAGTTAACAAGACCCTTTTTTATTTACACACTTTTTAAAAATATCTGAAAGTTCGTACAAAAGAGTCGAGCGAAAAGCAAAATCAATATTAAGGCCCTGTTTGGCCTGGCTTATTTTCTACTTTTTTTTCTTCTCCTAAAAAATAGTAAAGAAGGAAAAGTTGTGTTTGACTCTACTTCTTTTTATTTTTTACTTCTTTACTTTATTTCTCTAATACTTTTAAAGAGAAATATGATTAAATTCAATTTTATACTTCTCTATTTCGTTTAAGCTAAATAGAAAAATAGAAAATAAGTCGGGTCAAACGAGCAGAAAACTTTTTTTCCTATCCTTAAGCCTCCACCAGACACATACTTTCATACTGAAGAGTAACTTGTCAACATGAACTAACTTAGCATGAAAAACAAGATTATTTTTAACTTTTCAAATGGACCATATTGAGGCTAACCAAATTGAAGACAAATCATAACATCTTTGCAAAAATCACGAGCCCCACATAATTGAGATGCCGCCATAATGACATTGTCACGAAATCTCCAACCAAGAAAAGATACCACTCTAAACTACCCCATAAACAAAGTACCTGAAAAAAATAAAAGATACTCCCTCTGTCCCAAAACTATTGTCTTTTTAGCTTTTTTGTTTTGTCCCAAAACTATTGTCCTTTTCGTAAACCAATGTAAAATTAAAGTTAGTTTACCATTTGTATCCTTACAAAAGTTAAAGCATTAATTAAATATATTTTCTCTTTCTTAATAAAGTAGGGGTAAAAGAGACTTAACTTATTAATCTTTATTGTTTCTTAATCTACGTGCATAACTCTAAAAAGACAATAGCTTTGGAACGGAAGGAGTAATAAATATCCTCAATAGTATCACACGCAACAGACCACAAAAAATAATATTGACATAATAGGAGTATGTGTTAAAAAAAAAACACGAGACTTAATGACAATTTGGTTCCTCACAGCTCTTGCTATAATTGTCTCATCAAAACTTTTTTTTTTCATTTTCACCTTACCAAACTCCTCTTAATTACTTCCACAATATAAAACAAAATTTATCAAAAAAATTATTGTTTTTAACTAGAAAATATCAATTTTTTTATAAATTTTCTCTTATATTTTAGAACAGAAGTAGTATTTATTAGTTTCAACCTAATATTTTTTACTTTTAAAGTGATTTTTTGCTCAAAAATATAATGACTTAACGTTGTATTTATAGTTGTTTTTTTTTCCAAATATTTTAGTAGTTAAAATCTTGCTTTCTAAAAGTGAATAAGTGATAAATAATAATATTGAAAATTGGCTCTCCATCCTTTCTCTTCATCTCCTTCCTTTGTTCATCCTATAGAGGGTGGTTTTAGGTCTTTTTTGGCCTAAAATCACTCCTCTACATTTGTTTTTTATTCTCTTTTCATATAAATAAGTGGTTTTCACATATATACCACATTTTTTTTGTGTTTTTTGTTAATTTCGTTGTGTTGTTCGTCGTCTTGTACGGCGTTGTGTTGTTTGTCGCCTTGTGCGCCGTTGTGTTGTTCGTCGTCTTGTGCGGCACTTTTGATTTCTCGTATTATTGCGGTGTTCATTTGATTCTTCTTGGAAGATCGGCTTCAATCAATTACAGAGTCAACTAATGATTTGGTCATCAACGTTGCAGATCCGGAGACAGAGATATTCCGGTGACTTTAAGTTTCTCATATTATTTTTAGTAGGCATTTTGCCGTTATATGCTATTAACTTGGATGCTGTGAGTTTGTTTGCAGATTCATCCTTTACGTTTTTAGCAATGTTGAATGTGATTGTATTTGATGTATTCTATCCATTTGAATGAATGAATGAATATCATTTTATTTTTGTCAAAAAAAAAATATTGAAAATTGACTTTTAATTCCTTTATCATCATATTGTTTGTAATTTTTTTTCACTTCTTTTTACCCAAAAAATGTTAAATAAGGTGATATTGAAAATAAATAAATAATAATAATGTAACTAAATCCAAATTTTATTGTTGAAAATAATAAAATCCAAGTTGATAGCACATATTAATATATTTTTTGTCCAATATCTTTAATTGAAGTGAACCATTTTAATATTTTAACATTTTTTTTTTACAAAAACAACATTCATTCATTCAAAATTAAAGAATATATTATATAAATTATAAAAATTTAAAATACATAATATAATATAAATTCAAAATTGCTAAAAACTAAAATTAGAGTGTCTGAAATACACATGTTTTCATATCTACAACGTTAACGACGCTAGTGTTATTGATTGGATTGCACTTGATCGAATATAATCTAAGAATTTGAATTGAACAAACACCGCATAAGACTAAAAAGTAAAACAACGCCGCACCAAAACAACGAATAATACATTGTCGCATTATAAGACGACGAAATCGCAAAAAGAAAAAATATATGTAAAAATCATTTATTTAATAAAATAAATGAAAAAAATCGATTTGAACGGGTGATTTTGAATCAAAAATTAATTCTTAATCACCCATCTTTAACATGTTAGTAGTTAGAATTTGTTAACTAAAATTAATGTTGACCATCAAGTAAGTGTTGAATAGTATTGTAAAATTATACCAAACGTTACATTGTCAATTGACATTGGACTTAGTAACAAGAATGTCAATTTGATCTATCAAAAATGCGTTTGGAATAGAATTAAAATTGTATGTCAGAATTCGTCTTAAATTATGGATAATTAGGTCCCTCCTCTAAAAACCAGACTACCAGAGGGTAAGAAAAAAAGGAAAATGCTAAACAGTGCACCCGGGGCACTAGTTAAGCTCTTTAAAAATGAAATTTTGTCTTGAAACTTGTGTATTTAATATCTCTACCTTGGAACTTGTGCATTACTTTTATCTTTTATTTCTTTTGTTAGTATGTTTAACAAGTGCCCCGGGACACTGTTTAGCATGACCCGAAAAATTAGCGTAAAATGATGGGAATGGCAGAGGTGTTATTATTGGGGAAAGCAAGGTTGAAGTTATTGGCAAAAGATAAGGAGAAGAAGAGAAGAGATCAGGAAGGAAGAACATCTCCTCCCTCATTCCGATCCTCCTAGTCAGTGAGTCATCAGGAATGGTGGTTACATTATTAACACCACTACCGTTTTTCAGCAGTACTCTCCTTCCTTCAATTACCCATGCTCGTCCTCCTCGTAGCCTCATAATGATTTCTCCACCTTATATTAGTAGACATCGCATTCACAGCATCATCACCATTATTAAGTGTGTGAACATGGATTCAGATACTGAAGCAGAAGCATCATCAGAAGCAGCAAGTATCATGTGCGAAGCTTGCAATGGAAAAGGATGGTTAGTATGTGATTTTTGTGAAGGCCAAAAGACTAACGTCAAAGCTCAAAACAACAACCGTATCTACCGTCGATGTCCCTCCTGCAAAGCCGTACGTACCAACCGTTATCTATCATTTTTTAATTAATTATTATATCAATATCTTATTTACTAGCAATTTAGGTGGGTTAGTTTAGCTTCTTCAAAAAAAAAAATCTTATTTACTAATAATTGGTGCATCATGCATTGCAGGTTGGATATGTTCTGTGTTCCAAGTGTAAAGTCTTCAAATGTGTCACTTTTCCTGATTTCAATGATTCTAGCTAATTCTATCTCTGATTGATTAATTCATTAATTTCAACCGAGGTGCTTTCTTATTCTTTACTATACTATACTATCTTCCTTCCACATGCGTGTACGTACGTACATTGTTATTTAAGAAAGGGAGGGAGTATGCTTTGCCAATATAATGTACTAGTATAGTATAATATGTAAATTAAGTTCACTAGTCAATGGTCATGTACTATGTATCATCAATGTAAGTCTCAAAAATTGTAAATTTCAAATTCAATGCACTCTTCATACACATTCCCACTACTTTTCTTTCTTTTTATATATAATACTACTAGTATCTTCAATTGTTTTGTTTCACAAATTAAATACTAATCAAATTAGAGCTAAGAGGAGTGAATCACTAATAACTAACAATACAATAGTCACCCCTAGGTTCACTGCCGTCGCTGCAATCTCAATTGTCTAATCTTAATTTGACCGTTAATATTCCAAATTTCAAAAACAAATCCAATATACAAAGTCATACCGTAGATTGTCCGGTTTTGATCAGACTGTATATTCACAACAATGTGACCGCGTGACTGTGAGATGAGCAATCTATTTCTCATAACACTCTAAATTGAATGTGTTGCTTACTGCTTACTTATCAATTCACAGATACAGTTCATAGCTTATTGGTTTTGTTTGTGCAGGAATTGCTTAGTTCCTTATATTGAAATTGTGTGCTTGTAACTTCCTAGTTAAGACTGTGATGAGTTAGAATTTCCTAGATGTGCTCTAGTATAGAGCACTTGATCATAGTAAAAATAATCACCAGGGAAACCTTAGCCAACAAAAAACTGTTTGAATAAATACAAGTCTCTGAAAGACTAAAACTAAGACAATTAAATTGGGTTACATACAAGGGGATGAACAAGGGTAATGCTCACTCTTACTTTTGTTGACTCATAAATTTCAATTACTCACATCACATATATTATAATGATGATGACTATTTTAATATGGTGGGAGCACGTGATATACTTTTGTAATCTCACTACTGTAACTTCCAAATATAAATACTATGGATTTGAATTTGATTACATATTGAGCCAAAACTTTGGATCCAAATGTACCTCTTTGACTTCTCTACAAATGTACCTTGTTTGAATGGAATCTGTTGCATGTTAAATGCCAACATAGTATACAGTTATCATGACTCATAAGAAACAAAAACTCTGGTAACCTCTAAATAATGTGTTTGCAGCTATATTGATGTGCGCAATATGCATATTATAATTATTATGCCACTGATTATTAAGCCATGTGCCACCATTTGATTAACAGAAGCCTTCTTGATTTCTTGAACAAGATTCCACGTGTTGCATGCAGTAGCTTGCAGCTTAAGTCTCTGTAATTTACCACAGATAACGAGGGCATATTTTTCAAGTTTCACTGTTTTCATGTGTTTTTACCTGCAGAAATGAATGCTCGCATGTGAGCTCTGCATAATATATTGATGATTGGTACTGTAATAAATTTTAATCTGTGCTATATAATTTAATCTATTTGAAGATCTTGAGGATAAAATTTAATTTGTTTACTCATATAAAGTATAAAAAGTGGTGTCCTTAGTCCTTACATGCATTCATTATATAATTTGACAGTAAAATACAAATTGTCAAATGATAGTTTAGATATATAATAGACTTGAGTTGAAGGCAAGTGACTATAATTTATTATTATTAGAGTACAACTGCACCACTTGTGAATTTGTTTTATGTTAAGCCATGTATTGATATATTTTCCATATAAAAAAGTGGACAAAATATGTAATTGCCCACTGACATTGCAGCCTATAATCTTTACTATTTTAAAAGAGAAATGCTAGTGGGATTAGAACCCAATCAAAGGGAAACAATAACATGGATTCTAAGATGGGACAAATCTGTAGATTGTAGAATCAGTAATGTTACTATCCTAAGTATTCTGTTATCATTTGAAGATTTTATTTGTCTGCATTCTAAGACTTCCTTATTTTAATTCACACTTGGACGATTACTTCTATCTTCTCATAGATTAATCAGACCATCAAAGCTAATAAAAATCACCCTCTAAGAAATAATCGTCAACTATAAGGAAGCTGCTAGCATATACCTTCCACTTGCCCTAGAAACACTTGCTTTAGGCACCTTTAGTCAATGTACTTATCAATCGTTAATCCGGTTAATCCGGATTTGGATTTCCTATTGCAGAAAAAACATGTTTACATGCAGTAAATGATCTTAGTTGTTAGTTAATCTGAGATTGGACGACTCAAATTAGACATTAACAAAATTAATTTCAAATGAATTTAGTAGTAATTTGATATCAAATAATTGAGATTAAAAACTGTCTGATATAGTTACTGCACCAAATCCTATCTTTTACCTATTTCTATTTACAACTACTCTTTTTTGGCATTTAATTGACTTCAGCACAAGAATTCCCTTTGAAGCTTTTCAGTTTTCAGTTAAATGCTTTAATTAATTCAATGAACAGTTTGGAAGTAAGGTTTTTAAGGAACTTCTATATAATGTTGCATGTGAATTATCACTGATTTTCCCCTGCAACTGCATTTGGGAGGAGACCGGAATCACTTGAAGCCAGAACTCCCTCCGAACTCTGGACTACTAGGGCCCCCTTCCCTAGGAACCAGAGGGTGAAAGCCAAAAAAAAAAAGAATTATCATTGGTTTCTTAAGCAGATGTAAAAATATGAGATGCTGTGTTTCCAGAATAATAGATTTAGATTTCATAGTGTAGTGTAGTGTAGTATTAAAGTACATAGATTTGTCAATTTATTTTTTCATTGACCAAATTAGTATCACCCTTCATCCAAAATTGCTAGACTAGTTCCAAAAAGAAAAAGATAGAGCACTAGTAGTACCGTTGCCAACCCATTAAGCTGTAAAATACAAAACTTGGACAATAAAAGTTGTATTCTTCTCATATAATTAATTTAATACATATATAGATATAAAGAGCTAGCAAAAGATAGATAAAAAAAGTAAAAAAAAAAATGGTTAAAATTGTTATGACAGACTATCTGCACATAGGACTTTGAGGTTGATGATAATAACCAAGCTGGTTTGAGGAACAGTATCCCATCATTTTTTCAATACCTAAACTACATTTTTGAGCAGAAAATCTACCCTTTCCTTCCACCTTCTTCAAGATACTCTCAAACACAGATACTTCACAAGGAATTCTCAGAACACCAGTTTGTTCGAACCCAAATTCTTCTTCGGCTTCTCTGAGTAATATGTGAAAGGCTTGGTGAGTCAAATACTCAGTTGGTATAACAAACCTGTTAAGGTCTACACCAACACAAACAGCTAGGTAGCCTTTTGGAACCGCGTTGTTTGATCCTCCTCCTTCGCGTTCGGCCATTGAAAGTGTTCTTTTGAGGAACTTGATGCTTTTACTAGTAGTGCTGCTGCTGCTTCTGTTTGTTTCTGAAGCATTGGCTGCTCTTCTCCATTTCTTTAGGATCTGTTGAAGTCTAACGATGTCTCTGATCTTGTTAGGTTTCTTTGGTGGATCCATCTTGATATATGGATGCATGTATATGTGGTGTGCCTCTCTGTTTATGAGGTTTGATTTATGTCTGTTTTATGCTTTTGGAGAGTATGAAGTTAGATGGGGGGATTGAATTATTTGAAGTTAGTTCCCTCTTTATTTTTGGGCTAACTTTAGCCTGACTATATGAGTTGATGCAAAGCATCCAATTTATAGAAGAATTGTAACCTTGAGAATCTCAATATTAAAAGTTTCAACTCTTTTATTTATATTATTATAATAAAAAATCATATGGGTTGGATTACGAGGAGCTCATTAAAGTCGAAAAAACTCAAAGTTCAAAAAGCACTTACAAAATATTTATATATTATCATTCAATCGACATAATGAACTAAATTTTTTGCTACGTCTAAGTGTGAATAGTTAGTCTCACATTGATTATGAATAAACTAATCGAACAATATGTAACCGATCGACATGATCCATACACTTAATATCTTAAAGTTTTGAGTGAAAACATATGTTCAATTCACATATTTGGTTGTTCCTCAAAGTTCAATGTGTTGATCACTTTGATTTAGACTCCTCTTATAATCCAACAGTATTATAAGCCTCCATAGTTTGACTAAATATGATTGTCTTCATGCATCCATAAAAGACGAAAAGAACACACACATGATGGTATCCTAAGTGATACCCTAATGCTTTGTTAGGCTCCCATCATGATGTAATGCAACAATTTTAAAATGTTGAGTTAATGAATAATATAATCAAGTACTTTGTTTTCCTATAAATGTCACATGCATAGGAATAGAAAAGCAACAAAAAAATGTTGTCCAAGTTAGGGGAGTTGGACGTCAAGCTGTGCTTCCGAGGCTTTGCATGTGAGTGATTAGTGCAAGTCAGAGCTTTCCTCTCTCCCTCATCATTCTTTGTTTTGAAAGTTAAATCCATTGGTTTTGATTAATTTAAAACAAGGGTGACTAGGTCATGAAATTAAGTATATGATTAATTAAATGGTAATCAATTACACTACTAAGCATGTAGTGGAGTATATTTTATGTTAGATTGAGTGGTGTAGCTACCAGCTTATTTTGTTTCCAACGAAAATCACGGTCCCTAACATGCTGTTTTCCTCCCTCGTACAACATAACTGTACATTTGTTGTACCATTCAAAATCAAACGCACTACTTGTTTCAATGATCGATGGTAGATTGAGACTTATTAGAGATTTAAATATATTAAAGGTCGTTTGGGGAGAGCTGCTTCATCCTCCAAGGGTGCGACGTTCATGCATATATAAATGTACATTACATCATTAAGTTGAATAATTCATATACTACTAATTCTCATTAAAAAACAAATGATGTTGAAATGCAACACAACTTTTGCTCTATTTGTTTAATCTTTATATTATATTTTTTTTAACACTCACACCATTATGAACTATTGTCCATTTTAAGGCTTATGTGAATTATTTACACTTTTATTTTAGACATTTGGTTGAATTGAAGAGTGAGGATGTTATATATAAACAACTTTTGATTTAAACTTTTAAGCAATATGCGAGACATTAAGTGCATCGGGACACTTTATTTTAACCAACTCGTTTTAGTTAGAGTATTTGGTCATATTATCGCGACCAATTGTCTTTTTTTTTTCTTTCTCTTTTCTCATGTAACCAAAAAAAATATGGATATAATTTAACTTCCATACATCTATTGTAAGAAAAAAGTATGTACGCATTCAATCAAACTACAATATAGTGTTATAATTTAATTTATTAGATGTATATGTAAAAAAATTACACAATAAATATTTATAAATAGGGGATCAAAATTGTGCAATAAAAAATAGTAGACCAAAATTATGATTTTATTAAAATAGGAGTATTAAAACTGCACTTAAACTTTATTAATTATTGTTATTAAAAGATGAGTGTTACCAAACCTCAGTCAGTAATTGAGTAAAACTTATGTGGTCCGACAATCTCTCGTTGATCAACATATCATCCTCATCCTCACACCTCGTCATCCAAGAACAACAGTGAAAACAATATGATTTGTTAATGACGGACAATGCAGTTGTTTAACCACAAAATTTCAAAATGACAAGAAGATAAACAAATGATAAAATTTTAGTAGAAAGAGGATAGTGTATAATGCAAATTAAGGAGAAATTAAGGACAATATTCATAAACTAGAGTAAAAACAAAATTCGCCAAATAAGAGACGCCTCTACAAACACATATTAAAGTAAATCACCGACCGCTACTTTTTAACCACCGGCCACCGACCAAATTGTATACAAAATGCTCAAATCCTATAAATCGAAACACTATAAACATACTTCAGATTCTAAAACTCGAGCAGAGTATTTATGAAATTTTACTATACAACAATGGAAATGGACCCGTTTAAACTGGCCCTAAAATTCATCGGGCATAAGATTGGGCTTGGTCCGGTTCGAATTGATTGAAGGGAAGCGGAATTGGATCTCCCGCCTTATCGAATCTCCGTCTCCCATTCGCGCTTCTTTTTCGTCACACTTTTCTTCTTTACAGTTACACTCTCTTTCACTCTTTTCTCCGCCACGCGCGAGTTTCAGCTTCCTCCTTCCTCCGCAGTGCTAGGTTCAGATAACAACGACAGAGAACACACACACAGCAAGGTAAACATCACATTTTCCAATTTTAGGTTTTCTGATTTAGGATATTTTTAAATGGCTCTAATTATGATAAAATGCCCAATTAACTATGTAATTGTTAGGGTTTTTGATAGATTTAAAATTATGGATTGTATTATTCTTCAAAATTGATGGTTTTTGTTGTGAAATTGAAATCAACTTATGCATTTTCTGTACCGTAGTTAATGTTGTTAATCTCATTTTTGGTTACAGTTACAGGTGAGAAGGGTAGGGGCAGTGGCAGATAAACCTATCTATGAGTTGGTGGGAAGGCGTTCAGGAATCCCGGGTTCTCGTTGCCCCGGGTAATAACAATACTTCATTCTGTTTAACTTTTTTTTCTTTCTGGTTTTTGTTTAATAAATTTTGCAATAATGTTTGCTGCTGTTAATGTTTTAATGTTCTAAAATTTTAATCTTCTTGCAAGTGCAGATCCTGGTACAAATGGAAATGGTCTGGGGCGTATGATAATGCTCCGTCATCCCAAATCTGGTAACTTAAACATAATCATTTGTATTTCTTATCATTTTTTTGTCACACGCACAAACTCATTATTTAAGTTTGTTTGGATAAAAACTTAATTAAGAGCTTATGACATAAACAATCTTGTCATATAAGTGCTTATGTATTAAATATATCTATAACAAAAGAAAATAAAGTTAATCATATAAGCTATATTGGCGAACTTATAGAAAAAATGTAAATAAACTCAAATAAGTCAATCCAAACATATCCTTATTCTAATTTGTTTATCTTCATTTCTTAACTTGTTCATTTAAATTTAATACTATTCTGTTAACAATGTCGTACTACTTTGCTATTCATTTTTCTTGTGGAAGTGGTCCTTATTGAGCCTTTTGACTGTTATCCAGCTTTTGCTTCTTTTATAGACGTCACATCTTTTTGTTTGTTTGTCAGGAAATGCAACACAATATTTCTTTGTAAATGGGATGCTTCAAGAATTTCAATGGTTTAAGAACTTGTACGGATCTTGGTTTTTGGGAGATTATACAAGTGAAGGTAGATGTTTGATTATCTAAAATGAATGCATGCATTTGAAATTCTACTTCATGTTTTTATTGTACTGGCATACATTATTTTCTCTCATCAACATTTTTTTATGAAATCATTTACTTATGTATTTCTTTGAATTAATGTCTTTGTTCCTGCTCGTCTTATCCTTTGTTCTTGTAATAACCAACAATTTGAAAGGAAAAAACCTTCATTTTCTTATCTTTCTCTGAATGAAAGCATAATTATACCTCTTGTGGTCTTTAGATCTTTCACTCGCAAAGAAACTATGGTTAAACATGGTTAAACAATGATTTTTGTAGATATTCTTCTCATTCTTATCATTACTATATTTTGTTCTTCAACAGATGGTCGACTGTATTTATCCACACCTGTTGATCCTGTTTTCATCATGTTGCCCATATATGAGGAAGCTAGAATGAAGGTAGTTTTCTGTTTCTTTTCCGCCATGAAAGTTGAAAGACAGTTGAAATTTATTTCTCTTGTTCTGTCTCATTTGAACTAATCATAGCTCAATTGTAGCTGATGAAGCAAAATAAAGTTTTAGTTGCACACCTAACGCTTCATGTGTAGACTATATTGTGAAAGGATTAATTAGGTCTAGATTGTGTGCCCCAAACCCGATTTTTTTTTGTATCATCATATTTTCATATCACTGGTTCTTTAAAATGCATGCAGAAAGGCGATGATTTGGGCAAGTTCAGGCAATTGGATGAGATCTTGTTTATTGATGGGTATCCAGGATATCAGCAGTTGACTTCCCTTGTGGAGAACTGTATGCAAATAGTTTGTGAAGTCAAAGGTAGTATTCTTGTATACACTCTACTTACAACTTCAGTTTAGTATTTTTGCTTATTTACTATTTAAGTAATTTAATGGGAAGACATTGAAGAAATAAAATGAGAAGTGGCTCTATGTCGGCCGAGTGCCAAGTATGGTCATGGTAACCTCACTGTTAATATTTTCTTCATTCTCCCAGTTCTGGGTATCAGTAGTTCAGTGTTAGGTGATAGGATAGTTTCCTTTTCAATGTTGCAATAACACTGTCTGTGAAGTATGGCTGTCTGATGTGATGCATATAATTGAAAGATTTGACTCAAACCATAATGAGATCATATTTTATAATTATAGAAATTGAATGGTTGTTGTAGTTATAGAAATAGAATGTTGTGTGGTGATTAATCTATCCTCTTCTATCCTTGTGCATATGCAGAAGTTGGATCCATAAAGTTCTTTAGACTCGATGACACGAAGGTTCTGCGTTGGCTGTGCTATAAGGTCTGTCTATTTCTCCTTATATTACCTCTACTATTATTTCATTTGCATAACTTTCAATTCCCCCAAAAACTAGCTTACACAGTGTAGCTGCATAGTAATTCCATCATCCGTGTGTATAATGGAGGCATAATATTTAGTCTATGTTAGCAGCTGAATGTCTGGACTTCATTATGTTTTTCATGTAAATGCGAACTGAGACTGAAACATGATTATGGGACTAATCTATTTCATTATACCATAAACCTCCATCATTAGTTTCAGTGTTTCATATAGCTATAAATGTGAACTAAGACTGAAACATGATTATGTGACTAATCTATTTCATATACCATAAACCTCACATCATTAGTTTCATATAGCTTGTCAATGTTGTCATCATGATCAGAGTTGGTTGCTGATGTAGGTATCCCATGCAATCTTTGGCTTGCATTATATAGTTCACTTTTGTAGCTTACTTTTTGTCTTTTGGAATATGCTTGATCCAGCTATTTATCTGCTGCTACAAAACTTTTCACTGGTATTAAGTTTTTATTATGATTTCTTGTATTTAGGTTTGTCAGCTAAAACAGACACTACCCAAGTTGGACAAAAACTATGCTGTTCAATCAGATAAAGACACTTGTAAATTTTCTATTACCATTCTGTTCTGCTAGCTTTTGGATAATTTTATTCTGTTTGAGGTTAAATTGAGAAAAGACAGATGAAAAGAGTGATAAATGGATTCCTTGAAGTGTGTGCTTGTGCTCTCAGATTTATGCCTTTTGCTATACTCTGTATACATTTACAATAGTGATGAGAGGCTCGCTGCAACTTGGTGAAAATGATGTCTGCATTTTGTGTAAATGCAGACTAAAATTCTTTTGTAAAGAGGCTAGTATATATTACACGTATATTGCACTAAAACAAATAATTATGTTAAATAACTTACATGGTAGTTAAATTTTGAAAATGAAAATAGAATAGCTGAATTCATTTTATGTATTGATAGCTATAAAATACTTGAAACACCTATATTTTCCTTCTAATATTCCCTAATCCTTTGATTGTAAACATTGACGCTGATGCTCCTGTTCATACTAGAAGTGCATCTCTAGTCTTTTCATTTCACAAATTTTCCATTCATTTATGTACTGATGTTATTGATGCAGTGGTTGATGCAGTTTCAATATTAGGAGAGTATTTAAATGAAGAGAATTGGTTGCAGCCTTTGTGTAACCATCTTAAGTATGGCCTTTAAGAATAATGTCTTTTATGATCATTATACTTAAACCATGGTTGGGTTGGAATTAAGTAGATTTTGCTTTTGCAGGTTAAATATACTTGAGGTAACAGGAAAAGCACAAGCAAATGCCGAGGAAAGTAATTCGGGTTTGTATAATGTACCACAGGTATTTGCTGAACACTTGAAGAATGAGTTTGAAATTTGCTGCTGCTATTTTGGAATTTGCATTGTAATTGTTTGCTCAATAACTGCTGATAATGTAATCAGGAACAAGTTGATGATAAGAAGGGTACAATTGTGAAGAAGGGTAGACAAGCAAAGAAGATAAAAGTGGAGACAGAATCACATAACATCAAAGATATGTTTTCAAGAGCCTCCCGAAGGAAAAAGTAAAAACATTTTTGGTGAAAACCTGTAATTGGGGCATTGTCATTTTCTAGACACTTGAGTAGTGGATAAGAACCGAGTCAGATCCTGGTTTGTACCGTCCATTTTGTGTGCCATATTTAATTTAATTCGAGATTTTATCACCAATTCCTATTTCATCTGCATCATACTTTATAGTAAAATCACATTCATACATTCTTTTTTTATTTTCTGTTACAAGTTTTAATGCATTCTAGTTTATAGCTTTTTTTTTACTAATTCTTTATAGCTTGATATTCCTTATTGAATTTGGTCACGTGAATAATTTTCACATGATAACATTGATTGTTTAACATTTCACTAAAGTTACATAAATTTTTTTCAGAAAAATTAGTTATGGAAATATTCATACTAATACAGTAGTAAGCTGAGTATGTAAGATGGTGAAGATACAAAATATAATGATACCGACACTTAATATGATGCTACCAACAAAATTATTAATTTAAGCACATGATTTCACATGATAGAGTCATCATGTATGTGCTCCCTCTATCTTAAAATATAAAAGAACATTAGAAAATTGGTCAAAGAAAATTGATCTATTTAGTTAAAATTTTAAACTATATACATCAACTTTAGTTGATCAATTTTATGTATGTATGTATGTATGTATGATGCGAGTTAGATACGAGTCCTCTAAGAAAAAGAAGAGTTAAGATACGCGTACTTGTAGACTGCAGCTGTCCAAGCATATGAAAAAAAGAATATACTCAACTTCTTCATTTTCCTTAAGAAAAGCATATGCCAACCAAAACTATTGAATGTTTATTACATATATTTAATTTAAAGATCAATGAAGAAGAAAATCCCAAAATATGAGAACAAGCCAAACAATGAAATAAACAAATGGGATGAGGAAAGCCTTACAAGTTACAACCCAAACTATATCCTTATGTTTTGTTCTGTCTTAGGATCGATATTTTGTCAAAACAATTTTTTTTTTGATAAAACAAATAATTTTAATTATAAAAATTAATTTTTGGAAACAATTAAAATTGTCTCATGATCCCATCAAAATATCAAATACTTTTTCATACACATCAATAGTTAAAAATTAAACTTTAAACTAATTATTTAAAAACTTGAAGTGATCCTTGAGTTGAGATTATGATGATGGTTGTAATAAATAAAGGACAGTATATTTTAAAGCAAAAAAAATAGATAAGTTGATTTTAATGGATAACGAACAAAGACTTGCTACCAATATCTACACACGTCAGTCATATACATTAAAAGTGATCATAGTCCCACCACAGACCACACCACCGTTCTATTCTATTCTTCTAACATCATCCTTCCTTATTGCTCTTCTCTTCAAGACTCTCTCTCTCTCTCTCTCTCTGCAACCAACTTCTTCAAGCTAAGGTAATTATTCATTCACTTCAAAAATTATAACAGCACTAATTTGCAGCACTTTTTATTTCATTTTTGTTCAAGTGATTTGTTTTGGATATACTTTACAATCATGTAATTAATTACACTTTTGGTCCCACCTAATCTTTTTAACACATGCATATTAAGACATCATATCATGATCATAACATGTATCATATCAACCATATTTTCCTAAAGATATTTTTTCTTTTCATAATTAAGTGATTATTATTATGTGGTTTAGATATTTTTGTTTTGTTGTTCTATTTGGAAAGCCTTCTAAGCAAAACTTTGGTTGAAGAAACAAGCATCCTACTCCTACATAGGAATATCCTCCCATATTACGTGATCATATTAAACTCTTTATATTCTTTGAAAAAAGTGAAAAATTCTCTTGCAAGAATCTGAACTGCTTTTGTCTTCAGCTCTATCTTCTCTTGGAAAAGTAGTATTCAACAAGTGTGAGTGATGGTTAAATTTTTATGGATAATAATAAGGTTATATATAATCAATTTTATGTGTTTCTTTTAAAACTCATATTTTGATCAATAGGTTTCAAGAAAGCTTGTAAAGAAGAGGCTATTATGGCAGGGCTAAATTTTGAAGCTGAATATGTTGATAGCTTTGATCTTTTGAAGGTTTTTGCAGATGAAGGTGTTGAATTCCTTTTATCTAGTCAAGGGAAGGTAAGAATTTCCCTATTGTATTTTTCTTTTTTGGTTTGGTTCCTAGGGGAAGGGGGCCGTAGTAGTCCAAAGTTCGGGGCGAAGTTCTGACATCAAGTAGTTCTAGTCCCCCTCCCAAACGCAGTTGCGGGAGATCGAACTGCCGTTCTCCCTACTAAGTCCAGCGTCAATCACCACTCGACCAACTAATGTTTGGTTTTCCCTTTTGTATTATGTTTGTGTTTTGTTAGCCAATAGATAGGTTATGTTAATTGATTCAACTTGAGGATTGAGATTTCATTGGTTTAACTTCTAAATTATCCTCAGTTTTTTTTTTCTCTCTTTATTCCCCTGTTGCGAAATTAGACAGTTTCTTGTTTCGGGTGTCGGTTATTCTCTTAGTTTGTGATCTTGGTTAAACTAGCTAATTTTATCCATTTTGAATCATGAGATTAGGTACCCTTATCTGATTGCAATGGGAAAATCATCTGCCTGTTTTTCTCTGCCAACTGGTGTAGGCCTTGCAGACTTTTCATTCCTCATCTGGTTGATCTTTATGAAACACTGAGAAAGAGGGGGATAAATTTAGAGATTGTATTCATCTCCTTCGACCACGACGAGGATGGATTTAAAGAACATATCAAGAGTATGCCGTGGCTAGCCGTCCCATTTGATGCAAGTTTGCACAGAAGACTGATTGATAGATATCGGGTTGATCGAATCCCATCATTCATTCCATTTTGTTCTGATGCCTTAACTGTCGATGAAAACATGATTGAGTGGATTGAGGATTATGGTGCTGATGCATTTCCTTTCACAAAGAAGAGACATGAGGAACTGAAAGCCATAGATAAAAGAAAACGCGAAGAAGTAAATTTGGAAGAATTATTGACACACCAAGGGCGCAACTTTCTCATTTCTGGAGATGATACAAAGGTATTCTAAAGCCCTTCTTGAAATATTTTTTTTACTATGTAGTAGTCATCAAGATTTTAAATTGCAGTTGCAGTGGCAATCACAGTCATTGTTATTTTAGAGAATCTCAGCCAGATTTGGCTCTGATACAGCCTCAGTTGCAGTTGCGTTGTCATTGTGGAGACATCAAAAACTTGATGTCAAGTCCTAGGCGCATTTGTGTTAATTTTCTACGAAAAAAACATAACTTGTTTCATTGTTGCTACGCAGGTGCTTGCATCTGAACTAGCCGGGAAAACGGTAGGCCTATTTTTCGGTGCCTACTGGTCTCCTCCGTGTCGTGCCTTCACCGTTCAACTTGCAGATGTATACAACAATCTCAATGATACAAAAGGACACTGCTTTGAGATTGTTTTAGTTTCAACAGATAGGGATCTCCAAGAATTCAATGTCAACAGAACTAGCATGCCTTGGCTTGCTATCCCATATGATGACAGAACAAGGCATGACCTGTGTAGAATCTTTGATGTAAAGAAAATTCCAGCTTTGGTTTTCATTGGACCGGATGGCAAAGTCATTAGTTTGAATGGAAAATTTATGGTCTCCTCATACGGCGCAGAAGCCTTTCCATTTACAGAATCGAGGATTAGAGATTTAGAAGCAGCTCTGAAAAAGGAAGGAGATGCTTTGCCTCAACAGGTTGAAGATGTCAAGCATGAACATGTACTCAAATTGGATATGGCTAAAGCATATGTATGTGATTCTTGTAAAAAACAAGGCAAGTTCTGGGCATTCTCTTGTGGTATATGTGACTATGATCTTCATCCAAGTTGTCTAGAGAAGGTCAACAATGACAATGACCTAAGTTGGTAGAGAATAAAATCAGACAAAATTGCACTACTTATATAGACAAGCTACTTTTGTACTAATGAATTTCAAATGTCAAACATAAGATATTTATACACTAATATCTTTTGTTTCTATCAGTATGTTGTTAAAACCTGTTATTTGAAGGGTATGTTTTTCTATTTTTGTAAGGTAAAGGTCTTGCTAGGATTACTCTATTCCTTTAAAAGGTATATGACATACATATAGAGCATGCTTGTATAATAATTTTAATATATAGAATATGACTACTGTGTCCTCTAGTAAATTTAAATGCCTTTTTTTTTGACGAAATTTAAATGCCTTTTTTTTTTTTTTATATTTCTTATATTGTAACTTATGTGTTACATTACATTATTTCTTATATTGAACAACTTAAATTTTGCGGCTTAATTTTTCAAGTTATTATTTTGTTATATCACCTCCTCTGGAATATCCATACTTTTAAAAACTGGTGTGGACTGCCTGGTCGGACCGGTCCAGCCGGCTCGAGCGGGCAGCGGGCGCTAACCAATTTATAGACATTCTCGGTTCAATCCGATTTAATCACGCAGTTTTAATAATGCCTTACTTGAACATTAAAAGACAAACTCATGCTCACATTCTGTGTTAAATCAATTTTTGTAAACTCAAAATAAAAATCTATACAGAAAAGAGTAACAATTTTTATATATTTTGATACTTGATTAAAATATAGAAATGTGGTCTTATTGGGTCACTAGATTGTAATTGTAAGAAGGACGAAGTCAAAGATAGCCCGCAAAGTTTGGTTATTCTAAGATTGAATGTAACTATCTTTGTGGTTTGCCAAAATAGTAAATAAAATAACCCAAAAATGGTTGCTACTTGTTGTATGAGAAGAACAATGAATATTTACAATTGTTTTGTTTTGGACAACAACAAAAGAACCTGCAACAAACTAAACAAATCAAACACATGCCATAAAAACTCCTTTGCTAGAAGAGGAGATTTTAAACATGTTATCATTTTATTATTATTATTAATAATAATAATAATTTTTTAAATATGCAAAAGACATGAAAGTTTTAATGGTTTCTTGCAAAGGAAGAAAGGAGATATAGTTTGGTTTGTGTTCATTGAAAGAACACCAAGAGAGGAATGTGGTTGCCAAAGAATTCAACAGAGAAAAAGGATGGTGTAAATGGATTAATAGCAGTAGCAATAGACAAAGAAAAGGGGAGCCAAAATGCACTCAAATGGGCTATTGACAATCTCCTCTCAAGAAGTGCAACTGTAATTCTCATCCATGTCAAGATTTTACCTTCTCTTTCTTTATCACCTTCTATTTTTGCCCCAAGTAAGTATATTTATACATATTTATTATTATTATTATTATGCTTTTTCTACCATATGCATGAAACTTGCATTATTAATACTAGAGTGCAGGCAAATATGTCTGTCGCTTTTTTTTATTGTGTTAACGTGTTTAGAGTTTTACTAGTCTTTTTGTATGTAAATATTTTACTACGTTTGTTTGCCTCCTCGCAGCATATTTAAAAAAGAGGTGCAAAAGAAGCACAGTTTTTTCGTAGTAGTAACTATGCGTAACCTATTGAGTTGCTACCTCTCAATGGCTACGATAGAGAATAATTCTGATATATTTCAAATTTGTAAATAGGATATAAGCGACAATTCATTTCAGTATACTATTATAAACCTAATGAATCTGATTAATGAGCCGGATACAATTATTACAATTATGATATTTACAACAGCTGAAATATTGATGTCTCACTTGCTTGATTGCAGGGGCAGGGATAAATACTAATGTTCATGACAGTTTACCTCCAGAAGCTCAAAAAAACATCTTCCTACCATATCGCGTCTTCTGCACACGCAAAGATGTAAGTTTCTTTTCTTTTTTCAAGAGAATAAAATGAAAGTATGCGAAACATGATTGTGGAAATGAAACAACTAAATTTAGAATTCCATTTATATAGAATCTTATCATCTCTTTGTTTTTGCGTTGCTTTCGGTGCCATAGATACAATGCAAGGATGTACTACTAGAAGATGTAGATGTATCCAAAGCATTGATTGACTATGCTTCTCAGGCAGGAATTGAGCATCTGATTCTTGGTTCTTCAACAAAAACTAGTTTGCTCAAGTATGCATCCATCTTTCTAAGTAGCAACACATTTTGCAAATTTTACTTCTCACTAACTTCTAGTTTTTCTACCATAGACTCATATAATTAAGATGATATATAGTCAGTATGTAAATTGAAGAGGAATATAATATGGTATGTTCTTGAATAATGGATATAATATCGGTGTGTATTCAATTTCTGAAGGAGTATTTTTTGTCTCTTATCAGAAGATTCAAGGTATCAGATATTCCTGGAGCAGTGTCAAAAGGTGCACCTGATTTCTGTACGGTCTATATCATTGGAAAAGGAAAGATTCAATCGATGCGATCTGCATCTCGTCCCGCTCCACATGTCTCCCCACTGCACGTCAATCAAACTACTATCAAACCAGACCAATCAGACACAAATTTGGTGTTGGAGGAACACGTAAAAGGTTAGATTCATACACCTTCACACATCTAGTTCTATTATGTGTAATGTAATATTAGCATGTTGCTTGCTCACTAAGAAATGTGGTTTCTTTTAGAACAAGAAAGGGATTCTTTTGAAGTTGCACCACGCCATTCGCCTGATGAAATGGATTTTTTCAGGTAAGTAACATTACTTAGCAAGTGTTTTATCATTGAAGCGCTACTTAGTGATTTTTTGAATGGTTAAATTGTCATCTGAAGCAAAAAAAAACAATTATTGGATGCAGGTCACCATTCACTAGGAAGGGTTACAATACAAAACAATATATGGAAAATAATGCAGATGGTGATATATCATTTGTATGTAACAGAAATCATAGTATCGACCGAATGTTGCCTCCACTGTATAACAACTCAGAGACAGGCGCTAGGTCATCATCTAGCTCAGAAACAGATGCAAACTGCAGCTTTGAATCTGTCTTTCATGGAAGGAAGTCTTCGGATTCCGGTCTTCCGCCTGAATTTACATCCCTCTCATTCGATAGTGAAAGGCTTTCATCTTCATCATCACAAGTCGTGGTAAGGAAACAAACTTGCCACTGCACATTTACTTGTTTTGCATTACTTGTGCATGTATGCCTTCCCCCTGAATTTACATCCCTCTCATTTGATAGCAAAAGGCTTTCATCTTCATCATCGCAAGCCGTGGTAAGGAAACAAATTTGCCACTGCACATTTACAAGTTTTGCATTCCTTGTGCATGTAATGGTCATTTTACAACTGTCTCCGAGGGGATTTGAATTATGTCACTTGAGGTTATAAGGTCAAGCTCTTAATACCTCGTGACTTCAGTTAGTTCTAGTTTCCCCTTACCATGGGAAAATTTTAAATTCAAGATTGCTATTATCAATTTGATAATATAATATTGTGCTGCAATTATAGGATGATATGGAGGCTGAAATGAGAAGATTAAAGTTGGAGCTCAAGCAAACAATGGAAATGTACAACACAGCCTGTAAAGAAGCACTCACAGCACAACAGAAGGTATATGAATTAATTTCTGCCTTATCTCTTTCTTATCAATAGGAATCAAACTTGGTGCCTCAGAGTTTACAACACTCACATACCCTGCGCATCAACCACTTGCGCTAGACCTCGATGGTATATCTGGTTATCTTTGGAAGAGCTAAATAGTAAATAAATCTGAGACATGTTTTGCAAATTTTATGACAGGCAATAGAACTTCAAAAGTGGAAATTAGAAGAAGAAAGGAGATTGGAAGAAGCAAGGATAGCCGAGGAAGCTGCATTGGCAATTGCAGAGAAGGAGAAAGAAAGATCTAAAGCAGCCATTGAGACTGCTGAGGCACAAAAGAGAATAGCAGAATTAGAAGCACAGAAGAGACTTCATGCAGAAATGAAAGCACTTAAAGAAGCAGAAGAAAAAAGAAAAGTTATGGATGCTTTGGTAAATGTAGATGTCAGGTATAGAAAGTATACAATTGAGGAGATTGAAGCTGCAACAGAATTTTTTTCACAGTCCCTCAAGATTGGAGAAGGAGGATATGGTCCAGTTTTTAAGTGTCATCTGGACCATACACCTGTTGCAGTTAAGGTTCTTCGTCCTGATGCTGCACAAGGAAGGTCACAGTTTCAAAGAGAGGTAAGCACACAAACAAAACGCTGCATGCAACATATAATTGAAGGAATTTTAATCTATAAACTATTACTGATCGATACGCTTGAAGTGAGTGTGCAAATCACTTTAAGGATTCCAAAGTATCCTGAAGGATTCGTGGTTATCCCTATTGCATTCAGTTTGCATAAACTGGTGGGGGGAAAAATGAAAGCAAAGTTTAGTGTGTCCACACATGCTTTAGAACTGATATGAAAAACACTCATTTAATAACTATTTAATGAAGTTGTTTATTCAAATACAGGTTGAGGTACTGAGCTGCATACGACATCCAAACATGGTTCTCCTCTTAGGAGCCTGTCCTGAATACGGATGCCTAGTGTATGAGTACATGTCAAATGGAAGTTTAGATGATCGCCTATTTTGTCGAGGACACACTCCTCCACTTTCTTGGCAACTAAGGTTCAAAATTGCAGCCGAAATTGGCACTGGCTTGTTGTTCCTTCACCAAGCAAAACCAGAACCTATAGTACACAGAGACTTAAAACCAGGAAACATTTTATTAGACAGAAACTATGTAGCCAAAATCAGTGATGTAGGTTTGGCAAGACTAGTTCCACAGTCTGTATCCGACAGCGTGACGCAATACCGCATGACAGAAACAGCAGGAACTTTCTGTTATATCGATCCTGAGTATCAACAAACAGGAATGTTAGGTGTGAAATCAGATATATATTCTCTTGGGGTCATTTTCCTTCAAATTTTGACAGCAAAAGCACCAATGGGTTTGGCACATAATGCTGGAAGAGCCATTGAGAAAGGAACTTTTACTGAAATGTTGGATCCTTTCGTGAGTGATTGGCCAATGGAGGATGTTATGAGTTTAGCAAAGATTGCGGTTAAGTGTGCAGAGTTAAGACGGAAAGATAGGCCTGATCTCAGTAGCGTTGTACTGCCAGAACTTGAGAGATTGAAAGAACTTGCCGAAAAGAGTGATCAAAATTCAATATATGGTAGTAGTTGCCCTATGTATGTGTCCCATGACAGACAAGTTTCATTGCAGCTGGTAAGACTCTACACTGTTTTTCTATTTGAATGATCAAATTTTCCATTGATCCATTAAACTTTCTTTAAAAGAAATATAATCTAATATAATCCAATCCATCTACAATACATAAAAACCGTCCAATCCGTCCATTAATCGGTATGATAATCTTATGGCATGTTGACATTTTTTGCAGGAGGAAACCAGTCTTCCATTTACTCAGTCAGAGGAGATTAGAAGAAACACAACAGTTGGTTTCTGACACCCTAAAACAAGATCCATTGACAAAGCTTGTTCAATGGATTGAATGTAAATTACTTAGGTGTATTCATGTTGTAGAATGTTTGATTCTTTATATTTCTTTACCTTTGTCAATATATAGTCTGCATCAAAAGCTTAGCCTTTTTAAAAGTAGAATTTCAGAATTCAAATTCAGTGTAACAATGTAATTTGGCGAAAACAGATTGAGTAGAAAAAAAAGTAATTCGGCAAGAAAGTGCTAATAGATTATCGCGATTCTACAAGCTCAGTTGATAGCTACTAAAGAACTTGGGAGAAATTCTTTTTTTTTATTATTTGCATATTGTGTTTTAGTTATACAAACTAATATGAGGAAATAAACACATTAACAACTCCATTGAAACAAAACTTTACAGCTTTCTAAATTGAAGGTTTCTTTTTCAATCTCTCATAGTTCTTAAAAACCACTTTCATTTAGTTTTATCATTCCAGTGAAAACCGCTTTCTTTTTTTATCTTCTTTTTTATCTTCATGCATTTCATTAAGATTTGTATAATTTTAATAAAAATAATAGGGGGGGTATATATAGCTCTCTTCTAAATTGGATCAACTTCCTTATGCAAAAAAAAAATGGGGTCAACTTGATGTTAATATGTTGTCTCCTTTTACTAAAACTTGAACCCCTAGTTGTACCAAAAAAATAACTTGAACCCCTAGTCTGTTAACTCTTGGGTCAATTTGATTTAAAGGTAACTTCTTAAAAAAAAAATACAAACCAATTCAATTAAAATTAATCAGTTTGATTTTCTCCCCCAAAATCAATCCAAACCAACCCCTTATTATTTCCACTAAATTAAGTAACTTGTTTTAGGGCAGAAGCCTTTAGCCAAGAACAGATCCATAACAATGCAAACAATCCAACTTAAGACACCTTAGCCCTTAGGCAAATAAGAACTTCATACGAAAAACGAAATGCAAGCTAACAGTTAAAGCATAATCACTAAGCAATTAGAATCCGGTTGCATTGCATAAACTGATAGACCGTATGTATGATGGCAGGAAGGTCCTCCATCAGCCTTTCACCCATTAATAAAAAAAACTTGTCAGTTTTTTGTTGAACTCATTTAATTCTACTTCACAAAAAATCATAAATAAATAAATTACATTTTATCTTAGTTATAGATTATTGAATTCCAATTATCACAACAAAAAAAGATTGTTAATTCCAAACAATAATTATCTAGAGAATAATTTCTACGCATCACATAAAGCCAAGTGATAAGTGGATTTAAATCTAAACAGTTGAAGGCCTTTCTGCAACAAATGTGCCTATCAACCCAAAAAACAATATAATGTAAAAAGAAACAAAAAGAAATATTTAATACGTGCCAAAATTAACAGTAAATTTTCCAAAAAATTATGATCGCTGATAAGGAGCAAATATTCTCCTGTCATGGCACGAAAGGAAAAGTATAAAATTAATTAACAAGAACCCGTGTCAATACTTTATAAATATACAGTAATAATAATAAAAAAGATACATTAACGATAACAAAAACTACCCAAACATAAAAACCTCGCAGCTCTTCCTAGCAAAACATAGATCCCCTTTTTAGAGTCCATTATACCCTCTCATAAGATCAAACAATATAAATTACAACACATAAGTATAAATTAAGTAAAAATCAAGCCACAATACCGCAATAAAAAAAGTCCAGTTCGAAAAGGACATTATGTCGCAGGGAACCAAAGAGGAGTGTGATGCACATCAATGCCCCCAGAAGGCGACAACGCAACTGGTGAAGCCAACGCCTCAACGATAGTACATAAGCTGCTGTCTTGCCGAATTACCATTATATCCATCATACATGGCTTGAGATGCTGCAGAGTTTATACCCATTGAAGCAGGAGCAAGGCCATGCTGTCCAGACATTTGCAGAAGAGCCTGTCCTGAAAGACCAGATACAGCAGCCTGACTCAAGGCCAACTGGCGGTGATAAGCCAACAACTCAGCGGGAGAAAAGGCTTGGTTCATCCCTGCAGTAGGAAGTATTTGATATGGTTGTGCAGCAGGAGGAGGTAATGGATTTGAAGCTGTCCCAGGAGGGGTTGGTTTGCTACCCCATGAACACTGCACAGATCAAGTCAAATTAACAATATTCACTGACTCACATGAAAACATACTGCCAGCCTTAAGAAAATAAGAATAGTGGAAAGGGCAAGCCCGTAATTGTGCCGTTGCCAATGTTGTCAATCGTGGATTGCGGAAAATAGAGGTTTGTACGAATCCTGCTATGCTACAGTGCTATCGCACCACTATAGCTGATATTTTGTACTAAATAGCATATCGCAGAACAAATACATTGTAGCCATTATTGGACAGCACTGGAACTCGTTACTTATTTCAAGTTGGGACAACTTATGGGTATGGATAGGTGCAAGCATGTTTGTATCAACACATGAGTAAAACAATAGACTATTGGCAAGAGAGGAAGAAAAGATTTACATTCTATTCTTTAGGAAGGACTTTTCTAGGGACTATGATATAGGGCAAACACTAGCCCCAATACGGAAATGGCAAGTAATTAACTGACAAGACAAGCAACAGGTGAGACTTCTCACCTTCATAGTCTTCCCACGAACTGGTCTTCCATTAGCCATCTGAATTGCCAATGCTGCTTCCTCGTGAGTATTGTATCTGACAAATCCAAAACCCTTATCCCTCTGAATTCGGACCTCCTCAAGTACCCCAGCCCCCAATGCATGGAATTGACAATGGAGTTCAGCTTGTGTAACCTGTGACCTCAAAGCACAATTGTGAGTTATATATCCAAAAGATTGAGAACAATTCACAATTTGCAAAATGGAAAGACTGTCATTCGCATATCAGATTATATATAGTTTCACAGACATTCATCAAAGAGTTGATGCAAAGAAGAGTTATTGCAATTTGCAGTACCAAAAAGGGTTTTTAAAATAAAATCAGAGAAGGGTATTAGTCTCAGCATGGTTTTGAATTGTATACTGCATCACACGAGGCACGCAGCTGCAACACGGAAGTTGCAGTGACTCGGTGAGTTATACCTAGTAGTGTTAAATAGCTGCCATGGTTAGCAGCAGTGACTTTTGCAATTACATCACCCACTGCAGCTGCCTTTCTACACAAACCACTGGAATGCCTTTTTTCAATCAAGGCTGGATCCAAAACAGGACCAATGGATAAGGGTAAAAGAAACTGATGAAAAAGGAAAATACACAATTACAGATAACTCTGATCATCAGAGGATAAAACGGCACATTCTTTCAGTTACAAGAGACCTAAGAACAAGTGAAGACAAAGGTGGGTTTTAAGTGAGGCATTGAGAATTGGGTACTTTGTAAGAAAGCAGAACCATTATTGGCAAATTTAAAGACACTTAGAACAGATAAAAGAACCACAATATATGACCAGAATAAGTCAGAATGTTAAAAAAATATAACCCCAAAATCCGTCATCCAGAGCAAAACAAGCAAATAAGTTGTATCAAGAAATACAGCAGTTTTAATTGTTGAAAACATGCAAACCTTAATAATTTCTCCAAAATCATGTTTGAACTTTGAAGCTAATACTATATAAATAAACCAAACCAATCCCACTCAATACTTCAATATTTTTTCATATTTATGAGTAAAAAAGAAAGCTTTGTGCTTATGTACATGCAAACTGTTGAATATCATAAGACGCAGGAAAAGAGAAAGAAAAACGGAGGATGTCCAATAGGTCAGAGGATTTATTAGTGGGCTCAAAGAGTGATAAGGCTGTTATTTAGAGTGTATGTGTGTAAGAAAAATAGAGGAGAAAAGGGAAGCTGCTTAGCTGGCAGTTAGTTAGATTATGGAGAGATATGAGAGGAGAAAGGAATTATTAACACTCATGCCATGAGTATTTTATTACGATTGACAAGAGAGGAGAGGCAGAGAGAGGGTATCTTTATCTGAAGAGCAGTTGCTCTGGTTAACCGTAGTGAGCTCAATCTCTTGGTTTACTTTCATATTACAATACATTTGCATTCAGTTTCCTATTTTGTTCATATTATTACTCTGCTCTTTCAGAATATTCTGATTATTACTGTTAAAACTAAATTAATTACAGGGTGGATTTGGTATTTATCTACAGTCTAGCTGTACTAATCTTGTTACAACAGAAAATAATAGGATTTAGTCCCCAAACATAATAGGGGCACAGGCGCACAGCCCATTCTTGTTTCTATGCAAATACAAGCTGAAATTATATAAACCTACATATCTAACACAGACAATAACCATAAGATCTCATTCATCAGTTCATATAACTTACATCATGGGGAAGGTTGCCAACATAAACTGTGGTGTATGAAGGATTGTTTTCCGGAGCATCCTCATTGCCGTTATCTTGACCTCCATCTGTAAAATACATAACAAGAAAAAAAATAGCAAATGAAGTCATAGAGCTTAATGGGATCCCAATTCCAGTCACTGTAATCATTCAATAACTATAAACTTAGCCAAAGAAACAATATCCATAAGAAATGATGGACAACACATATTGCCAAATAGATATAATATTAGAAATTTAGAATACTCAGCATGAATAAAATTATTCGTCTGGCTCTAAACATGCCCTTTAAACACAATATGATAAAAGTGCATAATATTAATCCACTAGCACAATATGCTGAATAAGTACTCTCTCTAGAATGAAATATAAGCAAAAATAGCTCATTTTTTAGAATTAAATATTTAAATATAAGCAAAAGTTAACAGCTTCTCCCATATTTAATGATAGTATCTCTAAACTACCCCTAATTTAATTTAACAATGATATATTTCCAAAGACCCAACTTATTAGTCATGGAGGGTAATTTAGGCAACAGACTAATTTTTTATTGGTAGTGCATAGATTAAATTTTATCAACTACCTTTCTTAATATGTATAATTCAATCCGGAGGGAGTATGCATCAAAACAGGTGTCTAAAACACCTAGCAATAAGAAATCCACTGCCATTTACTATATAAGGGCAAGGTTTGTGCATAACAAATATGAAGAACCAAATTACGTGTGAATATGTTGTTAATCTCGGAATTTAGCGCGGCGCGGTCAACCCAAAAATTGGCGCGGCGCGGGGCTCAGCGCAGGGGATATTCTTGTGGCGCGGACACTAAAAAATAAACATTTAATACTACCAAATACCCAAAACAAAAACTCAAATTTCATCAAATCAAAATACATAATAGCATTCCAAATTCCAAATACCAATAAAAGGCATAAGTCTTGAGCAAAATATTGCAAAATACTTCCAAATACAAGTTCAAGCATCATTAAAATCTAGCAAAACATAACAAAAATTTATAAAAATAAGGGCAAATACGTTCTTTTCCCTAACAATAGAATCTCGCCGCGCCAAGCCGTCTCCGACACGGAACCGAGTTACAATCGCGGTCGAGATCGCGGCTGTAGCGGGGGTGCCACCCTAACACGGGTAACGGCACCACCCTGACGCGGCCTTGTCAATTTTGGCGCGGAACGGGGAGATAACGGCCGGCACGGGGGAGATCGACAACAGAGCGTGTGATATCCTTCATACATTTTGATTAGTATGGCATCATTCAGAACAGTTAATTTATAGCAACTTCCGGCTAACGTAATAGTTCAAATATGGAAAATTAAACAAATTTAAACTAGAACCTTCATCAATAATATATCTTGTTTCCAACCACACGTAATGAGTAAAAGGCTTGGTTGTTGTTGTCTTCATCTATATTTTCAAGGATTAATAAAATATAGGCTCGGGATCACAGCTATTTAGAAAGGTGCATCATACCTGAAGATCCATTTGTAAGCACAACAGCATTTTGATTGTCATTGATTTTCTCTTCATTTGAGCTACCACCAGCTCCTTTAGTTGCCCAATTGCATCTTATTTGCCTATTTCCCAGCCATTTACCTACATGATGCAAGAAACACAACAAGTGGAAGGAACAGTGTCAAATAACAACAACAGAAGCGTGAACAAACAGACTGAGAGTGAACAATAAAATGTCTAACCGGTCATATCATTGATGGCACTTTGGGCATCCTGCATAAAGACAAATTACTTCACTTGTTCAGCTAGTTCTTAATAATAGTTAGTATTGGAAAATGAGCTTTTCAATGATTTTTTATAAGAATAAGTTTATTCTGTACTAATTCCTCTAGCTAAACAGGGAAAATAAATTGAGAGCAATGATAATGATCTTTAAAGAAAATGTTTTTTCAGGATGGTTCATTGGTTGATCTCTCCAGTATATTCCAGCATACAGAATAAGTAATACCTGATGATCACGGAAAGAAACAAAACCATATCCTTTTGAGCGGCCAGTTTTGTGATCCCACATGACCCTAGCATCACTGCAAATAATAAGAGAGATGGTAAAGTAAGTTCCAAAAACCAAAATGCCTTGCAAGACTGAGTAGCTCATACTGAAGTTAACTCCCCCATATCATATATCTTTCTTCAACTTCTCACCACTAACGACGACTACAAAATTCACCATAAAAGAATATACCTATTCCGGTGACCCAAAAAAAATGTAATAAAGGGGGAAAAAAGCAACGAGGAACTCACGAACAAGTAGTATAGACTGAGAAGCAAGCAAATAAAGTTGCATCAGTAACCTCTGGACTCAAATCACCAACAAATACATTGAAGTGCCCTGATGATTTCGAACTAAAAATTAAAGGAATATACAACTGAAAATAAAGAAAAAGGAAGTCCCCAAGAAGCAAAATAATCGAAACCAACAATAAATGTGTTGCATTTAAAGGTAACCTGAGGTATCCTCCCTAGTGCTATTCGCATATGCCCAATTCACCTTAAGTGCTTGACCATATCTGCAAATGGAAATAACAAAAGAGTAAACTATTGTGAGGTTGCTATATACTAGTATTAAGGAAAGAAAAACTTAAAGACCCTTGTCAATACTGCATAATTAAAACAGTATCAGTAAGGTCTATCAAGATAGAATGACTGAAACAACTGTGGAGACATTATAATAATATTTACATTCCTCAGTATGTGAAAAATGATAATCATCCATCTATCTCCAGAAAAAGCCATATGGAGAATGCATTGACAGAAAACGTGCTATGCAAATATACAATAGAACAAGAATAAAAACGAAGTGAACATAATACTTACAGTTGCCTTCCATGCAATTGCATTATTGCAAGCGCTGCAGATGCTCGATCATGGTAGTCCACAAAACCATAAGAGGACTGTAACAGTAATTTCATCCAAAAAAGACCAAAAAATAAGAAAAAACCAAAAATATAAGGAACATGCGTAGAAATAAGAAGTAAAAATAAGGAGCAAATAAGTAGTAATAAGGAACATGCGTTAATAAACTAACTGAATTTCTACTTTAACACTTATACTCTAACAAAGACCTCAAGGTATTTGAAAAAACACAATCAGAAGAGTTTATAAAGAAGGACATCCCCCAACCCTCACCTTACATGTCGGTTTTGTAAGGATGAGTTAGGCTTAATCCAAAAGTCTAATATGACATTAGAGCCTATTAATTGGTCCACCCACCATATTATCCATGTACCAAGCCCAATAGTATACTACGCGTGAGAGGGTGTATTTGGAATTACCCATGTGCCACATTGAAAAGAGATAAGGTCTGAAAATAGTTTAGAGATGGCTCTTGAGAAGAGGTGGAAGCAAGTGCAGGGAAAGGGCTCATGCTTTAAATCTTTTTGACTCAGATTCAATAAAAAAACTAATTAGAGTAGTGAAAAGGAATAAATCAATCTTGAAATGGTAGTCCTTTCCCTCCACTACTACTATAGTGTCCATCTACTAATTGGGTCTTGAATTAGATTTGATAAGGGATAGGTCGGGACGGACAGGGAATATGATTCCACTTTTAGTGGGGGAAGGGGTTGAAGAAAAACCTTGCATACAAACCTTACAAGTCGGTTTTGTAAGGATGAGTTAGACCCGATCCAAAAACCTAATACAGGAGTCAGGAGTTCCCAGAAAGAAATCTGATGAAGTGTCCTAAAGACGTTTAAAAAAATAATAATACTTACTTATCAATATTGAACTACTAATAATTATATTTTGTGAAAAAGATAGGGGTCCTTATATAGTTGTTAAGACAAGACTAATTAAAAACGAGACATGTGTATATATATATATATATATGATCATCATTCAACAGCAAAGAACATTGAATTGAATTATAAATCAACCTTTTCTTTTCTTATGAGCTTGCACCCAGCAAGAGGGCCAGCACTCTGAAAAACTTCCGCGAGAAGTTTATCGGTGACATTTACATGAATATTTCCTACATAACTGAAAGCACAAAACGTCAGATTAATTAGGTATCAAAGTGGGAAACTACACTGCTTCTCTCTCACAAATTTAGATCAATTAAAAGCACCATCATGTAAAAGAAATTTCTGTCTACAGTCAGAAATCATGTCCCAAAAGGAAAAATCCCATACTTGGAAACAAACACACAACAAAACTGAAGACAAAAAACATATCAAAAGAAGAAAGAAATCCAACACTCACACACTACGGCATGCAGAAGCGTCAAAACCAGGAGGCAGATTTCCACTTGGTACAGGCTCCATCTGCAAATTTTCCAAAACAACAAATTTTCAAAAAGGGAAAAAGATAAGATCCTGCCAACAATAGGAAGACACCCGAAATAGAATAGTAGAAGGAAAAGGAAAAAGAATAAATTACAATCTTTAATAGATAGTAAAACAGTAGACTATTTCTCGCATGCCTCTAAATAAAATACCAAATTGTCGGACTTATAATACAAATGGTAAACCAATCAATTGCGTAAGACAATTTTAGTCTACCATATAATAACTGAAAATAATTCTTTTAACAGTTCATCCATTGTGAGATAACCATTTGTGTGCTTTGTGCAACCGTAACTATTCTTGACATTGCTTTAACAGACTCCAACAGATTATAGAAACTTTTGGCAAGTTTTTTGTTGCTTCTATTAGTATATTGAAATTTAAAGACCTAAAAGTATTGGCAAGTTATGTGTTCTTTCTAATTGGAAAGTTATAGAAAATTATGTACAATGATTTATTATTGTGTTAAATAAAGCACAAATGAGTATTACAACTATGAGGCTGCCAAAATCTACTCTAGATTTTTCAATCAAAGGAATATAAAGAAATAGGGAGATACTAACTAAAAGGAATACTAAGTGACTAAAATCAGCCATCAAAATTTTTTAAACGACCAACGTTAGTAGAGTTGCTAAATTTGTATTTTTCTCCTTCATCAGAGTTTGAACCCGATTCCTTTAACCCTGAGCTCAAACCATTTGTGCAATCATAAAACTACTCCAAATTATAACAAAAGATTACTCAAGCAGCAATTTCTTCAATGAAGAAAACTATATGAACATACACACACAAAAATCAATATAGGTATATAATAGCTATCATTCGTCACTGATATCACAATTGCTAAAAAAATACAGCGAAATTATCTATAATTCTATATATATTATGCGTTCGTATGCGCCTTTATATATAATAATCTGGTGGCAGCGGCACCTACCTGAGTCATAGCGGCAGCGGCGAGCATGCCAGGGTGATGGTACATCTGTTGTTGTTGAAGCAAAGCTTGCTGCATGAGTGCTTGTTGTTGTTGTTGTTGCAGCTTGAGTCTCTGTTGCATATTCCTCTTTTCTCCTAATCCTAATCCTAATCTGAATCCTTCTCACGCGATTCAGAGAGATGAATTGATTTGATTTCTAAGAATAAACAAAGAGGAATCTAATGAAAAGAGATGTAATTAAGGCGATAATTAAGAAATGAAAAAGAGAAATGATGGATTAAGAATCGCGAATCGGAGATTGAAATCTGAAGAAGAAGAAGAAAAGGGAAAAAAATTGTAACCTGTGAAAGAAGATTGAATGAAGTGGTGGTTGGTGATTGGGTTTCAGAAATGTTTGGAAATTTGCACTCTCCTCTCTTCTCGTATAGTCTCACGCCTTAATTCCCATTTTCCAATGTCATCAATCTCTCTCTCTCTCTCTCTCTCAATCCATCTCCATCCACTCCCACTCTAACTCAACCCGGTTCGGTTCGGACCTCACCTTCTACTCGGGTCCGGGTAACTCTTATTCCATTCATTTCCTCTTTTTTATGATAGTATAGAGTCCGTTTTGTTATAAAGAAAGAAAGTAGGAAGGAAAAAAAACAAGGAAATCAATATAGGATTATTTTATAGTTTAAATACATTCTCGAATTTCGTATTTTTCTTCCTTCCTTCCTTCTTTCTTTCCTTCTAACCAAACTGACCCATAGTAATCAGATATCTTCTACGTGCAATTGTAAAGAATAATTTTTCTTCGAGCTAGACATAACTACAAAGGGGTGACAAAACTCTTCTTTGAAAGAATTTAACATTGTTGTATTTTCAGACTAATTCCGATCTCATAACTTCTAATTAAATTGAAAACAATATTTTACTATCTTATCCAAGTTTTTTAGATTTTTATGATAGTAAATAGTAATATGGTTTATTTTTCTTTTTTTTGATAATATATTTGATAGTTTTCGCCTAAAAGTGGTATTTTCCTTTGAATTTATAATAATTCGATGGATTGGATAAGCAAAGTCTAATGTATAGTAATTTTTTTACATGGATTCATGCATTAATCAAAAGTCGTCTAGTGTATAGTAAATTTGGGTCATGTTTATGTGCAAATAAAAATAAAAATTGAATCATGTTAAACTAATTAAAGAAATAAAAAGAATGTAATTCTTCATTACTCAAAAAAAAAATGTAATTTTTCTATTTAAAAGAATGTTTTTGACATTATTACAAGGTTTTTTTTTTGACAAGGACATTATTACAAGGTTGAATGCACAAATTTCTAACAAACTTTACCATATTTAATTTTTATAAGGAGCTTGTGAGAAATGTAAAAAATGAAAATATTGTAATATAGATATCCAGTCTAACAAAGTTATGATTATAAAAAATATATATAACAAAGTTATAAATCCTTTTAAAAATGTGTGGACCATCAAATTATTAGTTTTTTTTTGTTAACATAAAATTGGTACAAAATTTTTAACCTGATGACTTTTTTTTTTTGAAGCAGACAAAGAAATGCAAGATATATTAACTCTCTAGATTAACATAATGATCGTTCAATCTATGGCAAAAAAGAGAATTTAGTTACAAACAAAACAAGAACAACAGGTAGGCCACCAAACATAAACAAAAGATTAATCTTTCAGTATCCCTAAACAAGCTAAGAGATTCATGTACCACAAACTAAAATCATAGGAAAAATCATTACCCCTCACTTTTAACCACCGTCAAACCTGAATTTTAATATGGTCTAACACCCGATCTGCAACAAACAGTTTATTCTGAAAAAGATAATCATTACGAGTCTTCCATATCATCCATATAGACGCAAGCCAAATAACTTGAAATATAATTTTGGGCTTCGACGACCGAACCTACGAGCATAAAAATTGCTGAGCAAGACAAGCTGTCTTTAAATGAAAGCACCCTGAAGGCCTAACGAACGAAGCAAACTACACCACACCTTCTATGAAGCCTCACAAACAAAAAAACAGATGTGATAAAGTTTCCACGTGCACAGAATCCAAACTACAAGACGAGGAGCCGTCAGAGATAATGCCTCTAAAACAGATGGATAGTCTATTGTTCATAAAGCGCCAAGCGAACACCGAGACCTTCATTGGAACAACTTTGTGTCAAGGAATATCAAACATAGAATCTGGCACAACATCTTCCACAACTTGTCCAGTCGAGGAAAAATATGCGTATTTAACAGAACAACTATTTGTATAAGTTCCTCACCATCGCGACCTGTCAGATACATTATGCTGCAAAATAACATTTTGTAAAACAATATAACAAGTCTCCAGTAACACCTCCTCCGATGCAAAAAGAGACCGCCTCAAACCTAACCCCCACCGCCAATCCACTGCCCTCACCTGCAACGCTCACCAACTGTCAACTTATCATTCCCACTAAGCCCTGCAAGCCCCGAGAAACGATCTCTTAACGACTCCCCTACCACAACTACAGATCATCTCAAAAAGAAGTAAGATCTACATTCCCCACCTCGCGAAATAAGAAGTTATTAAATCAACCATCTATATCATTAAAAGAACCCTTCCTAATCCCCACCACATCTTTCCACCATAAAGAAGTCCTTCTATCCCCATCCTTAACCACACCCCTGACATAAGTCATATTTAGTGGCCATAACCCGTCTCCACAACCCCATCCTCAATACGCTCCCTCAATACCACTTTATAAGAAGAGCTATATTTAACTCTCTCACCCTCTAGATCCCCAAATCCGTTGAACCCTATCAAGATAGACTTTATCCCAATGAATCCAATAATCTTTGCGAGCCTCACCAATTCCCCTCCAAAAAAAAAAGATTTAAAAAGAGTTTCGATGATAGAGATAATACTTGAGGGAGCTAAGAAGGAAAGAAAGTAAACGGGGTCAACACGTGATGACGAATCTTCATTGAAAAATCAATGGGTCAACAAAGTAAGTTATCTTATTTCAATCGAATTTTCTCCTTAAGTACAGATAAATTATAAATTGAACTATTGACCACATTATTAAAGAATCAATATTCTTACCACTTTTGACCAAATTCATGTTAATAATTTAGTGGTGTAATAATTTAGGGAAAATGCTACATGTACCGAAAATATACTCCCGAAACTGTCCCGAATACGCTTGCTTGCAGTGGCACCCACCACTTTTATTATTTACTTGCATGTTAAATAATGCATAATGCTAATATATAGCATAAACTCACATTATGAATGAATTATTTTTTATAAATATTTTGGTATCCAGTGTACTTTATAATAGGCCGCCTTTAAAATATGAATTTTTTGTAAGATAATTTAATATTTTTTTCGTTTTAAAATAATTGTTACAGTTGACTATTATGCACTATTCACATAATTTACTTTGACCGTAATTTTTTTGTTAATATGTAAATGTAAATATTAGCATATAAGATGTTTAATTTGTCTTGACGAATATTTTTAGGATATATAATTTTTATAATTTTTAAAGATAAATAATTAAAGATATTAACGATCAAAGTTGTGCATTAGCAAGCGTAAACTAATCAAGTGTGTCAATTATTTTGGGATTGAGGGAGTAGCTTTCACCTCTTAAAAGTGAGTAAGCGGTTGTATCAGAATTTGAACCATAGGCGGTTTTAAGGCTCGGCCAGCCTAGATAGTTGTTCTGCCTTTGGTCAAAATTTTGATATTTTTAAGATTAATTTAGTGCGAAATTGAGAATTTTTAGAATTAGTTTTGGACAAAATTGAGATTTTTTTATTTTATTTTTTTGAAAGCTCGGTGTCCGGTCAAAGGACCGACTAATTCGAGGGGACCAATCTCACTGCCCACTTGCGGGGACTCCATTTAAAGCCAGAGTTTTTGTTCTGTATGGACCAACTCACCGAAACTGACACCAGTGAGAATCGAACATGAGACCTTATGAGGAGCACACTCCAAAGACTCAAACCAACACCACTAGACCAACCCAAGTGGGGTCAAAATTAAGAATTTTTAAGGTTAATTTAAAATAAAATTAAAAAAAAAAATAGTACTATTTAACTTGCTTAATAAAAAAGAGACCGCATTTAGCACGTTATGCATACTAAATAGGAGTAAAGATTTTCAAGTTTGTTTCCGTGAAAAATCGGGAAAAAAATTTCGGTCTATATAGCATAACTGATAATTTAGTGGTTTATTCTATCCTATCATATCCTATAAAAAAAATGTGATTAAGAGAACCTATATAGGGAGAGGATGCAGTGAAAAGAACGGGAGTGGGAGTCTCCATCTTGCTCCGAATTTAGGGAACCACCAAACCATATTACCTTGCGACTTGCGATGCCGAGATTCTCACACTTAGCCAGCTGTTTCACAAATCACTCTTATTACACTTTTATTTATTTTTATTATTTTACTACCAGTTTTCAATTTCACTCTCACCTCTTTCTCATTATATTACCTCCCTCCACGTCTTCTATTCTTTATCTTTTATTTCTCTGCAAGCATGTAAACCAACCCTTATCGTATGCTTGATTCAATCTTCAATCCAGGGTTTCACTTTGGGTTTTATCATTACTAAATTATCATAATCCAAACGCTGTTAATTGGATTCAATCGATCTCGTTTTCCGCATTAATCGGCCATGGAGATCCGTGCCGATGCAGTAGAAACTACTACTACTTCATTTTCATCAAGGTTTCATTCTTTCTTTCTTGATTCGATAGAATGTGTAATAATTTTAACAAACTAAGCTAATTAATTGCATGACATGATGATATTGTTTTTTCAAGCAGTTTGATCGCGGCAGTTTCATATGGAATTGCTTCAATGGCAATGGTTTTTATCAATAAAGCTGTTCTTATGCAGTATGCGTATTCAATGACTCTCCTTACTTTGCAGGTACTATCATGCTATTGCAATTGCTATTGCTATTGCATTGCATGTCTTCAATTCTGCGACTTCTAGTATCGTGCAAGACACTTAGCAGTATTAATTATGAGTATACTTAGAAGAAAAGAAGAAAAAAATGTAACTAGTAATTTAATACGAGATTTCTGTATCTCGGATCGGAACAAACTTACTATATATTTAGAGGTAGAGGTAGTAATTCATCTTATTTTTTGCTTATAATTAAGACGGTAAAGAGTAGTATCTAATAATATGATATTGATTTGTATTGTATTGTAGCATTCATTTATTGCTTTTGTTTTTGTTTTTCTTAGCAACTAGTTACCACCTTGCTTATACACTTTGGTCGAAAAATGGGATACACAAGAGCGAGAGGAGTGGATATGGCAACAGCAAAGCAACTGTTACCGGTTTCATTTTTCTATAATGCCAATGTTGCATTTGCTTTGGCTAGTTTGAAAGGAGTCAATATCCCAATGTATATTGCAATTAAGAGGCTTACGCCGCTTGCTGTGCTTATCGCTGGATCTTTCATGGGAAAGGGGAGACCTACAACTCAGGTAACAGCTGATATCAGTTTCTTAATTTTTAGTCTGTTAATGTTAAGTTGGTGTTTATTCTATCACCTTTTTAAGCTAGTTTATGAACGATAAACATCGAAATCTATTGGTTAAACTGTGGTTAACAAAGATCAGAGAGGGTTATTAGAAAAAGTATTTGTAGCTTTTATAGAGGTAGAAGAAGAATAACCATTGGTAACAGGGTTTTCTTGAGGTTATGAAGAGGTTGTTTAAGCTGGTAAACACAACTTTGATATTCATGTGGAAACATTAATCCCAAGTGGATTCTAAAATTTGGAGAAGGGAATGAGCCTTATACAACAACAGTGAACTGTATCAAAATGTTATGCTCATTTGATTGGGTGCCTATCAAGACTATTGGTAGCATTTTATTATTTCCCTCTCTTGAGCTGACAAAAATGCTTTTGATGTTAAATTTGTTGTTGTTTGCTTTTATCTTTATGAATTTGAATGTCTTGTAGAACAGCCATTAAAGAATCTCAATCTAAACTACAATTGTATTTATTTTGTGGGCTGTTGTTTTTTATTTCACTACCAATTTTAGTCGAGTGTTCACTCAGTAGAAATGATGTTCTTTTCTCTCAAATATAAGGTGACTCTCTCGGTGATATTGACTGCTGCTGGAGTTCTCATAGCAGCCCTTGGAGATTTTTCCTTTGACCTTTTTGGGTATAGCTTGGCTTTCATTTCCGTTTTCTTCCAGGTAACACGCTGATATTTTGTTGTCCAAAATCCTTTAAATGGAGTAAAGGATACTGTAATTGTGCAAGCTTTTCTCATAGTGTTGCCTATTCTCCTATGCAGACCATGTACCTTGTGCTGGTGGAGAAATCTGGTGCTGAGAATGGACTTTCGTCTGTGGAAATCATGTTCTACAACAGTTTTTTGTCTCTTCCATTTTTGATGTTTCTTATTATAGCCACAGGGGAATTCCCATATTCTTTATCTGTATTGTTTGCAAAGGTCAGATTCTTAACATGTTTGTTGGTATTGAAATTGATTCATAGCTAGCTACCATGTTTTGAATTTTGGCATCTTCTATCTTTTGATCCAAACAATCTGATAAATATAATGCTTCAAAAGGAACTGCTACAAGTCTGTCTTTTGATATATACAATCCCATAAATATAATGCTTTCGAAAGGAACTGCTAACACTCTCGGTCATAGTTTGATTTTGATATAAAAGATACCGAGCTTATCCCCACCCAAGAGTAAATGTTAAGCACTTCATGTAGGTGGAAAGCAAGTTAAAGATATCTGGTGGGAGTAACTTCGATTTTGGCATGATAAGATGGGTCTGTTCCAATAATAGGACACATAATAATTAATAAACCAGATGCTTTATAATTATAAATTAATTGTCAGATCAATTGACAGTTTATTCGGTTCTAAATTCATGACCTGCCGAAGTGTATTTCTCAAGTCAGAATAAATCAAAGATTGTATGAACTTTGTTGTGATGGTTGACATCTGAAACCGTAGCTTGCAATATATTTTGGAAAGCCTTAAAGTTTGCTTATATTAATGTGACATAGTTGTGTCATTTATTATTTTAGTGTTATGCTGATGTGAAAACTAATATCTAACTTAAAATTTGTTTTCCTTTGCAGAGTTATTCTTTTTCATTTTTAATGATCCTCATTCTTTCACTGGTGATGGGCATTGTTCTTAACTTCACCATGTTCTTGTGTACTATTGTTAATTCTGCTTTAACTACAACTATTGTGGGCGTTCTTAAAGGAGTTGGTTCCACGGTAAGCTAGGAGTGATCCTGTGTTTACCATAAAATTAAGTCACAGCTCAAAAACATGAATTTTGAATAGTTGTCATGGCACCATTTGATACATATCGTAGTTATTACCCGTACATCTTTTCTGTGTTTTATGTGACTTGTTACTTGAAATACAAACACTAAGTCAGTTTCTTATTGTTTCTTCAGACCTTTGGTTTCTTCTTATTGGGTGGTGTTCAAGTCCATGCTTTGAATGTAACTGGATTGGTTATCAATACAGCTGGTGGTGTGTGGTATTCATATGCTAAGTATCAGCAGAAGAAAAGTAAGACAGTGAAGCTAGTCACAGATGTGGAGGCTCATCGTAAATAGAAGCGGTATTGATCACTTGCGGTGGAAACTAACAGTTGCATAAATGTTTCTTTTTCTTTAATTTGCTAGTTGTATGATTGTATTTGTAGCTCTCTCACTCTCTCATCATTTTACAGCAATCACAGAATCACATAGTTGGACCCCAGAGGTCGTAATACTGACATGGTGTTCAGAATTCAATAAGAAATCATTGTACTTCTGTTCTGCAAATACAGCAAAATATCAGATTAGAACATTATGGGTGGTTTCTTTTTTATTACATGCGGTGTTATCTTGACGCAGGAAGTTGAATTGTTCAATCTTCAATTGTTGTGGTAAAACATGGTACCGACAACTAACAAGAAAACATCTTATTCTATTTGATATCCCTGTAGCTGTACATATGTGATCACCCTCCCTCGCCCCTGCCATTTCAATTTTGACAATTTTCCATGTTTTTGGTTTGTTATTTTTAATGCTTATTCTGATACATGAGAACCCTTAGCAATCACTCATTATGGGTAAATTTCACGTGTTCCATCATTTCATGAGACTTATTTTCAAAATAGTGGAACCTACAAGAATTTCACTATAATTGAAATGTGTTAAAAAAGGTGTTCCAAAACATTACATTATAATTTGATCTCAGAACTAAACATTATGCCTAAAAGCCACACCCGACGTGCGCTAGGGGTTTTTCCGTTATATTTTCTTAAGCACGCTACAAGGTCGCATCTGTCTGGTCTAATACTCAAACTTCAGTTTTATTGCTAAATTGTGGTACAATTACAAAACAAAATCTTTGTTGTTTATTTTAGTTTATGCAGTCTTTTGAGTTTTATAATATTAGCTTGATTGATATTTATAGTATTATAAAATGCCGGTGAAAACTTTATAATACTTAATTAACATGTATTTAAAAAAAAGTAGCACTGCTATAATTTATACAATTTTTTTTTATAAAAGTAGCACTGCTATATTTATCAATTACTCCAATTATTAATTTAGAAAAACCATTTAAATTTATTTATAATAACTTTCAACTAAATATTGAGTCCAGGAGATTTGTTTTTCAAGTAATTATCAAACACACGAAATTTTCCAAGACAAAAGGAATTAAATGCAAGGTCCTGTATTGCATCAAAAAAAAATGCAAGGTCCTGCATGCATAGTGTTGAAAATTGATCGCAAGCAATGACGTGAGATATATGAGGCAATGGGCCAAAACGGAGTCCTGCTGTCCTTTTACGGTCCAATGTGATTGACACTTTTATTAATTACTTTTATCCACCGCTGAACACAGTCACTAATCACTCGCTAGATTGGAGGCACTTCGATGGGTGGGATAACTGACCTAAAGATTTAAAGCTGCTCCATACCCAAGGTGAGAATCAAACCCTCGACCCTTGGTTAAGGGAGGATGAGCCTCAACCGCTCAACCACACCTCTTGGATTACACTTTTATTAATTACAGTATTAAATAAATAGTGGTTTTTGTACCAAAAATAAATAAATAAATAAATAAATAAATAAATAAATAATGGTTTAGTCAACAAAAAAAAATAGTGGTTAAGTAGGTTACACCCTTCCTATTCTATTCTCCATATAATTTATTTATTATATATTATAATAATTACTACAAAATATGTATGCCAAAGGGATTGAAAGGGAGGAAACATCTCCCGTGATGCCATGACTTGTAGAGACTACAAATAAGTACTAAGCACATTGTAGCAATTAATGAACACATGATGACATTGATTCAAAAATATAAACATATAACATTACATGTGATTAAGGTTCACCACAGCAACCATGGCATCTATACTCTCTTTTTCATCTACTGTCTGCGGTTCCTCTTGAAAACCAAAGCTGGCTATTTATCTCATGTCTCTATTTTATTTTATTTTATTCTTTTTTATATTCTCATAATTGACGCACACAAAGGTAGAAAAATGTGACATTTAACTCAGCTGAAAACTGCTGTATTTCTAGATGCAAGTCTTTCAATAAACTAGCTTGGGCCTCGTTTATCAAATTAAAATGAAAATCAATCCATCTCATGCTTGGATTAAGTTTCTTAAAAAAAATGTGTAAGAAAGTTGGTTTTTTAGAAATTCTATTCTATATAAGAAAGTACTCCCTCCGTCCCAAAATATAAGGGAAAAAAACCACTTTTTTTTGTCCCAAAATATAAGGGAAAAAAAATCAATTTTAAGAATGTTTTTCCTTATTCTCATGAAATTAAATGTAAATTGCATTTAATTTTCTCTCTCTACACTCTTCTTTATAAACAACAACCAATCAAAATTGATTTTACATTTTTCCATGCATTTCTTCCAAGAAAAATCCCACAAAACTATATTTCTAATTATCATGTTTATGTTTTCTTAATAAGTGTGTTTTTTTTATTTTCCCTTATATTTCGGGACGGAGGGAGTAAATAATAATTATTAACTCTCTGATTCTCAGAGAAATAAGACTTAATAATTTAGAATTCAACCGCGAAATAAGTAAAATTTGATCAAAAATATTATAATAATAATAATAAGCTTTTGCATGTGTGGTGCTGGGTACATGGAATTTTTGTACTTTTCTTTTTACCTTTTCATTTTATTTTTAGTAGTGAAGGAGAAGAGTTGGAAGAAAAATGGATATATAACGGGTTGGTTTTCCTCTTATCTCAAGATAAGAATTATACAAGTCATGTCCTATATATACACTTGTAACTTGTGGAGGGAAAAAGTAATTAATTGTTGTTCCTTCCTTATTAGTAGTATTGTACTCCTTAGCTATGCAGTCTTTTATGTTCTCCCCCATTTACTATTTAGAGACTTATATTCTCCTCATGCTACTTGATCCTCTAGTTGCATGCTACGTTTGAAAGGTGATGGAGACATCTTAATCGTATTCAGGGTCAATATATGAACATACTGTGGTTTTTGATTATTGAATTAGATGATCTTTCAATTTAAAGATTTATTTAACAAAACATGGGATCAAATAATTGTTCACAAATATTACTGTTGTAGGGTCCTTAATACAATGTATTTATTAATTTTGTATTGAATACATGTGGTATGTTACACAACATGTGGAACACCACATACGCATGTGTCACTGTTCAAAAATAATACTAACATCCATGTAAAATATACTCTCTCCATTTATTTATAACACAGTTACAAGTTACAGAGATATCTTGCTTCATACAAATTAAAAAAAAAAATTATTTAGTAAAAAAGGGTTACACAAGAAGAGAATAATTCATTTTATTTAACGCAAGAAAGACAATAATTCATAAAAATAGTGAATTTGACCCATCAAAAATTGACTAACCATACATAAAAAAGAGAGTGATTATAATTTGTAAATGTTAAATATTACCAAATAGAATTCTCTTCTCTTTTAATTTTCTTGCAAAAATAATTTTTAATGAATAATATTTTCCTTAAAAAATTTAGTTATACGTACTATTTACTAAAATATCTTTTAATATTTACATATTAATTTTGACGATTATGCATTAGTATTGATCTAAATAAGTGAGAGAGTAGTAGTAACATAACATGTGGTGCTTATTGTTGTAAGAGTATACAGTGTGTGAGAGATGAAAATAATAACTTGAAAATTGAATCTAACTCCTCATTGGTACAATTACAAGACGCACGCGCGGAATTGAATTTGAAATCCAGATAGGATTGTGATAGGATAGTGTAGTCTGTCAAGATTATTTGAGGTTGTACTTGTCGGACGGAGACAATATATACTGTCTCATCTCATCTCATCTCATCTCATGCACGGACACACACATAGAGAAAGAACATGCAAGACAATGCAATGAGATCCATGAATGATCTCCAAAACTATTCACATTAACCGTCCTAACTTCCCTTTACTATTTCTAGCAACAATATATAGAGTTGGTTTTGGTTGTCCCGTGTGAACCTGGCTCAATTATCATGACATTTGTACGTAACGTGTAGGGATTGAAGATTGAACTATGATTCATTCACTTATTTATTTTTAAAGTGTGAAATTTTAGTTATTATACTACTTGACAAAAAAATATTGGATTTAGTTGTTGTAAGATTCTCTTTTATGGTTAATTAAGTAAAAACGGACCGAGATAAAATGATGGATAATCTCCAAATAATCTCTCTATGGGCTCTCTCAATTTTGTATATTGACCTCCAATTGAATTAACAAGAAATAAAATAGTCATTTTTAGTTGTACAAAACAACAATTTTCTTGGTGGAATAAGTTTATAAGTCTTGGGGGCAGAATAGTGCTGTTAAATGTGATTTTGAATGCGATTCTGATTTATTATCTCTCTTTTCTCAAAATGTCGCGGTAAGTGTGAGGAAGAAAGTGGTGCGTCTCCAAAGAGAGTTATTGTGGGGAGGGGCGAGAGGGGGTCGGAAGATTAGTTGGGTGAAGTGGTCGGTGGTTTATAAAGAGAAGAGTAAAGGCGATCTTGGAGTGAGAGATATTCAATTAGTTAACTTGAGTCTCTTGTCTATTGTCTATATGACGATGGCGTATGCTTCAGCCTGAAATGTCCATTTAGAAGAGGGTCTTAGTAGCTAGATATGAGAATCTTATTCTTCCACCAAGTAGATTGGCATAAGGAGTTTTTTCAATAGGAGAATGATCTTGTGGTTCATTTGAAAGAGAGGTTGGAAGAGGTTAAATTGACTTTGGAGGACGATTCGTCGAGGTGGATCCCAGACTCGGATGGAAATTTTTCGGGTAAATTATCTTATTAATTTCTTGTGAAGGAGCTTCGTGAAGAAGAGGCGGAGATACCTTTCAGTGGAGCTTTTAACTTTATTTGAGAGAGAGTCTGATACCGTCAAAAGTTATTGTCTTTTTGTGGCAATTATTTTATAATCGGCTCCCGACGAGGGATAATCTAGATTATTAGGGTGTCCTTTCTTTGGAAGCTTCAAGGGAGTGTGTTGGATGTGTGGGTGCCTTGGAAACCTCTACTCATCTCTTCTTGCATTATTGTGAGTGTGATTTGACGGTTTGGTATGCTATTTTTCGGTGGTTGGGAGTGGTTTTTTTCATGCCACCCTCAATATCAGTTTTCTTCAAGATGGCTTGGGAAATGATTAGTAATAAGAAATTGAGGAAACGCGTTTTGTTGATTTGGCACGTCACAATTTGGTCTTTATGGAAGGGACGCAGTAAAAAGATATTTGCTAAAGGTATTATGGATGCCCATACCATAGTGGAAAATATAAAGGTGTTGTGTTGGAAATAGAGCATTGCTAGATTGAAAGTGCCGCTGCGTTTGTTTTATGAATGATCATGGGACCCATGAGATTGCATTTTTCGTTAGCTTGGTCTTGGTCTCAGTTTGGTTCTGGGCGTGTGGCAGGTTTTCGAACTGTGTCTTGGGGTTGGAGGGTGCTTTGTTTTTTGGGCGAGGTAGCTGTTGACGACAAGATTTTGTATGCGTTTCTTTTCCTTGTTGTGTGGCTTGGCTGGGTGTCATTGCATGCTATTTGTTTTTTGTTTTTGTTGTGCGCTGTTCACTCGTGTGTGAGTGTTGTGCTTGCTGTCTCCATTTAGTTCTTCTAGCATCTCTTGTACATCTTGTTATGAAGTATGCATTAATAAAATTTCTTCTTTTAAAAAAAATATATAATAAGTATTTCAACACATCTCACTTGCACAGCAAAGAACTAGTCACCGAAGAACCTTATTCCTCTTTATTAAAAACTAATTAGAGGTGAACATTGCTTGTTCCATATTTAATTTAAATTAATTTAAATTCAAAAATTCTAAGATAATCTTTGTTTATAGCATTTTTCTAATGTTTTTTTACCCTAGCTCATGTGTTGGCATAGATAATATTGTAATAAAATGGATAAAGGAATTGTAGAAACAGGGATAAAGGAATATTCCCCAAGAAGTTGCCATTTCTCATATCTATGTATTGATATTGATATATTCCTAAGTCCTAACACTAACAGTGCACATTAACCTATTATTGGGGCTACTCATCCAGAATTAGCTTTCTTTATTTAAACAAAATCTCCTATTCTACGTAGTTATACTATGTAGGTTGATTTTCTTTTTTCTTTCATCGTTCTCCTTTTTAACTTTTTTATCTAGGATTAATTCAATGATTTGATCAGCCTTAACCAATCTAATATGGAAATAGAGGATTTTATCTTTTTACTCAATAATGTATTGATTTTAATGATTGGTTCGATTTGATTTGCATTTCTTTCTGAATCTAATTATTCCATTCAAGTGCGTCAAAAAAAAAATTATTCCATTCAAGTTATGGATGCAAAAATGGAATTCAATCAAAATAATTTTTTTGACTAAAGAATTCAATAAAAATAATTATAATTGATTAAGCTAGTTGACCTAAAGGTTAAGGAGTAGGAGATTCAGAGTTCAAATTATGGTAAAGGAGAAAAATAACATCGTAATATACTTTTGTCAAAAAAAAATCGTAATATAATAACAACTATCATTTTTTGTCAAAAAATAAAATAAATTATAAGCCACACTCAATAATATTTAATCAACATAAACATTGTGAGCAATTTGATTTTTCGTACAATATTGTGAGCAATTCTATTTTATTGTAAAGTATTTTTATTAAAAATAATTTTATTTGAGACGTGTCAAACATTAAACATAAATATCTTTTAACCGAGCGATTTAAACATTATAACACCCAAACTATTGTAAGTATTGCCGGTGATCTCATAAACTAATACAAGTTTCTTATGTTTTCTCTTCACTTTACACTCTTCTATACCCTATTGTTGTTTAACTCAAACATTATGTTTTGTTCTCCAAATTTAAAAGAAAAATTGATTTTGAGTAAATTGATTCTATAAAATTGATTTGAGTTAAAATTAAGTTGAAGGTAAAATAATTTATGTTTTGATTTATTAATAGAAAAATGAGTTGAACAAAAAGTTTAAATATAGTTAAAATTAATCATAAAATTAGAATTTGAAATTTCTAATTTTAATTAAAATCAATTCTAAAGACGAGATCAACTTTACGACCAAATATATCAAATTAATCAATTTTACACCTTTAAAATCAATTTTTGACCTTCAAGAAATGGAACCAAACATACTTGAATCTGGATTTAAAAATTGATCTTTCTTAAATCTAAAGACTACTTCTTTTCACATGCTTTTCTTCCATGTTCTGACTATTGACTCAATGAAGATTACTGTAATGATATCCAAGCCTTGACTCACATTATTGTCCGAATCTCATTTCCTTCTAACTAGTGGGTGGGTACACCCATAATAATCTTTTTGTAATCTACTAACATGGAAATACTATATCCTTAAAATCATAACCGAAAAAAATAATACTACTACATAAATTATTCATTTTTAACTATCAATAATACAAATTCAATTATATATACTATGCTTTAATACTTGCACTTGTATGATTTGAGTCAACTATTTCAACACTGTTTTTTTCAGGTGCATTTTTTCCCAGTACTACTAATTTTGATTACCTTAGCAGATTCAATGATCATATAGTAAATTTTCTTTTCTTTCAAAATTTGCTATATATATATAAATAAATAATTACACTTGAATAAAAAATAGACCTACAACAAATTGCACAGCTAAATCTTTCTGTATAACAAATCTTAATTTTTAAAAAACAGAAAACTACGTTCATAAACCACTTAATTAAAATTTTGTTATTCTTACAAAGGGCAACGTGGATTTATTAGGTGAATGAAAGCCACTTGAAAGTTAGTGTCTTATTCTTACAGCTGCAAAATACAATAATAATAATAAGATTATTTGATACTTTGCTTCCCTCATAATGTGGCTTTTACAATGTTAGGTGTCTTCTAGAGTTCAAAAACAAAACAACCTCACTCATTTCACTTTTTATGTTCTCCATTTCTTCTTAAATAAATGCTATGTCTTGTCTTCAAGAGTGTTCCAATCTAATCTAACCTTGTGTTTTTTCATTTTCAGATCCATGTCTTTACTCTTTTAATGTCTTTACTTTACCATGATGTGTACTTGAAAAGATTCATGAAGTTTGTGTCTTGACTCTTGAGTCATATATTATTTTATACACACAAAGTGTTTGTTTATTTGTCTGTGTGAAACTGTGAAACTGTGATCTGTATCCATTGTTATCCAATGGCTCCAAGATTGGATTTTTCAAGTTGGTGGATGAAGGATACACAGAAAGGAACACCAGTGGTGGTGAAAATGGAGAACCCCAGTTTCTCAGTTGTGGAGATTAATGGTGCAGATGCTGCATTTAGACCAGTAGAGAAAAACCGTGGTAAGAATGCTAAACAAGTTACATGGGTTTTGCTTCTCAAAGCTCATCGTGCTGTTGGTTGTGTAGCTTGGTTAGCTACTGTTCTTTGGGATTTACTTGGAGCTATTAAGAAAAGGTTGATTCATAGACAAAGTGTGGCTGCTGAAAAAGGGAAATTGTTGTTTAGAATTATTAGTTTGTTTTTAGTGATTTCTTTGGCTGTTTTGGGTTTTGAGTTTGTTGCTTATTTTCAAGGTTGGCATTTTGGGAATCCCAATTTGCACATTCCTCATACTTCTGATTTTCAAAGGTTGTTCCACATGGTTTATGTTTCTTGGTTGACGTTTCGTGCCGAGTACATTGCTCCACCAATTCAGGCTCTTTCAAAGTTTTGTATTGTTTTGTTTCTTATCCAATCCATGGACCGTTTGCTTCTTTGTTTGGGGTGCTTTTGGATCAAATTCAAGAAGGTTAAGCCAAGGATTAATGGAGATCCTTTCAAGGCTGATGATGTTGAACGATCTGTATGCAATTATCCAATGGTTTTGGTTCAAATTCCAATGTGCAATGAGAGAGAGGTATGGCACCAAACTTCTACATTCCATTTGTCTAACAGAGGTTTTTTTGTATCTGATGTCTGAGCTACCAGCAAGTTTCAATGTTGCAGTGTTAACTAATTTTGTAAGTCGAAAGTAGATTTTGCAAATGTCATAAGAAGATAAAGGAGTGCACGTCGAGTTTGATACACGACACATAATACTTTCAAGTGTTTTTTTTAACTCCCTTCGGAATTATCTGTAATTTTTAAACTCAAACACAAATACTTTCCTTGAGTTAAAGCCTGAATTGTCATTGTATTAGGCGTTTTTAATTATTACAAGAAATCAGTGACATTGACAACCTACGGAGTTTATCTTTTGTTCACTTTGCACATACTGACTTTATGCAGGTGTATGAGCAATCTATTTCTGCAGTCTGCCAAATTGATTGGCCGAGAGATCGTTTACTGATTCAAGTACTTGATGATTCTGATGATGAGAGCATACAATGGTTGATTAAGGCCGAGGTCTCTAAGTGGAACCAAAAGGGAATCAACATTATCTATCGGCATCGTCTGGTCAGGACTGGATATAAAGCTGGAAATCTTAATTCTGCTATGAACTGCGACTATGTGAAAGACTATGAATTTGTAGCAATATTTGATGCAGACTTTCAACCAAATCCTGATTTTCTTAAGCTAACTGTGCCACATTTCAAGGTAAAGTGAAGATCGTGATATATATTCATAAACTATTATTGGTAGGTGTTTAACATATTTTAAGATATGCGCATGAATTTTGATTACAGGACAATCTCGAACTAGGCTTGGTCCAAGCTAGATGGTCTTATGTGAACAAGGATGAGAATTTGTTAACTCGCCTTCAAAACATAAATTTATGCTTCCATTTTGAAGTAGAACAGCAAGTCAATGGAGTGTTTCTTAATTTTTTTGGTTTCAATGGAACTGCTGGTGTTTGGAGAATCAAAGCGCTAGAAGAGTCCGGGGGCTGGCTGGAGAGGACAACTGTAGAAGATATGGACATTGCTGTCCGAGCTCATCTCAATGGTTGGAAATTTATCTTCCTAAATGATGTCAAGGTGATCATAAATGGCAGTTTCTTTTCAATCCATATCTGACATCTTTTTTTTTTCCAGTGCACAATGTACTGAATACTGATAAATAAACACTTGTGAGACTGAAAACAACTTGAAATCTCCATAAGTTATTTTCATTTTTCAACTTATTTTCAAAAGCTCTCCAAGATAGTTTATGAAAAGAGCTTATTGCTTATGTGAAAATAATTTGACTTTATTTTCTCTTTGGTTATAAAAATACTTATATATAAACACTTATATGATAAACGTTTATGCTGCCATCATAAAATTGAACTTCTGTGTTCACCTAAGATCCCTAAAGAACTCTCTCAAACATTAATTTTTTTAAAATTCAGGTACTTTGTGAAGTTCCCGAGTCATATGAAGCTTATAGGAAGCAGCAACACCGCTGGCATTCAGGGCCTATGCAACTCTTTAGGCTGTGTCTTCCAGCGATTTTGAAATCTAAGGTATATCTGATACACATCTTGAAGTAAATATAACAGTGATGAAAACAAACAAGTAACGAGTATTCGCAAGTATTGCTTATATTATGCACTGCCTAAAGGGTCTTAAATTCTCTTTAACTGCAGGTGTCACCATGGAAAAAAGCAAACTTAATTCTTCTATTTTTTCTCCTAAGGAAATTAATCCTTCCCTTTTACTCATTCACCTTGTTTTGCATAATCCTTCCCTTAACAATGTTTGTTCCGGAGGCAGAACTTCCTTTATGGTTGATCTGCTATGTTCCTGTATTCATGTCAATCCTTAACATTCTTCCTGCACCGAAGTCTTTTCCTTTCATTGTTCCCTACCTCCTTTTTGAAAACACCATGTCTGTGACTAAATTCAATGCAATGGTATCTGGACTCTTCCAATTGGGAAGCTCTTATGAATGGATTGTCACGAAGAAAGCTGGAAGGTCATCAGAGTCTGATTTACTTGCTGCTGCAGAAAGAGAAACCAAGTCAATTGAACAACAAAAGATCCATAGAGGAGCTTCTGAGAGTGAACTTGTTGAGTTGCAACAATTGAAGGAACACAAAGCAGAAGCTACAACACCAGTTAAGAAAGCTAATAAGATATATAAGAAAGAACTAACTTTGGCATTCCTTCTTCTCACAGCTTCTGTCAGAAGTCTGTTATCGGCACAAGGAGTTCACTTCTACTTTCTGCTTTTTCAAGGGGTGACATTCCTCCTTGTAGGCCTTGATTTGATTGGACAACAGATGAGCTAGATAATTTCCATCCAGAACAGTAAAAAAGGTGTAGACAAATGGGAAACACCACATCTGCTGATTTATCATCTAAGTTGCAGACTCTATGTAGCACTGGCACTTCACGTTGAAGGTGTCTGACACGAGTTGGTGTCCGACACTGACACGACACGAACACATGTGGTTATATTCAATTATTTTATTTTCTCAAATTATTATCTGTGTCAACGTTTCAGTATCATATCAGTGTCGTGTCTGGTGTTTGTGTTTCAATGAGCAACAAGTTTGGTCCTCTTTTTTCCTTTCTGAAACTCTCAGTATAGGTTTAGTAAACATATTTGGTTTTAAGTACCGAAACAAAGCTTCTCCGTTATTCAACTCTATCCATTTTTCATTCATTCACACGATTCGTTACAAGTATTCCATTATAGGACACTGGTCATTGTACTCTTACAGATATTGAATTCTTGTTAATCTGTTATAGTTAGGTGTATAAAATCTTCAGTTTTCTTCATTTTGTTCTTTGATTGTATTTGGAATTCGAGTTCTGATTGTAGTATCCTTGTTTTACCATTCCAAATGTCTAAACAGAGTGCATCTTTCTGTATATTCATTAGTATCTGATATAAACAATAACTTTTACTCCTTTATTCCTTTTTCACCCATTTGTATTTTTAATTGTTACTAGGCAATTCAATTTGTGTTTTAATTGCTTGAACATTAGTTTAGTATAAAAATAGTGTCGGCAGGAAATAGTTGAGAACAGTTTTAGTGGTTTTGATCATATAGTACTCATGTGGCCCCTCAAACCAATTCATGTGCTTAAAATTAGTAGTTTATAGTCATTAGCCAATGAAATTTCCATAACTGACCCAATATGCTTTTTTATGGTATTGAATCTATTGACGACAATGGTTACACTCACTATTATGATTATGGACGAGCTTGGCCCATTTCTTTGGACAGATATGTCGGTGATGATATTATAGTTTACCCATCACATAGACCTAAAAAGAAATAGTAGTTTACAAATAACAACAGTGCAAGACTTTAATCTGAATATAACAACAAAAAAGTTCAGGATAATGTTCTAAAGCCATCAAATCAAGTAGTAATCTTCAAAGTGCTACCAAAAGTTTAAATTACAAGACCAAAAGATAAAAATAGGGACACAAAAAATAGCTCAAGAAAGGAACAAAAGTATAAATATGCTATCAATAGTGCAGTGTAATATACAAGTGGTATGGTATGTCAAGAAATTCTAATATACAAGAGGACAAACAATTTTAGAAGGAGATTTACACCCGCGAGCAAAAGCAACTTGTTGCAAGAAGCCGTCAAGTCGTCAACTATGTTAAGTGTGACGGAAATCACAATTCAAAAAGACAACCTGAAAGCTTTTCAAAAATAAATGCGACCATTCTTATTCGAACGAGGAACAATACTTTTAATTCTTGGAAGATTATATAGAAGTTTAGGTGTCAGCGCTTGCATTTGCAGTTGTATCAGTTACTTAACATTGCAGTATTGAGCTTAATCATCTTCAGGCTCTACTGAGAAATCTGGCTCTTCAGGCTTTTGCAACTTGAGCATCTCTACATCCTTGGACTTCTGAACCCCTTTCCTTGTGTTTGCAGCAAATCTTGACGCCAATATAGTAACACCGAGATTCTGTTTTACTTGTGCAGTGTTTGAAGTCACAGAACTGTGCTCTTCTTCCACGCGTTCCATTCGATTGCTTGCTTGTTCGTCAATGAAGGACTTGTATTCTCTCAAACTAAGGCTATTTGCCAAGACTCTCTTTTTGAACCGGCGCCAAGCCGCCTGAATAAAACAAGCAGCCCATGTCCTCCAATGATAAGAGTAGAAACGGAATGTATGCTGTAACTTTTTGCTGTGGAGACGTCGAAACTGATTCGCAACAAATTTAAGATCTTCTGCTCTAAGTTCAAAGGCTTCAACTTCTACAAGGGCTTTAACTGTTCTTGTAGAAGAAGGCAAGTTGAGAGTAGATTTTGGAAGCAATGCCCAAGCAAGTAACTCTTCTCCACAGAAATCACCAGGCCTCAAGGTTATAGAGTTAAAGAAACCAGTTCGGCCGCCATTCGTGGTTGAGCTTTCAAGTTTCCCTCTGATGATGAAAAGCATTTCAGTAACTGGATCTCCTTCTCTGACAATGTACGTGCCTTGAGTGCTCAAGGATGATACCAACCGCTCGCATATTGCGTCAAGTAGTTGATCGTCCATTTGTGAGAAAAAGGGCACCTGTAATTGGTGGCCAAAGCCATTGCATCAGAGAAATCATTCTAGTTCAAATGCAAGGAAATTATTATAACACATATTGCATAGAAGTCATGTTTGGATAAACAACTTAATTAATTGCTTGTAGCATAGGTTATCCTAGACAACTTATGAAAATAAGCTGTATGGACATGTCATAATCTGTTTCCACTTTCCATAGGTTCTCCCAAACAAGCCTTAATAGCTGAACAAACGAAAAAATCAACAGAGCAAATACTAATTGTTGGGAGGAACATACACGTCGAACAAGGTCTAAGCAAAGATGGCGTTGGATATCTCTACGAAGGTCTGTAGGGAGGCCTCTTAGGATTGTGTCTTCATCAACACCTCGAGTTGCAAGCCATTTGTACTGAACAAATCTCCGGACACGCTCTCTAAGAAATTGTGGGAGTTGACGATGTTTCATCCACTCTTCTGTATCACGTCGCTTGAGCCTCCACTCTTCAAGCCTCACAGTAATAGATTGCAAGTATGTCTGCATTGAGTTGAGCATGCTTATACACAAATGTAACAGTTCAAAAAGATTGAAATGTTTCAATGTCTCTATCTTAGATGGAAGCTTTTTCTTAACAAACAAAAACATCGAGAAATAATGCATTATTTTGAAGATTTGAAAATTCTAATTACCTGCATGTTACCGATTAAGTGAGCAAACAAAACCAAACCTACAATAGATATAAGTATTGCAAATTCCGTTTCCCAAACAAAGGTGCTTGTAGTCAAACCCTGACCATAGGAACTGAAAATACAGAAAGGAAGAGATTAATCAAATTTGAATGTGAATAAATATAAGAATCAATGGAGAAGGAAAAGTGATGTACAACTAAGATAATCGATAAATCCTAGAATCAAACCTCAAATTCTGCAATCCCCACCACAAACAATAGAGGTACTTCTCTATGAACACAGAGGAGAGAACATTATTTTCCACTGCAATTCCAAAAATTCCATACTTGAAACTTGTGCCACTTTCAGGATTACAGTTACCAAACACAGAAGTAGTATTCACCCACTTCACGCGATCATCATCGTTTATAGTACTGCAATCCAAGTAGTTAAGAACACATTTCACAGGTAAGTTTTCATTTCTGCACTCAGATTTCCAACAAGTAGCATGCCTTTCAATTGATAACAAATACCATGATGCTCCCAACACCTACAATACAAGTATAAGAATGTTTTGTAATAATGCTAAGTATCTAGAAAATTATGAAATGAAATTTGTGATTGAAGATAACTGAACATACATGACTAGCTAACAAGTAAAGTAAAAGATTGTAAGCAGCTCCTGCCCAAGCCGTCTTTGTGACAACACCGGTAGCTTTAACAATCTGAGAACTTAATGGGAAAATCATATACAATCTCGGCACATATTGAATCAGAACAATCAGTACAAGAGCATTGTTTGTATGATCAGCATGTGAGCTTCTAATTGCAGGCATAATAAACCAAATCACTATCTGTCAACAAAGAAAAGCTAACATTAACAATGTCATATAACATCAACTTAAGAAGAAAATATAAACAAAATATTGCTAGTTTTGAATTTCTTATACATAAACAAAATCAGTATTTTCAATTGCAGATATGGTACCTGAGGAAGAGGCAGTGCAGCAAAAAGATCTAAGACAAACTCAGATCTCAAATACCGTCTTGCAATCAACCTCGGATCCATGACAAGTTCCCCTCTCCCAAAAACCCTTGAACTTGGTGACACAAAGGCTGTCCTAAACTTTATGATCATGTTCAGCAAATAGAAAACATCGGCAAATGTCCGAAAACACGTGAAAACAATTCCTAAATTCAAATCAGTAACCATGCATGATGAACTCTCATCAGTTGCTATTGCTACTGAGGGAAGGTAGAAAAACAATGGATCAACAAAAAGTGATAGTATGGAAGAACATAAGAAAGCCCTTTTCCATTCTAGAAAGATATCACTTCCTGGATCAAGAATTCTCTTCTTCCATGGTTCATGATTTTCTTGGAAAACCTTAAACTTTTCATTATCAGTATCACCAATACTGATTTTCCCGTCCGGATTAAGAATTTTTGGAATCTTGTAAACTTGCATTGGCTTCTCAAGATTATGCTTTCCATCATTAGAGAACCTGTGAGTTTTTAAAACAAATAATTATATCAGTGCAAAGTTGCATTGAGGGAATTGAAAAAATAAAATAAAATAAAAAACAAAAAACCAAAGGATATTATACCTGGCTAGTTTCTCATTTTTTAGCTCCATCAATTCTTAAGATGAAGTACTATTGTTGAAATGCTCACACATAATGCATTGTTGCAACAATGTAATGGAGAAAAGCAAACTCACTTGTTGGATCAATAAAACGTGTGATGAACATGAACTTCTTCCAATGAAACCAAAGTAAACTTTTAGAAGAAAATGAAAAAGTGAGAGAGAAATGATACTATAAAGTATGAATGAACACTGAAATTAAGATGCTGCTTTTGAGGATTTGGACAACATGGATTTGTTTGACTTATAACCAACAAAACGGCCTCCCACTAACATAGCTCAAAATAGTCAGCTATGTATACAACAAATGTATAAGCAACGTGCTTACCATCATAAACTGTTTATTTAAATTTACATACACATGTAGTTGTTTTTAATAAGACAAAACAGAAGTAGATACAAAATCATATCCATATATAATTTTTCACTACTTATGAAAGTCATAGATTCAAATACTTATAGTATTATCATTGAATCAATGTTTTCGAAAATGGGACTGAATTGGTCAAACTGTTGAACTAGAAACTGGTCATTTTAGTGGATTACATATTGCATTTTAGTTTTTTTTTGACGCAATATTGCATTTTAGTTGAACTGTGGTTTTCTTTTTTTTCAATATTTTTTCATATTTTTGTACTTTATTTACTTGTTATGTATAGTTGAACCAATTGAACTATGACTTATGTGATTTTATCTTTGTTCCAGTCTTTAAAACCATGAATACATATATTTTTGTACGATAAAACTTGGGTGGAATGGAATTCTTATGGCGTTGTTTATGGGTTCTATATTTCTATATTTTTTTCCTTTTTCTTTTTGTTTAATGGTTGCTTTTAAGAAGAAAAGAAACAAAAGCAGGCCGTGTAACTTGTGACCTGCACAAGAGGCAGACGTTGACGGATCGTATAAATAACCATTTCATAATAATTGAGAACACCGTGAACGTGAATCAGTAATCGTATTTGAATAGTAAAACAAAAAAATTATGTACTAATGAATAGTAAAAAATTGACATGTATATACAATTTTTTTTTAAGATTGCTGTATTTCTAACAAGTTATGAAGCTCAGACACTTCTCTTAATAGGCGTGTCACATGTCAGACACACATCGTGTCTGACACCGACACTTACGATTACATTGAAATATATTATTTTTTCAAAAAAATTATCCGTGTCGATATCTCGGTATGCATGTCCTGTCCCATGTCAGTGTTCGGACTTCATAGCTAACAAGCATTTTACACTCAGATTATTAAATTTCTCCTTTGAGATGAACAAGAAGCCATTATTGATTTATTGTGATAAAAATAATCATATGTAGTTGGGTGGGTCTAGAATCTCTCCTCTCCTCCACTCAGCTAGCTAGATATGAGCCTCAATCAACGGGAAGAATGTGATAAATGTGCCAGCTTAGGAGCCTTGGTGTACAAGAAACTATTGAACATAAATATGGTACTCCATATCAATACAATTCTAGGTTGAATATATCGGCACTCAACTCAGCCCTGAAGTAAATCTATCATGTTTTTATCAATTTCTTAAACAAGTTAGAAACAAACAGAAACAAGTGAAGAGAGGGGGAAAACATAAAATAAAATAAAATAAAGTATCATATCTTACTTGAGAGTATTTTTTACAGAAAAGGATAAAACAACAATTGTGATTAATATATTTTTAATTTTAAAAATATTATCACATAGATTGGATTCCAATTTTTTATCAAAGCACTCCAAAATTCTTTTAAAAAAACATATATCTATACACTCTCCAAAGTCATTTTCCATTAACATTTCATTTCAATTCTTCCATTTTGGAAGAATTTTGAAAACATAAGGCAGATAAGAAAATTAATGATCACAAATTTTTGGTACAAGATAGGACTTTCTTAGAGTTGAAACCACATAAAGACCAAGAACAATCTGTCCGGGAAAAAAAAGTGTGTTGACAGATGCAGTTTTTTAGAAATCAAAAGTAGCTCCCAAAGAACAATCTATTGCTAGGGCCATCAACCAGTTAGAAACTGGCTCACAGTCATGGTATTCCAAAATTATAGAAAAATAAGAACTGGTTTCTACAAGTTGCATTGACACCTACATCAAATTTTTGGCGTCTTTACTTAAGGAGGACATTTGGATCTTATACCACAGATCCAGAGATTTCTGCAAATTTGTGGCTTGAGCTGGATGACGTGCAACCAGACATAATTCTAGAGCCGAGTCATTATGGAATGGAGTACAACAGTCAAGCAATTATGGTGCAACAGAAAGGAATTCCTGCTATCAATGCAACATGGGAAAAAGCATATCTTGAAGAGACAATTTCCTACTTAAGCCCATGGCTGAAGGTAAGGGGATCTATGAGGCTGATCCATTAGTCTCTTAATACCCATTTCTTGAAAATGAGTTTTCCGTATTAAGTATAATTTCTGGTGCTCTATCAATGATCTATATTTTCATATCATGTCTAGGAAAAACCCACAAGCCCGACTTCTGTAGAATAGGTATAATTTTTACCTGCCAGAAGTATTTGATGTCGCCAATAACTTATAATTTAATTATAAAGCATTCCATTAGAGTTTGAGGTATGCACGACTGGCGAGATTCAATGAAACATAAAGCTTCAGCTTGGAATAACAACCATTCAAAATCACACAGAAGGGTAGCCAGGGAGGATATATCCCGGTAAACGTAGAAGCACAATACCAATGCGGCAGTACCAGAAGAAAAGCATATATTTTAGCAAGTTCCGCAACACTTTTTAACAAACTAGAAGCAACTATCTTAAAAGGACTGTTTTACCTGCAACAAAACTAGAAGAATTCGGTGTATATAAAAGAACACATGACAATAAATCAAGAAAGTAACTAAAACGATAAGGGTAGAAGCTCAGGGCATTGCCCAACAAAACAGATGTGTACTGCAGTTGAAAACACTAGATTAACAAATTCTCATTATCGTCTGAACGGTCGCAGCTCCCGACTCTTAAAAATCAACTTCTGCTTCGATGTGCATCCCTTATCCCATTTCTGCACAATATGGACATCATCATATGTCAGTAAAAATGCATAGTAGCAATACTTATTGCAGAATAAAAATTCAGAAACTCGAGGTAGCATACTTATGCACCTTAAGCTTGCATACTAAAAGCTGTCACGACACAACTTATGCACATTAAGGTTGCAAACAAAGAATCAAAAAGGCAAATATTATAGGCCCTACTGTGGGCATCAGATTTAATTTTCGTGTATCTGTGTGGCCAACAGACAATATAAAGACAAGATGCCATAAATTTAGAGCAAACACACAATTTTTGTAAAAAGGTACAAAAGAAGAGGAGAGAAAAGTGTCAGAGCATGAAATTCTCTTTATAGCCTGAGAACACTTCAACAGAAATTAGACTCGAGAATTGTAACATTTTGGAATAAAGCTCAAGAAAAATGTCATATCAAACACAAAATTTAAAACACTATTACAAAACAAGGTTCACTAAAATCATTAATTAAATATAACAATTAAAAAAGATATCATGATAAAAAAAATCAAGATTTCCATAAGTAGTTGAAAGCAAACACAAGTTTAAAACAGGCAAGCATCAAGTGATACCAAGATAAACCCAGACAGAGAGATGGAACCTAACCCGTTAGTTTGTGTTGCACCCTCACGACCACGGTAAGGAGGGGGTGACCTGCTATAGCTTCGGCGACGAGGTGAAGGACTGCGTCGACGAGGAGAAGGACTGCGCCGCCTAGGGGACCGCTCACGGGGACTGTAACTCCTAGTGCATATCAATTAAAGGTGTGAAAAGGAAGTTACTCACTCAACTAACAAGTTGTGCCCAATAAAAAAAAAAGGAACAATGTCATTTATGTGTTAACTCAGTAAGAATGGAAGGTATTTTATTTTCATCAGAATACAACAATGTAAACAAGTCCCAGTAGCATCGAAATAAAGGAATCTCACCTTCGCCCATAACTTGGGCTCCTGCGCAATCGAGGTGGACTGCGGCTCCGACGTCTTCCAGAACCACCACGAGAAGAATTACACTCCCGAGCAAAGTGACCAGGTTCACCACATTCATAACATTTCAAATCAGAACCACCTCCACCAGACCGACCACGACCACCACCACCACCTCCTCCTCTACCTCCCCCTCCACTTCCACTTTTAGAGTTATGAGAAAGCTCAACCCTCCAACCATTTTTACCTGCTCCATGGAAAAAAAACAAAAGACGGTAAATAGTAGGAACACTTAATCAACCACCAAGTGGACGGGAAATACTAATCCATATCCATATTATAGAATTGAAACACAAAAACACTTCTAGCAAAAATTAAAGCACACTGATGAAAAGTTTCAAAATCTTATGAATGTTCTGGTATACATCGACATCGAAAAATATAATAACTCGAAAATGCTTCTCAACATACCATCTAATTCACGGATAGCATCGAGCGCATCTCTGCGGTCATCAAAATCAATAAAAGCATAACCAGGAGGCCTTCTTGCAACCCACACACTACACAGACAACATTTATTATAGAGTTAAATTATGACCTAATCAACCTATGAGGTATAAAATGATAATATAACAGTAAGAACCCATTAATTAAACTCAAAAATTTGAACTAAAAAATCGAATTGAGAAAGAAATATGATACACTATTTGGTGACCTAATAATGTGTTACCTTCGTATAACTCCAAAAACATGGAAATCATCTTCGAGATCCCTTTCAGAAATTCGTGAATCGAGATTTCCAATATAGACACGAGTCATCGTTTCAGCCAATGAATAATAAACCCTAGCAGTCACAAATTCGGGAATGAAGAAAACATCAAGAAATGAAAAAAGGTTATAAAGAATTTGAAGAACGAAGCTATGAAATTGAATGAGAAATTAATTGAGATTGAGAAGAGAAAATTGAACCTGAAGGAGAAGTGGTGAAGATTGAAAAACCCTAGCAGCTGCTGCAGCGGTACCTTCTTTTGTTTGTTTCTAGAGAGAGAGAGAGTTGTTGAATGACTAACGTACACAAATTTGAAACCGCATCCACATGTATGACTTTATTGCACACTTAGTAACTAACAAGTAACAACTAAACTCTCTTCATACACTTTTTGTGATTTTTCCCCCCAATATTTTGGTTTATTGCAACTCTAGCCCACTTATTTTAGGGGTTTTGATCCCATTTATAAACTTGTTATTTTGGTCACAGTGGTGCCAAGATGGAAAATTTCTCTATCCACCCCATCCTTTTTTTTTTCCCCTAACTATTTTATTTGTTTTTAGGGGTATTTAAACAAAATTCAGGATGCATATCTCGAAATGCATTTCGGGGTGTAGAACCCGAAGTTTGTGTGGAGTTTTAGGGGGGTACAAGCACCATTTTGCGGGTTCTAGATCCTTAAATGCATTTCGGGATCTATATCTCAAAATGGTGCATATACCTCCCAAAACTTCACACAAACTTTAGGTGGGTATAGGCACTAGATCCCGAAATGTAGATCCTGAAATGGCCGAAATGGTGCGTATACACCCCCCTCTAAAACTCCGCACAAACTTCGGGTTATACCCCCCCTCTAAAAAATAAAAAATTGACACAAGTTCAGTAATCAACGGTGGTGCATTTGGAAATAGGGTGTAAGCGGATCGGTTAAAACTGATCAAATCGATGATCCGATCCAATCCAAATCGAAAAAAGAATCGATTGTTTTGGTTTGGTTCCAAAGCCGAGCCGATCCAACCTAAACCGAAGTTGTTTAGATCGGTTCTCGATTCTTAGTTTTGCAATCCAGTGAACCGAATTGACCACTAACAAGAGCCCATTGGACTCAATTTGAACCAACCCAATACTGTACGTTCACAAACCAAATTCCAAATTCTAAATTCCAAACACCGAAACACAACATGGCAAGACAAACTTGTATTTTATATTTCAAAACTATGTTATAGTTTATTTGATTTAAGTTATTACACCCCTAACTTGGAAATGTAGTATAGTAATACCACCCTATATTACTCAAATAGCAGTTGCCAAACTGACATGCGGTTCCAAACTCTTCTATTGCCACACCGATTGTTATGCTCTTATATCTCTTAAAATTGAAATCTCTCGACCACCATCTCACGCAACAACCATCCCCGCTCATCTCTTCTCTCTTGCATGACCAATCGTGAAAGGTTCAAGTAATAGTATATAAGAGGTTATTTTTTGTTTTGAAGCAAGTATAAAGAGGTTTTAAATTCAATTTTTCTTTTGAAGTAGTTTAGTAATTAGAAATTCTATTTGAAAGTGGAAAAGTGTGACAACTAAGTTCTAACCTCCTCTTTCTATATATATTATATGATGTCTAACTAATTGAGTTAAACTTATGTGAGGTTTTAAATTCAATCCTTAGTAACTCCATTTGTAAACTCAAACAAAAAGAAATTTCAATCCTTATATAATATTTTATTTTTTGAACAGCAAATATATATTATTAATAAGCAGATCTCCGTACAAACGAACAGAGAAATGTAAATTGACCACTGTTCAACTGACCAAAATCTCTTAGGGTGCGTTTGATCTGCTAAAAAACAAGGGACTAGACATGACAACTTCTGCTGTACTGTGTTTGATTTGAAAACTGCCACTAGGACTGGACAAACTGGGGGTCAAGGGACTGAACAAAATCAAATATTCTTGTCCCGCACCGAACCATGGGACAACTTTTTGTCCTCAGCACAACTTTTCTAAATCACCAAAATAACATTTTCTTCATCAAATATCATACAAGACAAAATTTGTTTAATACCATAAATATTTGTCATGTGTTGTTCTATCTTTTACTATTCTATACTGTTCTGTCCAGTACTTTCATTTTACAGATCAAACAGACCCTTAGTAATTGTACATTTACCTCTTACTCACACCCTAATAGTAAATTAGTAATCCAATTCCAACACACCTAATCCAAACTCCACCAACCACGCACACTTCTCAGTCTAGTTACTAACCAAAGTCCGTTCATAATATTGTAGTGTCGTCTATTCACTCACTAATCAATCAAAATCTCAGTGGAAGGTGAAACAAAGATGGAGTATCCAGCTACCAAATACGACGTCATTGTCATCGGCGCCGGCGTCATGGGCAGTTCAACCGCTTATCATGCAGCTCAAAGGGGTCTCAAAACCCTGTTACTTGAACAATTCGACTTCCTCCATCACCGTGGCTCCTCCCACGGCGAATCCCGCAACATCCGTGCAGCCTACCCGGAACACTACTACTCCTCTTTGGTCATCAAATCCTACCAACTCTGGGAACAAGCCCAAGCCCAAGCGGGCTTCAACGTCTATTACAAGGCCCATCACTTCGACATGGGCCCATCAAACGATCCCACTATTCTTTCCATCGTTGAAAATTTCCGCCAAAACAACCTCCCCTTTCAACTCCTCCGCCGTGAACAAGTCAATGAGAAATTCTCCGGCAGGGTCGACATCCCAGACGATTGGGTTGGGCTGTCAACTGAATACGGCGGCCTAATCAAAGCAACAAAAGCTGTTACAATGTTTCAGACACTGGCACGTAACCACGGTGCTGTGTTAAGGGACAATATGGAAGTCACAGACATCAAAAAAGACGGTGGTGGCGTTGTTGTTTTAACCGCGAACGGTGAAAATTTTCGCGGTAGAAAATGCGTGGTTACAGTTGGAGCATGGGCGAACAAATTAGTGAAGAAGATTAGTGGGATTGAACTTCCGATTCAACCATTGGAAACTCTTCTTTGTTATTGGAGAGTAAAGGAAGGACACGAAGGTAAATTCACAATTAGCGGTGATTTTCCGACGTTTTCTAGCTTTGGTAAGGTTTTGTTGTATGGATCACCGAGTTTGGAGTTTCCGGGTTTGATTAAAGTGGCGGTTCACGATGGTAACCCGTGTGACCCGGATAAGAGACCGTGGGGCTCCGGTGTGATGATGAATGAGATGAAAGAATGGATTGAAGGGAGATTTGGTGGGTTGGTTGATTCAAGTGAGCCTGTGGTGAAACTATCTTGTATGTATTCTATGACTCCTGATGAGGATTTTGTCATTGATTTTTTGGGTGGTGAGTTTGGGAAAAATGTGGTTTTGGGTGCTGGGTTTTCGGGTCATGGGTTTAAGATGGCTCCGGTTATTGGGAAGATATTGAGTGAGCTTGTGGTGGATGGTGAAACAAATGAGGTTGATTTGAAACACTTTAGGATTGGAAGATTTGATAAGACCTCCAAAGATTAGGTAACTTATTGTCTTTGATTTTTAGTTACTGAAATTAAGATTATGTTTTGGTTATAATATGTAAAATATGTGTTGAATGTGAATGTTGGTGTACTTGTACTCTTGTAGTTTTATTTCAATTTAGTGTTATGCTCCAAAAACAAATGGTTTTGGTCAACATGGGATGGTCTTGGTCATATGAATTTGTTTCCTGTTGTTTTAGGCTTTTAGCTACTACTAGTCTCTTTTATTGGCCTATTTCTTTATTCTAATTCCATTTGAATCCTCTGTTTCTTTCTTAGTTCGACTCTTTATGTTAAATTGTTCCAATTTAAAGGTTTATAGTTTTTTATAATAATTGTTCCAATTTGTAGAATCACTTCACACAATTAACGGTTTTGTTATAGTTTTTTTCTTCTTTTACTAAAGGTGGTTATAGTTTATGGAAATTTATCTGGTAATATAAGCACACCTTATAAAATTATTTCATAGTACCAAGTTAAAGTACACCTGTGTGATCAATTTTGATGTCTAATGGAGACAATGAGATTTGAACCACACCAATTCGTCTATTCTCATTGTTCTGGGATGGTAGAAGTTGAACAATTTTGTACATTTGGTTTTAGTATTTGCTAATATTTCCTCACGTAAATCTTTTCATAAGATTCATTTGGTTCACAAATCATCAAAGAAAGATTAGGGGCGCACTATGTATCATTTCAGAATCTAATGAATCTCTGATCCTTTGACCAACATAGAGTTTCTAAAATGAAGAAGAAATATCAAGTATATTTAGAACAAGCTAGATCTCGCCAACAGGACTTCCTATGCCCACTTATTTTTCGGGAATATATTTATCCATAAATGATGTTCTCATATTGACGCCAGAATTTAAACACATGCTTTTGTGAGAGATATAAATTGTATAGTTGCTAAGTGAATGAACTTTCACTGTCATCATTGTATTCTTACTAACATATATGCATGTGCTATGAAGAAGAGCAACTCAACCCAAGGTCCCATGGCTGGCATACTCAAAGTGTGAAACCTTAATGTGAGGGTAATGAATCAAATTTCATGGAGAGCACTAAGTCAAGCTTCAGCAAAGGCAACAACTCTTGGAATAAAAGTAGTTGGGATATATTTTCTTTATAAATAATTATCTTTAAGGCAACAACTCTTGCAATTATCTTTTAATTTAAGTTCTTGTTATGAGTAAGTTATATCTTTTAATAGCAAATTTTGATAGGAATCTCAGATTTTAAGACAACTCAAGCAAGACTTTAAGCCTCCGAAAAATAAAAGTAAATAAAAAATTACCAAGAAAAAAAAAAGTTCATCATAAGTCATATATATAAGTTGAATAGAAAAAGTCTCGGATAAAAAACTTAAAGGACTCTTAAAAAAAATTATAAAAATGAGACAACAATTTTGCAACTCCTAAAGAAATTTAAATAAAAGTCGTTTTAGGCCTCAAAGAAAAAGACCACACTTTAAAGTTCACTTTATGTCTTATTTAGTGTTGAGTCGGCCCTGATCGTTTTATTATATCAAGTTGATATCAATAATTCAATTATCAAAAAATAAAATATATAATATAATAAGAGGAACATCTAATGAGATCAAATTGAGAAAGTTGAACTACAGAAGAGGACCCATTTTCAAGAGTTTAATCAAATAAAAGTGAAATAAATCAATAATTAGTAGTACTAAACTTTGGTCCCCATTCTAACTCCATCTTTGCTAACTATACATATCCCCTAAACTCTATTAAAATCCCATAAATTGCCATAGATCACGATCGGTGTCAAGTGTCAACATCAAAGTTATTGGTGTCACTATTGTGCATTATTTCCATATTGTCATATTTGGTGTAACATGAACATAATAGCGCATGCATGGCTTCCATTAGTACTAAAAGTAAACGCAAAAAAACAACACATGTATGTCATGTACTAACATGCATGGGCACCAAAAAAGATTCCAACCTATCTATAAACAAATGCAACACATATACACTACAGCATCATCACACTCACTCCTTTGTAACCAAAAAAAATCATACTCACTCCTTTCTCTTGTCAACAAATAATTTTTATATATCAATGGAGGATACTCAATTCGACGTGATTATCGTCGGAGCCGGCGTCATGGGAAGCTCCACCGCCTACCAAGCAGCCAAAAGTGGCCTCAAAACACTCTTACTCGAACAATTCGATTTCCTCCACCACCGTGGCTCTTCCCACGGTGAATCCCGCACAATTCGCGCCACCTATTTTCAACCCCATTACTACCCTTTGGTAATCAAATCCTACAAGCTTTGGAAAGAGGCCCAGGCCCAAGTGGGCTACGACGTTTACTTCAAGGCCCAACACTTAGACATGGGCCAATTCAACGAGCCAACAATCCGCTCCGTCATTGAAAACTGCCACAAACACAACATCCCCCACAAGCTCATCAACCACAAACAAGTTGCCGAGAAATTCGCCGGAAAATTCAACTTACCGGAAAATTGGGTTGGCCTGTCTACAGAACTTGGTGGTATACTAAAGCCCACGAAAGCCGTTGCCATGTTTCAGACACTAGCTTACAAAAACGGTGCTGTTTTGAAAGACAACACAGAGGTAATAGATATAAAAAACGACAACGGCGTTGTCGTTTTGACTGCGAGTGGTGAAAAGTTTCGCGGTAAAAAATGCGTGGTAACTGTTGGCGCGTGGGCGAATAAATTACTTAAGAGGATAAGTGGAGTTGAAATTCCGATACAGCCCATAGAGACTCATGTTTGTTATTGGAGGATAAAACAGGGACACGAGGGTAAATTCGTAATTGGTGGCGATTTTCCAACTTTTGCTAGTTATGGGAAAGTTTATGTTTATGGAACACCAACTTTGGAGTTTCCGGGTTTGATTAAAGTGGCGGTTCACGGTGGTCGTTTGTGTGACCCGGATAAGAGACCGTGGGGCTCCGTTGTGATGATGAATGAGTTGAAAGAGTGGATTGAAGGGAGATTTGGTGGGTTGGTTGATTCAAGTGAGCCTGTGGTGAAACAATCTTGCATGTATTCTATGACTCCTGATGAGGATTTTGTGATTGATTTTTTGGGTGGTGAGTTTGGGAAAAATGTAGTTTTGGGTGTTGGGTTTTCGGGTCATGGGTTTAAGATGGCTCCGGTTATTGGTAAGATATTGTGTGAACTTGTGGTCGTTGGGGAAACTAATGAGGTTGACTTGAGACACTTTAGGATTGGAAGATTCCAAATGACATCTAAGATTTAGGTGTATATAAATCCATGTCTTGTGTTTGAATCCTATGTCCTCCCTTTGTTATCTAGTGTTTGTAATTTGTATAATTCATTGTGTTGTGTGAGTCTTGGCTGCTGCTGCCAAATAAATAAATTATGAAACAAATTTGTTTGGTTAGTAGAATAAAATTGCCATCATCAACTTGTGCTGAAAAATTAAATAATTTGATTCACGTAATTCACATTTTAATGCAACTTTAATGTTGATTATCTTTGTAGTTTTTATAGAGACTAAATTGGTAGGATATATCGCACGTATATGTAGAGTCTGAGTTCAAACTCAAGTACGTTCACTTATTCACGCTGAAATTTTAGCCTATCTGACAAAAAAAAATCAAATTAAAATGAAACAATTTTTTTTTTGAAAGCTCGATATCCGGCCAAATGACCGACTAATCCGAGGGGACCAATCACACCGCCCACTTGCGGGGACCCCATTTAAAGCCAGAGTTTTTTCTCTGTATGGACTAACCCACCGAAATTGGCACCAGTGGGAATCGAACCTGAGATCTTTGTGAGGAGTACACTCCAAAGACTCAAGCCAACAATTAGAAATAAACATAATCAAATTAAGATGAATAAATTTATATATTAAGTAATAGTATTTTGCTTTGTTAATATCAAATTAAAATGAATAAATTTATATATTAGGTATTTCATTACGGTCCTTTCGGTAGATGCGACCTACCACACTTGTAGGTAGAGTTGTAAAAAATGGGGCGGCATATTAGCCCACGGACTTGGGGCGGATTTGACTTCAAAAAAGTTAATTTTTTGGTCCAAGACCATGAAGTCATTCAGAGAATTGGGCCGGGGGGTATCGGGCTGGTCAATTATTTGAAAATTTATGTCATTTTTGTAAAAATAATATTAATAAATATATAAAATGTTATCATCTAATTCAAAAAAATTACAAAAAATACTGTTTAATATGCAAGTTCAATAGAGTCTTGCTAACGAGTGTAGCAGGTGCACTCTTTAATAATTTCTTTAAATAATATGCTTAAAGAGTGTACTAGATACACTCGTTAGCAAGACTCTATTTTATTTTATATAATTCAAAATGTCATATGTTTGGTGAGAAAAAAAAAACTAGAAACTAAAAACATCAATTAAATATGTCAACCAGATATTTAGAGATTTAGAATTCAAAATATGAAAGCACGTTCCTTCCTAAATTTAGAGATTTATTCAAAAAAAAAGAAAGTACGTTCTTTCTTTGTAAAAAGATACTAAAACTAAACAAAAAGGAACTAGATTTTACCCATACAATAAATTAGTGGAAGTCTTGTACCAAAAAAAAATTATTGGAAGTCAAGATAAGAATAAGAGATTGGTGTTTACAATATGTTGAAATATTATAATTTGAATTTAGTATCTCAAAATATTCAAATATGATTATAAAGAGAAAAAATCTCACAAAACAAAACACATTCATTATTTTTTTTCTTTATAAATACTCCCTAGCTTAGTCATTTATTTTTTTTCATAAATTAAAATGATTTTTATTTTGAAGCGAAATATTTCTAAACCCATTGTTTTACTATATTTTTTTTTGGTAAGACCATTGTTTTTTGTTTTTTGGTAGAAGTAAGACCATTGTTTAACTATATGGAGATAGGTTTGAAAATCTTTATTTACCAAAAAAAGAGAAAATCTTTGAAAAATACAATTTCCATATTAAATTGACGCGTTGAGATCACACATTACTAGTAGTAATTGATTTTTACTTCCTCTCTATGACATTATTGTAGTAGTAATTGATATTCTAGATTTTATTTCTTCTTCTTGACAATGAAATGATTCTTTGTTGACTTTCAACGCTGGAAAAAGTTGGATCCCGAGAAGCATGGGACCCACTTCAACGTTAAAGCACAAACTATTATACATCAGTAACCGTTCATTAATCGTCAAACTAATCTCAACCCTCTGATCAAACAGAAAATAAAAAACTCATTGACCAACAAATCTCTTTCTTCCTTTTCTTTTTATTTTTTGACAAAACTTTTTCTTCAGTCAAAAGTTTTTTATCTCCATATATTATATTATAAAAATCTCACCCATCTTCTTCATCTTCTCTATTTTTTATTCCTTTCTAATCCAACATAAACCCACTCTTCATTTATTCTCATTTTCATAACATATTGTGATTCTTAACTCTAACCATATATCTATATAGTAAAAATGGGTTTAGAATTGATGAAATTTCCAAACAAGGATGAAAAAAAAGCAATACTAGAAACCGCTAATGAAAGCATAAACTCACTTCAAAATCTCATCAATGTTCTATCTCAACAACCCTCTCATCTTAACTCCGATGTCACCAACACCACCATTTCCAATTTCAAAAAACTCTCCTCCTTACTCAACCGCACCGGCCATGCTCGTTTCCGCCGTGCTCCGGTTCCACCCTCTCAACCGCCACAAACCTCCACCACTGCACCGCCACAGCCTCCGCCGCTTCAAAAGAGTTGTAACCAATCTTTAACCCTCGATTTCACCAATCATAATATCTTGATGAGATCTAACCCTAAGGAAACGTTCAGCGTTTCATCTAACTCGTCTTTCATGTCATCCGCCATAACCGGTGACATTACCACCGGCGACGGCAGTGTTTCCAACGGCAAACAAGTTTCATCTCTCTTCCTCAATCCCTCCACCTCCGGTGCTAAACCGCCGCTTTCATCGTCGTCATTGAAGAACAAGTGTCGTGACCACTCCGGCTCTAACAAATGCCACTGCATAAAGAAAAGGTACACCGCGTCACACCGTAAAATAATCAATACTCTGAGTCAGAATCAGCGAGTGACTCGGTCGCGTGTTGTTTGAACTTTGAAGTAACGAATCTTTTGTTAATAGTCAACGATTTCGGTAATTGTGAAGTTAAAGTTAAATAAATGTTCAATGGTCACGCCACGCGTGATAGCGACAACGTTGGTTTTTTTGTCATTTAGTACAACGTTTGTAAACAAACAAAATTTTAGAAATATTGTTGTTTAGTATGGTGCATGTTAGCAACGGAATTTTAACTTGGGCGCAATCGTAGAGATTAATTTTTAAATATTTTTTACAGCAGGAAAAATAGGATGACGAGAGCGGTGAGAGTACCGGCGATAAGTTCGAAGATCGCCGATATACCACAGGACGAGTATTCATGGAGAAAGTACGGTCAAAAACCGATAAAGGGATCACCGTATCCAAGGTGAGTGATGGGTTATTTATGGCCGTTGATTTGGTTTGACTATGGTCAAAGAAATGTTTAATAATTTGTTTGTTTGATTGTTTCAGGGGGTATTATAGGTGCAGTACAATGAAAGAGTGTCCAGCGAGGAAAAGGGTGGAAAGAGCAGTGGATGATCCAACGATGCTGATTGTAACGTACGAGGAGGAACATCGTCATGAGATTGATTCTGAGATGCAGGAGAATATTTCTGGGTCTATGGGTTTTGGTGGTGTTTGAGTCAGTCAGTCAGCGACGTTAGGTGGGAATTAAAATAGGAAATATTGGATTTTTTTGGATTGTATTGTAGGAAATAGAAACTTAAATGGAAATTCTGGTGGTGGTGGATATTGGTTATTTGGTTGCAATGTAAATCTGGTCTCATTGAGGAGGAACATTTTAGTAGTATTATTTTATTTGTCTTTTGTTGATTATTAGAACTAAATATGCTTTTCAACAAAATACTTAGTAGTAATTATTTGATCTCCCTAATTCATACAAAAGTTATTTATTTATTTATTTATTTTATTTACAAAAGTTATTCTCTACTTATATTTGTAATGAAAATGGTAGATTAATATTTTATCCATTTACGTATGATTTCAAAGATAGTTTTTACTTTTTTTGCTAAAATAAGTCAAATGAAGCATAGTTACTGCAATTTGTTTTTTATGTCGTCTAGTTGCTAAATTTTTACTTTTAAAAATGAATAAGTGGTATATTCGAGGTTCTAATTAATCATATACAATATTAATCACTACAATTTAACTTTTAAATATGAATAAGTGAAATTTCTGAAATTCAAATTGTAAATTGTAATAAGATCAACAACTTTTCGTCAAAAAAAAATGTCTTTTGTTTATATCTGAAAGATAAATACTCTCGTCAAAATTTAAACTCTAAATCTCCCTTTATCCAAACTATATCATTTAATTCTTACGACTTGAACTATTCTACGGACGGAGACAAAGAAAACAATGTCTAATTTATAACAAGGTCAAGAGCTTTTTGTCAAAAAAAAAAAGTCAAAAACTTCTATTAAAATTGTTTTCCAAACATCTTTTGGGTAGAAAGTTGTTTTCAAACTTTAAAAAATGGAAAATACCAACTAACTTTAATTTCTATTTTTGACAAAAACTTTTCCTTTTTTATTTTTGATAGACAAAAAACTTTACCGTATTTGAAAGCTCTTAATTTTATATTTAGTTTATTGTAAAAAAAAAGTTATTTTTAATGTTAAAATAACTTTTGAATATATTCCATTGGGCCAAACACAACCATATTTTCTAAAGTCCGACCCATCACTATACTTCATATTTAGTTATTTACAGATATTTCCCAAACACTTTTTTTTTCTTCTAAGCGTATGTTTGGATACGCGTTTGTGCACAGAAAACGCACGCTTCATCCTTCAAACGTGACTTTTCATTTTTGCAAGATGTTTGGGATTGTAATGAAAAATCGATTTTGCTTCTTTAAACGTGATTCTTCCTGAAGCTACTATTTGTAGCATTCACGACGAGTTGAATCGATTTTGAAATTTTAATTGTGTGTGACAAATATTTTTCAACATCTTTCATTTGGTTACCCCTGTTCTGTTCTTGCGTCTGTATGTATGGCGGCTACTTTTGTTATAGCTTTATTAGGTTGAAGAAGACAATAAGATGGATTCAATTTTCTTGACCCGGCCCATTTAATATCTATGAGATTTTTCTTTTTATTTTTACTTGTACGCTTGAATCTTTTAAAATATATAAAATATTTATATTTTTTTTGTTTTGACAAAAAGTTGATATAGTCATTAAAAAATATAATTAAAAGAAACTTTCTAAATTATTTTATTTGTTTTTTAAAACTCATCAACAGAGAATATAGTATTTTGAATTTAGTACTTTATTGTACTTTAATTTTTATTATTTATTTGTGATTTTTTTTACTTACATTTGTGATTTTTATTTTCATGGTTTTAACATTGTTATTTATATTAATATTTTAGTATTATATTGCCCTTTATTATGTTTTTTTACATATGACTTTAATCATGTTAATTTATTAATTTATATTTATTTGTATATAACTGTGTCCATTTTAGTAATTATACATTCAAAAGCAATTTTGATCAAAATCATCCAAACAACGTTCATACTATTTAATCAATTCTGCATTATTGCAAACATAAATCAATTCTGACAAAATCAATTATATCAAACTCAATTCTGTCAGAATCAATTCTATCCACCGCTGAACCAAACACACACTAAACTTCTCAAACACTTAAACACCCCAAAACACACTTTCTTACTAATACAATAAGTTTTAAACGTTGTTATGAGCCTAATTTATTTGATAAAAGATATTGCACATTTATGCAGAGATCGGAGTTCGAATTCGGTATACCCACTTATTCACTTTTAAGGAGTAAATTTTTAGCCGCTAGACTACCTAATAAAAAAACAATAAATTTTAAACTTCAAAACTAAGGGTATCAAAAAAACTAAGGGTATCAAGTTGCTAAAAACTAAAAAAAAAAAATCTGTGAACAAGTTCACAACATCAGAGTTAATAGCATACAACGTCAAAATGTCTATAAATATGATGAAATTAAACTGTCTAAAATAATTTGAGAATTTGAACTGAACAAACACCGTGAAAACAAAAAACCGCTGCTCCAAGACGACGAACAACCAAGCATCACACTGAAAGATAATTAAATCACAAAAAAGAAGAATTAAATAGATGTGAAAATCAATTATTTTAATTAAAAAAAAAAGGAAAAAATAATTTAGAGGGGGTAATTTTGGATAAAAATTGACCCTAAAATCACGTCTCTTAAATGAAGAAAAGAGATAAAAAGACTAGGTTAAAGTGGAGAGGAGGGCATCACAAAAACGTTTGTTCTTGAAAATATCCTCTAAATTTTTTTAAAAAATATCATTGATTACCTTGGTTTGCACGTAATCCTTTGGAGCCCAATGCAAAACAAACTGGGCTGGTGTGAAAATAAAGCCCAGACCTAAAAATATGGTCAGGAACAGAATATTTAAAATAGATTAGTTTTTGCATCAACTACTATTCTTTTCTTTTTTTGTTACATGGGAAAATCATCAACTATTATTCGATAGGAAGTACTTCGATTATCTCATTCAAAAAATTAAGTTCTTAAAATTTATTTATCCAATAGAGTGTATTAATCTATCGAACAAAAAAAAAAAACAAGAGTGTAGTAATCTATAGTAATAATTAAAGATTTAAACATACATTTGGTCCCTGTATGTATACCAATTTTTCGTTTTAGTCTCTGTATCGAAAATTTTGACAAAATAGTCTTTGTATCATGCTTTTTTTTTTTGACGTTGATCCCTGCCGTCCAATTTCATCCAAGTGGCAAACATTTTGCCACCTGGACCCTGCCACGTGGCCAAAAAATGTTGCTGACTGGATTAGAGGGACCAAAACAAAAAAATCGAACTAAATGCAGGGACCAAAACCAAAAAATTGAACTGAATGCTAGAGGGACTAAAACCAAAAAATTAAACTTATTGCAAAATGACACATTTAAACTATAAATCCTTAAATTGAAATTTGTTTCTCTACTCTTCTTTTCTCATCTACCTTTCAACAGAGAGACTCATTGCTAAAAAAAATTATCCTTATGATTTCCCTTTCAACGATCCCGATCAACAACCGCCCAACTGTGGTGGTTTTCTTGACGCGCTTTCTGATCACATTGTCAACATTCGCAATGCCTCTCATAATTTCATCAAAAAACTCATCCAAATGGGGCGCAATGATCTATGCAAAATTATTTTTGCCATGAAAGTTGGTTTATGAGAAGAGAAGAGTGGAGAAACAAATTTCAATTTAGGGATTTAGAGTTTAAATGGGTCATTTTGCAATTAGTTTAAATTTTTGGTTTTAATCCCTCTAGCATTCAGTTCAATTTTTTGGTTTTGGTCCCTGCATTCAGTTCAATTTTTTGGTTTTGGTCCCTCTAGCATTCCACGTGGCAGGGTCCAGGTGGCAAAATGTTTGCCACTTGGATGAAATTGGACGGCAGGGACCAACGTCAAAAAAAAAAAGGGCGATACAGGGACTATTTTGTCAAAATTTTCGATACAGGGACTAAAACGAAAAATTGGTGTACATACAGGGACCAAATATATGTTTAAGCCTATAATTAAACTCTAAATACGGATTCTCAGTGACAACAATGATACATGTGATTAGCTTTATTCCGTAAAATTGGTTCTTGTGACGTGATCCATGCTAAAATGTGGGACATATACATCAGAATAGATTTAACTCGAAGACAGGAGATTACTCATCTTAATGTAGAAAGTGATTCAAATGTATCAATTGACATGGTCACTGGAAATTGAAATGTTAATGGAAGGGTTTCAACTTTAACCAGACGCATTCGGGATTTTAAAAACATGAATTGGCAGATTTAGTTTAACTATATATTGACATGAATGAAACAAATCAGTTGATTGATTAGTTAATTTTAGTCTAACCTTAAACTATTTTGATGTGCATATTCTTGAGACTCCTCCTCACAAGCTTAAAAGTCTCGTCTTTAATGACATTTTCGGTGCTTGTATATCTCAAAATATTCATATAGTTCGTTAGTTTTTTCATTATCTTTTGGGGATTTGCCTCCCTTTTATATATATATAAAAAAAACTTTAAAGGGGGAAGTATAGTTTTTTTTTTTTTTTTTTTACAATTAGGGACATATTCAAACATTAGATATTGGTGTGGTTAAATAGTACATAATTCATTCGTAATGATTTTTCGTTGTTAAATTTCTTTTACTCTGTCAAATTTTATTCATATTAATTTTTCTAAAAGTATATCAGAAACTAAATTGATAGTGTGTGTATAAAGTTAGAGATAAAATTGATAATAAGTTATGAAATATAAAGACTTAATTGATAATTAGTGGTGTTAAATATACATGACTGACTTGACAAAAAAATCAATAATCTTTTTAAAATATTCATAAAGTAAAAAACTCAAAATTATATAACCTAAATTCGTCTATTTTATAATATTATAGTTTTATTTTCTACATAAACCAAATGAAAAAGTACTATAAACGCACATTCACAAAATAGAATGATCAAAATTCGAACTTCGGTCACGAATATTCTACCTAATAATTTCAATCTACTATTTAAGCTATGATTTATGGCCATAGATCTTATCTATATTAAAAACATTATTTTCTTAGTTTTTTTTTGATAAACACATTATTTTCTTAGTTAAAAAACAAGAAATTCTTTATTTCTTTTATTTGTCTAGACGCACACATAAAAAAGTTGTATCCATCTACATCATTCCTTTCGTCATGCTTTACAATTACTAGTTGTTTGGCTAAGCAAGCAGTGGATTTATTATTTATTTAGAGCACCAAATCTGGTGTTCATGATTTGATTAAACTACTTTACTTTATCCAAAGAGATAAGGTTTTGGTTGGTCTATAATCGCAATTAGAAGCAATTTGCTTAGTGCAACAACCACAATCACTGCTCACTCCTCATCTTCACCCAATTTTCTATCACACTGTTCCTAGCTAACTACTACTAATATTCTAACCAATTTTATCAATTAGTCTAATAATCAAATTCCCTTGATTTAGAATATCTGTCTGCCAATATGGCAAAGTCCACCTAAATCAAATTATATTTATAAAAAGACTGCAGGGATATTTATGGAAGTGCTTGTTAATTACAAGTTAATATCCTCTTCATTTTTTAAAATAAATGAAAATGTTCATTCAGAGAGATAGAGATAAAATATAAAAAGTGGATTCACCATTAAATGGGTCTTATTATTATTATTTAATTTTTTAAAATAATTTAAACTTGTTTGTGTACACATCTCTTTAATAAAAATAAACGTTTATATTTTTTAAATGGAGATTTCGATTACTTTTGGAAAATAAAGATGATTTAAACTCGTTAAATTCTTTAAATTTTTTAAACAACGTAACTAAATTTTATTAAAATACATTTTAGTCCGAAACTCGTTCAATTCTTTAAGTTTTTAGTTTTGTGAAAAACTTATAAATTATAAAAGGAGACAATATGATGAGACTATTAGCGGTGATGTTTTAAAATCTCCCGAATAATCATTCAAATTTAATTACTTTTTGTATATAATAGATCAAACAATTACTTCATTTAAAAATAGCTTTGAACAATTTAAAATATATGAAGATGTTTTTGGTTTTCTATCTAGTACTAAGAAGTTAAAGTCATTAATTATAAATTGAAAATATGAAATTTTTTTGTCTTAAATCTTGATTGTTTGTTTAAGCACAATGACAACTCTGATAATAATATGTTAAATTTATTTTGATACACTAATTGTAATTTTTAAGAGGAATCATACAAGTTGAACATGATACTTCTATTGACATACTTCATTATATTAGAAGACTTTATCTTTTGTTAACAACTATAGTAGCCGTTGCTTCGGCGGAATAAAGTTTTCAAAACTAAAATTAATAAATTTTATCATAGATCAATAATGTCTCAACAAAAATTAAATAGATTGATGTTATTATTGATTGAAAAAAAATTAAGCAAAATTAAGTATGATAATTTATTAAATGATTTTGTGTCAAAAAAATTTATAATTTTTAAAAATAAATTTCTTTGATAAATAATTTATTAAAAAAGGCCATATTTAAACATTTTTTTTGACGAGTAAAAGGCCATATTTTAACATTTTGAATTAAACCTTTTTTTTTTGACAAAAATTTTGAATTAAATCTTATTCAGTGTTGGATCGGTTGATCTACGTACAAGACCAAGAATAAATCAACAATACAACACTTATATACAACAAAAATAAAAACATAATAACTCAAATATATGTGGATAATATTTGATAATTTTTGTTACAATTCAATGATATTTTTTTACCAAAAATAGAAGTGATAAATAAGAAGCATGCACTTAAATATGATGGACATATTATTTAGTTCCAAAATATACGAGAAAATTAGTCAACTAAAACTAATATCTCTAATCAAAATTTTAATTAAATACATTAATTTTCTTTAATTAATTTTCTCTAATATATATTAGGATGAAGTAGTATAAATTAGGTGGAATGAGGTCGAAGAATCAACACCAAATCTAATGTAAAAAAAAATGTGACATGATAAAAGGAAACATGAATGAAGAAGATAAGAATGAGAGATTGAGATGAGTGAGAGTGAGACACCAACCCATGATGACGATGAACAATGTAAACGGATTTCATCTTGTCTAGCTTTTTGCCACGTCATTCCAAACGTGTCAAACCACTCTTCTCTCTCCATCTCTTCTCATTCTCATCTACCTCACCTCATCACTTTTTTTTTTTTTTTTATTTAATTTTTTTAATTGTTAGTATTTATCTGTATATAGTAGTATTTTTTATTCATAAAATCATAAATATCACAAATTTATATAATCATTTTGGTTTCACAAACATAACATAACATCACACTTATTCATTCCACATATATATTTCTCTCTCACTATCTATCTATCTTCATTCCTTATGATTACAGTTATTGATGAACAACAACACAAACAAAACATCATCGTTATTACACCAACAATCTGATTAATTCATACATAGAATTGATCGAGTTAGTTACTCTAATTGTTTGGTTCTGAAGATTGATGACAAACACCCCTTTTACCTGGAAACCCAAAACGAAGAGAAGAAGAACAGGACAAGGGTAATCAAATCCAGATAACCCCTTCTCATTCTCATCAGGGTTTCCTTTTCGGTACAAAAATAAATATTTTTTTTTTTTACCTTTTTTTGGTTAAAAATGGAGGTTTTTGTGGGACCCACTTTCACCATCGATGTTTCTTCGTCTCCGCCGCCTTCCGATCAGACAGAAGAGGATTTGCCGAAGAATTTTAGGATCTCGGGACCACCAAAGTTTTTCGCCGGCGGTTCGCCGGAAAGTTCATCGTCGATCGGAACTCCCGACGACAGTGACAACGATGAAGAGGTGCAGAGTGAGTTGAAAGGAAGAAATGGGTTGGGTTCGTTGGATTGTTTAGAAGACTCTCTTCCCATCAAGTTTGTTTCTTTCTCTTTAACACTTTTCATTCTTCACTCTTGTTTCTTCAATCTCAAAACCTTTCTATTTTGGGTCGGTAAAAATGTTTGTTTGTTTTTTGATGTGTTTAAGGTTTTAATTAGTTTCCTTGTTTTTGTTTAGTTTTTTAACTTTTGATTAATTTTGCTATTAGGAGGGGATTATCAAGTCATTTTGAAGGAAAATCAAAGTCATTCACAGATCTATCACAAGTGAACAATTTAAAGGAATTGCAAAAACAAGAGAGTCCTTTCAACAAAAGAAGAAGGCTCGTAATTGCATCTAGAAAATCAGGTTTTTATTCGTGGTCAAATCCTAAATCCATGCCACTTTTACCTGTGAATGAGGATCATAATGATGATGATTATTATGATTATGGAGATAATGATTATGAAGACTATGAAGGAGAGGAAAAGGCTAGAAAAATGCCATCTACTTCGTCATCTTCATCTTCCTCTAATTCATTGGTTGAGGATAAGAAACAAGAAGATCAAGTTCAGATTGGTCATGGTAGAATGCATGAATCCTATGCTGCTGAAATGAGGCTTAGACTGAGAAGCTTTAAGTCAAGGAGTTTTTCTCTAGCAGATCTACAAGAACATGATGATGAGGAAGATGATGAGGATGATTAATTACTAGTACTTAATTAACATTAACATAAAGTTTTTTCTTTTATTCTTTTGTTGTTAATTGTTAAATAAAACTTTATAGAATTCAGTACTAAGTTACTACTACTGAATTGAATAACTTGTAATTTTCTGGTGCTAAGACTTAAAAATGAAATTTGCTAGTAATGAATATTCCTTGCATATCCTGTTGTGTGGGTCTACTAATGAAACCTTCATAATAATAATCGACAAATTTTTTGTTTCTTATTTTGTTGATGTTTGTTTCTTTGTTTTTTTCTAAAGTGGATATGTTTTATTGGAATTACATTAATGATAGGGAAATATAAACAACAAAAAATTGGTTGTGTAAAGGGTGGTGATGTGATGAGATAGGTGGGAGTGATTATGAAAGTGTGGTTAATGTTGATCAATATTTAGAACGTATCTTGAACAAATCTTATCTTATCCTTCGTTGTTTAGACTATTGATACAGATGCTAGAAAAGGAAGACTTTTATTTACGTATTTATTAAGGTTCTATTATTATGATATGGCAAGTTGTGGTCCCATTGTGTGTACTCAAAATTGAAGTTTTGATTAGAATAGGATTTGAAGTGTTTATCTAATTTGGTAGGCATTTGCTATTTGGGTTGCACTTGCTTAGTAGTAGTTGGTAGGAGAATTAACTATTAAGCTATAAATAACTCGTCTAATTGGCTTAGCGGATAACATGGGTCATGCTGACTTTTCAACCTATCCTATAAGAGATCTTTTATAAGATCCATTTGTATTCCTAGAGGCCATGTTAGATATGGAATGAGGGTGGACCTAAATTACAAACAAACATGACAACAATTAAAATATTTGTCGGCAACATCCTATCATAAAATACAACTAATGGGATGATGATGAAGAAGAAGATGAAAATACGTTTCGGTCATTTATCTGATTTATTTGTCTATAAATGTGAGAAATTGTAATTAGTTGCTTCTTTATCTAAGGCAACCGATAAAAGTGGTAGAAACACAAGAACGAAGAGAGATACACCATTCGAACTCAAGAGAAACTATCTGATAGCGTATTGAAAATGCCCCAAAGTTCAACTAGGATTATTGTAGACAACTTTAATTTTTGAGCCAAACCACAAACCTAAGTATATGAATTTTCTTAGAGTGTCAATGTTCGTCCATAAGTTGCTTTGTGAAGTCTAGAGTTTACAACTCCTTTATTACACTGAAAATTATTTAACTAAGATCAATCAAAGTTGGGCCTAGCGGGAGAGAATAAGTTTTTACATGGATATAACCCAAAACAAAAAATGCTTAAACACGAACAAATTTTAAAAAAATAAAATTTAAAAGATGAAAATTATAATCACATAATTTAATTTTTTTTTCTCTTTTTTTACTATATTATTTGTATGTTAGGACATTTTTTTAGAAGTTCACTTAAAAAGTTGTGTCAGAGATCAATACCAAAACACCTACTAGATGAGAGTAGAGACTACTTTAATAAATAGTGGTAAGAAATAAAAAGGTCAAAGTTAATATTCAATTCTATAAAGGTCAAAATAATATGGATTCAAAAATCCAAAACTGAAGCATTTAAATCGAAAATGAGAAAAAAAACAAAAACAAAAATTCATGGAACCTAGTTTCTGTTTCCAGATTCCCATATTGTTGATGATAGAGGAATGGATAAGACATTGACATGATTTTGGGTGGAGGGGGCTGCATCCTGTTTGTTAGCTTAGGTAGTGACCACTGCTAGCCTGGAATTTTATATCCCCACCGAACAATTGTTTGTAATCTTTTTTGGTTGTGAGTGATATTTTATTTTCTCATATATTATAAATTATAATGGACGTCAATTATTCTGATTTAATTTTCTTTAAATGTTTATTTGTTTTGGTGCAAAAGAAAATATAATATTAAGAAAATTGTACGTCTTTTCATCCATTTAAGGTGAAAAATGTAGATAGGAAAAACCAATAAACTTAAATTTACATAAATTAATTTTATTGTAACTAAGAAAATAATAAACAATAAAATTAATTTTTTTTATTCAAACAAATTTAAGGCATTTCATTCATGACAATAGTAGTAATACAATTTGAAATAACATCGAAAGTAATGCGAGAAGTATGAGATGTAGCTGCCATTGCAAGAGCGTGAACGCTTCTGTATATTTGACACCTAGTGAAAACAACTTTAAAATCGCTATAATGCACGAGTATGATTATACAATCATCAATAAATAAATCATATTCAGACACATTTTATTTCTTAATATTTTTTTTGAACAAGCTAAAATGAGATATATATATATATATATACACGAATAAAGTCACATTCAAGTACAAGGTGTGCTAGAACATGACAAGAGAGTCTACATCATCAAGTCAAACACTGGGAATCAAAAATAAAATACATAATCAAATGCCTAAACACAATAAGGGATTATCCCACCAACTATGAAGATTAACCCCTATCTCTAGATACTGTGCCTGCAACCACCAAAACGAATGCCGCTTGATCTGGTCCAACATATGTGATATCAACTGTGTCGTGTGCTTGAAAAGACGTTGGTTACGACGATGTTATTAACATCCTCTACCACCATCTTGCAATTTATCTCAAAGATTACTTTGTGGTGTCATAACATCTTCATTCATAAGAGTTTTTGTTGGAGTCTCCAAGCTTCTCCTTCAAATGGAGACATTACAACATTAATATACATTGTCATTGTTGCAACAGAGTGTCCTGTCTCGTCTCAAATGTATTCTCCCATACTAATCTGCTTACTTATATCATAAATAGGTGATAGGTGATGTGGAGGATGCATAATTCGGCATTTTTTATAATGGGGTAGCTCAGGTTACAAAGGTTGTGGAAGAGGTAAAATTGTGGTCTTGAAAGTGGTGGTTGAGTCAGGTAAAGTCATATGCAGTTTGTTTGCTTTATGAATGAATTGTTGAACCGGTGATGTGTTTGGATCACTGCTGCTGATTTGTTTCTTGCCTGGTCTCGGGTTTAGGCGCTTTTTTCTTCTTGTTTCGGTTGCCTAGTGTCTTTGGTTTTGAAGTTTATTAGTGGAGTTTTGCCGTTTTGGTGTTTGTAGTCCACTCTTGTTTGTAATCTTAGCAGGGTTTCTTTGGCATGTCTTGTGCCTAGAACTTTTGCTCTTTTTATTTATTTTTATTTTATAAAAGTTTGTTGATTCAAAAATAAAGCTTATGTCATAAATAGCTACATCAACGTTATATTTTAAATAACTTGTTGATGGTGGTTACTATTGTAGTTGTTACTCTTACTATTGCATAATTAAACTGTCGGGAACTGTTTTATATTGTTGTGCTTGCTATCACACACACAGGGACGGATCCCCTTGAGGCTAGGTGTGGCTATAGCCACACCAACCTAGCCAAATTTTTTTCTAAAAAAATAAAATAATATTTTTGTAAATAATTTTAAATCATTTTATATACATATTCATACAGATACTAATGTAAATATTAATTTAAAGATTATTATTGATGATTGTAAATCATTCGGTACACATATTAATTTAAATATTGATACAAATATTAGTGCATAGTTTATTATTGATGATTTCAAGTCATTCGCTATACATAAAATATTATTTTAAGTTATATTAGTAGCGACTAAATTTTTTAGCCCCACCGAAAATATATGTCTGGGTCCGTCCCTGCACACACACAACATACCTTGAGCTTGAGCAAAAACTTGATCAAGTGTGTCATATTTATTCTCCACAACTTCATATTTCTTTTCCTTCATATGTTCCAAACAATCATAATAAAGGTAACTAGTTGAGATTGATGAAAGTGCTGCCATAAATAGCTTGAAATGATAGTGTAGCTTGTCCCATATACTAGTATTTACTTTTCTCTAACAAGCTACACTATCTCCACAATAATGAAAAACATGTTAGTTATATTCGATGTAAATTTAACATATAACACAATTTTCTTGGCAAACCACTCCTTTGCTAACTAAACGATAAAATTACTTAAAAAATAGTTAAGTATCTCCTTATTTTCTGATCATTGAAATCAGTTTAACTCCAAATAGATGATAGTACATTTTGGGTTAAGATACTAACAGATTGGGCTTAAACCCAACTCAAAAACAAATATACTCTCTCAAAAACATTAGCTACGGAGTACACATTGATACCACTACGTAGACCATCTACGTGTCAGTTTATCAATGGCTTACACAATTCCATCGCTTCGTCTCTTCAACCCCTCCGGTTCGAACTTCGCCTTATCAACAACCAAGTTCAGTGTCACTTCACACGCGGCCTCTTTCTCGAACCGGGCGACTCGACTCACCTCTAACTCAATGAGTCAACCCACTACAACCGATTCCAGCACTCTCTCGACACCTAACGATTCTCAGTCACCGCCAGAAAACGCCGATGTTGTGGTTCAGTACGTGGTGCTCCGGCGCGATCTGATTGATACTTGGCCATTAGGTAGTGTGGTTACTCAAGGTTGCCACGCTTCTGTTTCCGCCGTTTGGTCCAACAAAGATGATCCTGTCACCGTTGATTACTGCAGCCCTGAAAAAATCGATTCTATGCACAAAGTAAGGGCTTTCTCTCCTCTTTTTTCTTTTGTTTAGCAATGTGGACTTTCTATGTTGTGAAATCCGTTTAATTTTAGGGTAAATTTGGATATTAAGCTTAATTTGTGAATACACAGCTACTTCAAAATGAAAATATGAAGCAACAAACTTAAAGTGTTTGACACCAATACTTGGTTAATGCTTAATCTATGATATGATATTAAGGTTTTATAGAAGATAGGTTTAAATGGTCTTTTGGTCCCTGTAAGTTGGCGTGATTTTGGTTTTAGTCCTAAATCTTTTTTTTAGAATTCATGCCTAAATGTCAAAATCATTTCTGTTTTAGTCCCTAAAAGTGTTGGATTAGATGTTGTTAAGTCCTACCATCCCGGCATGTTCATCACCTATAATAGATATATCATCATAGACAACCAAATAGATAAATTTGTTAGAGGAGCATTTATAAAATACGGAATGATCAGCTTCACTCTGAATCATGTCATAGTATGTCATACTGTTTAACAACACTACAGAATCCCCCAAACCATGTTCAAGGGGATTGTTTGAGACCATACAAGGCCTTGTGAAGACCAAAGACATACCCACAACAAAATCATTTTTTCTGTCTAACTAGTCATTGTTAGTTTGATAGCATTTGAAGAAACCAAATGAGCTAACTGCAAATTATGTTTGTCTATGTGTATTATGTATACTGTTGGTTAAAAACTGGACCGTACTAGTTGTTTGGCACATAAGCTCTCTTTAAGTTTTAGGTTTGTTCAACAATCAACCTGAAAACCAGTTAATGTGTATAAATCAGTGGTGGAGAACTAAGTGTTTATATTTTAATTCAATAATATGTTCAGATAAACTAAAGTCTATCAGTTAGTTAACAAGAGTCATGCATTGTTTTTTACTATTGATTTTTTATCTTCCATAACATAAATACGATCATTTTATGTGAATTTGAAAATTTAACTGCCTTCTTACGTCCTACTATCTCAATCATGGTTTGACTAGAATTCCAAACTGACACCTTCACCAAGTCAATGACATGTTTGATTTTCAAAACCTTGATAAATATATGTATCTTGTTGCTTTCTTCTTCATGGTGGATAAAAATATGTTCAAATAAGGCTTGCCAAATAATTGCTCTTGAGACATTTAATTTACTTTGTGGTACATGGTGAACCTTCTAAGATTTCATGTTTTGTGCTTCAACATCTGTGACCTATCTACTGTTGCTATGGATTGTGCCATTTGAGATCAGCGTTGTTGTTTACTTTTATCGTTATCTATAATTCTATACTGTATGTAGTTATTGTTTACATTTATCTAGCTATCTATAATTTTATGTTGTAGTGTCTGGCTGTGCACAAATGCATATGTAGTTTCTATTCAAGGACTATATAGTTCTAATTCAGTTTGTTGTAGCATAGCATCTGGCTTATGTATTAACTAGCTATTGAACTTAAACATTAGGTCACACTTGAAGTGAAGGGAGAACCTCAGATCAAAAACTTGTCTGAGAAGCTAACATCTGGTGGGATCATTCACAAACTGTGGATTGAGCAACCTGAAAACATTCCTACTTGCCTTGCTACAAAACCTTACCCTAAGTCAATTGTATCTTCTTATTTTAAGAAATTGAAACTCTGCAAGTGATCTCATATTTGATATTACCTTTTTCTTCTTCTTGAACTATGGTTGTTTCTGATTTCTTATTCTTTTCCTTTTATCCAAAATTCACAAAAGCTTCAAATTTAGCCCAACGACATTAACAATCTAAACCTCTGTTTTTTTTTTTTTTTAAACTAAAGTGTCCTCTTCCAATGAAAATTTCTCATTCCACCCCCTAATATTCTCTTTTCCTTATGTGATATTGTATGAAATTTAACAGGAACTTGTGGATTATTTAATTCCTTGTGAGGCTTATGATGCCATCTTAAGAATTAGAGTTAACAAAAGTAATGTTACTCCTATTACAAAAATCAAAACGATAGAAATGTTGCTATAGTATATCTGAACTCATAGTATGTTTTGTGGGCAAATATCATATATCTATTTACAAGTCTTTGCACACCAGTACATAGAAAATAATAAATTGAAAATCTTAAAAAAGGGAGTTATCAGCTCTTGGGTGTAGATGTAGTCCTAGTGGCTAGTGCTTATGCAGATACGATCCTCCTTGGTGCAAGTGGTAATATGAGGTATGATGATGAATGATGATTATAGAAGAGCTACTTGACCAAGAGTTTTCTGGAACACATGGTGCAGTAGTGTCTGCGCTTGGTCTTGTGGCACAAAGGTAAGAAACAAAAATTCCATTGGCTATCTACGTCTACAGCCTGAATCATCCCTCCACAATAAGGACATGACCCAGGTGCTGCCTGCCTTGACACCACTCTTTCATCCTGTCCACATACAAATACTAAACACATCTTCCTCTTCTACCCTTCTTTTGTTCTTGTGTCTTGTTATGTCTTGTCTAACTGTGGTTGAATCTTGATCGGACGTTGGAAGTAACTGCACTAGATATTTGTATGAGTATGACCAGAAACTATATATATAACGTCTAAGAAAAAGAGAAAGGACAAGGGGAGAGAAGAGAATTGTTAAGGCAACTTGGACAAGATGAAGAAATACAAGTTAACGAATCTAGTTCTAGAAGAGGAGAGAATACTCCAACATACTCAAACAAACGCTACCGTGTATATCTAGAAAATTCCACCCCACTTTTTTATTATTTGTCTTTTTCTTCATGACATCATCCTTGTACTTTCCTATAGTGATCATTCCCATTTTTTCTACTAAACAATGTTGATCTTACCCGAACAAAAACCGGAAATATCGTGTCAATATGGTTGTTTGAGACAGTTAGAAGTCCCGATAGCATAGATAATCCTTTTAAGAGTAGTTTAAACCCCAACTCTTCTAAGCACTGAGCCTAAAGTTATATGAGTCACAATATAGGATTCTAGATGTTTTTCTTATTTTGATGAGTCTTTGTGTTTTATAATGTTCTAAATAAGCTTTAGTGAGTCATGCCAGTCAATATACTACTTTCTAGCTTATGGAGTATATATAAAGGAGTTATCAATGTATTGTAATAATCATCAATGAAATTAATGAAAATGTTTGTTTAAGTAGCTTAGTGTAGTTTTTAGCCCCTTTTAGAAATATTCTCTTAGATTAATGAACAATTAGGTTGTTCATTACAACTCGTAAACTAGTTTTTGTGGTTGAGTATAGATTAGATGTTTAAAATTATGTTGTCGGCCAAGTTGTAACCGTTGAAGATGTGCTCTTGTTTGGATTCAAGCACGTTTCAGCCGAGTAGGTTGGACTGGGCCAAGGTCCAATCGAGACTAAATGTTGCTAAACACAAATTTGATAGGTTTAAATACATTTTTGATCCTCTAAGTATTTTCAAGGTTTCACTTTGGTCCTTTAACTATTTTTTGTTCCATTTTGGTCCTCTAACTTTCATTCCGTTAACTTACTTGGTCCTAACCATTAGAAAAATGTCAAAAATGAAAGGTAGAAGCGTCTATTGAGAAAACAAACATTAGATTTGGATTCATCGCAAATAATGTGAGGTTTTGGAGTATCATTTCGTAAGCTTTCGTGATTAAAAAGATCATCGGTGATGTGGACGGAGATGGTGATGGAGGAAACTCTGTACGCGATGAATAAGGTCTCTGGCCATGTGGCGTTTTCCTATTGGATGTCACACCAAAGGCACCAAGTCCCTAAGTGTCACGTACGCAAAATTAACGTTTTTGACATTTTTCTAACGATAATTAGGACTAAATAGATTAACATAATGAAAGTTAGAGGACCAAAACGGAACGGAAAAATAGTTAAAGGATAAAAAAGGAACGAAAAAATAGTTAAAGGACCAAAACGAAACGAAAAATAATTAAAGGACCAAAATGAAATCTTGAAAATATGTAGAGGACCAAAAGTATATTTAAGCCAACATTATTTATACCAGCCAAAATAATATGGTTTTCATCCCGTAATTATAACTCAGTTTGTAGCTTCAAATCCTGAATTTCTCATTTTTTTCACACTTAAAGTGTATAAATTTGGTCATTAAATTTAGTCACTACTCACTAGATAAAACTATTCTTTAGTCATGCTAAACTAATTACGTGGGAAGTGTGTGATTTTTCATGTTGTTTGGTGTATGTGTCGCTCCACGTTTGGCTATATTTTTCCTTTTAAGTGACATTACTTGTTACTTCTATCCACACGTGAAATACCTTCCGAACATTTGCCTACGTGCTTATAGTTGTTTCAGTTAGTGATGCTATGAACATGGAATACAAATAAAATATCAAATTGTCAAATTTTTATGAGCTTTGACCGATTCTACGAGCCTGGTGGATCTTAGTAAACTTGAAAAATATTCGAGTAAAACACGTTATGATTTTCGATAATCAAGTTATTTATTTTTACATATAAACATCATTTTCCTCATTTGTTATGTACTTATGTTTCTATGATTGCTACCCATATTTGCAATTGAATCGTACTACTAGACAAAGCCAGTCCGCAAATCAGATTCAATTTTCAACATGTCCCAATTCCATTCACCATACTCAAATTAAAATTTTAAAATAGAAAAACACCTCCAACATGTTGGAACTTGAATAAAGAATGAAATTGAGTAAAAATTATTGCACTTCACTTCTATGTAAATTTCAAATGATATTAGTGTAATACCCTAATTTTGCGCTTTTTAAAAATAAATATTTTATTTAAAAAATCATTTCTTATTTTCATGAGAAATACAAAAAAATAGTTTTTTCGATAATTTTGTTTTACAATTTATTCATTTTTCTTTATTTCTTTTAATTTGTCGCAATTTATCTTTTTACGCGAAAAATATCAAAAATAATCAAAAATAGTTTTTATCTCTTTATTTAAGTTTATATTTCATTTTTATATTTTTCTACATTTTTTATTCATTTTTTCTTATTGATTTTGACTTTTTTTTATCATTTTATAAAAATTCTTTGCTTTTGACCAATCACATTGCGACACCTCATCATCTCCACCTCATAATCATTTTATTACACAAATACCACTCACTTAATCCTACCACTATAAATACAAACCTCACATCACTCAATCATTACCAATCATTTTTCACAAATCCCAATATAAAAAATCAGAAAATCACATCCTCCTTCCTCCACCAACACTTTTCCGGCGCCACCGCCGGAATCCCAAAACCACCACCGGAATTCCAAATTCCGGCGACCCAAAAATCTTCCAAAATCAACAATCAAATACTCATTTCTTATTATTTTGACCCTCCTGAGTCCGAATCCACCCTCCGTTTCGTCCAAAACGCACTGCAAGTGGTCCGAATCTAGCTTCAAAGTGACGGAAAAAATCAAGTATTCCGATCTGAGCGTTTCGTGCCAAAACAAAGGTAGATAAAGATTGTTTCATGCTTATAACACTTCTCTGAATGTAAATCAATCGCCATTTATGTTTGTTTGTACACGAAACTCATTTTTGAATATTTAGATCCAAACTTTCGTGGTCTTTTTCTCTCTGTACAAACACCGATTCTGAAAAATAATGGTAAATTTGAGTTCTACGCGGAAAATACTATCAAATCGATTACTCATTTGCATGATTCGGTGATCGTTTGGCATGTTGTTGTTTTGAAACCAATCTCCGTCGTGCTTCCATGGAGGTTTCTGTTATGTGAGCACAAGGTTGAAGAAGAGTCCCTGCCACTTGTCAGCTTCTGGTTGGCTCGGTGGTGAGGCCTCTTTTTTTTGTTTTTTTTTATTATTTTATTTGTTTTATTTGTTATTTGAAGAGTTTTTTTAAATGGATAAAAAGTAAACGGGTCCATGTAGTACAGTTTGCGTCCGAGATTTATTTTTTATTTCAAACAACTAAAAAAGAAATTCATTGATTAAAATAAAAGTGAGAAAGTGTCTGCCGCACGGCTTGTCTCCGACTCTATTTTTATTTTAATTAATAAAGTTATAAGAATATTTCATCTGATGTTCAATTAATTATTATGATTTATTTGACTGTATGCGCTATTTAATTTGTCTGAACTGTGATATCATTGAAAAAGCTTCGATTGAAATGAGCATAAACGGGTCCCTGCCGAACGGCTTGCGTCTGTGAGTTATGTTCGTGTCAATCAGAGGGAAACTTGTTAATTGAAAAGGATTAAGGAAGTGTCTGCCGAACGGCTTGTCTCTGACTTAATTCCTCTTAATTAACGAAGTTCATATTTAACTGCTATGTGATGTTCGATCTTTTATTTCGCAGTTATTCTTGAATTTTGTTATTACTTGTGCATACTATATTTTGTGCATTTAACTGGTCAACGTCATCACTGTTATCATATCATTCATGTGCATTCATATATGCATATATCTCTTCTACCTTTCTTTTTCTTTTCTTTTTAGTTCTGATCTGAAAATGTGAAACTCTTTTCTGTTACAAGAGGAATGAGAATAAATCCGGTCCCTGACGTACTGCTTGTGTCTGTGAATTATTCTCATCCCGTTTAAACTAGAACTTTGTTAATTAAAGAGAATGAGGAGGTGTCTGCCGGACGGCTTGTCTCTGATTCATCTCACTTTAATTAATAAAGTTTAATTAATTTATTTGAATGAAAAGGGGATGTACGGTGAGTGACCTGCTTCTCTGGATAGTTCAGTCCATGCTGCACTGCTTGTGTCTGTAACTTATCCTCATTCACTAAACAATCTTGGAAACTCCTAAAAAATACTCAACCCACTCAACTGTTTTTCCTGCCCTTGTGCAGTCAACTCTTTTTCAACTTTCAAACCTTTTTTTAACTTGTTTTCTTAAACGGATGACGCTTTATCCATTCCCCTGCTACAGACAAATGCTTAAGCCTCCGAAGCGAGCATACAAGCATACTGTTGTATCAGTGGAATGCGACCTAAGCATTGTTCACTAAAAACAACCAACACACAAATCTTTCTTTTCAGGAAGAACTACGTGAGCTTTGACTTCCTCATTGTACTTGGGGGATACGTAGGAGCGAGAGCCTCTCTCGTCAAGCCAAATAATAAAAATCTCTTTTTTTTCTTTCCCTTTTTGTCTGTTCAATATGCGGTAATTTAATTCTTTTATGCGGTTATCTCTGTTTATGCAAACCAAAATTCCTCAAATGGTTCCCGTTGAGTACAACGGATATGAGGGGGTGTTAACGTCTTCCCCTCATGTAACCAACTCCCGAACCCGATCTTTTCAAGGTTTTATCATTATTTTCCTTTCCCCTCACGGGATAAATAAAATATGGTGGCGGCTTCATTGTTTACATTTGTGCATTGCATCTTATCATTGCATATCTGTATATTTTTTGCGCCGGGTACTACAGCTGGCGACTTCACTGGGGACACTTATGTAGAGAGTTAAGCCTAGTTTGAGGCTTTTGGTTTGCTTATGTCAGGTTAGCCGTATCTGTCCTATCTTTTACTTTACCGCAAAATATTGAACTGTCTGGATTTGCTGGCTTTGTCTTCTTTTCTACTCTTATTTTTCTTTTTTGCCTTCATGGCTTGGTTCTTGGTTACTGTGTGCTTGGTCCATCACCGGGCCTGAGAGAAACTTAGGATTAGTTGAGGAATTTTTGTATCGGGCTCCCTGATGTACGGCTTGCGTGCTCCGGTATAAAAATTCCGCTCAGAGTAGATTCACTTGGAATGTTGGTACTCCCTGACTGACGTCTTGTGTGTATCAGTGTTCCTTGTTGGGTCAGCGACTCTGGGGACCTTTTTATCCAGTCTAGGTATCCGAAACTTTGTCTAGGGACCACTGTTTTAGAACCCGTGTCGAGGTTATAATGTCGACTGATCCAGTTGGCGTTATAATCTCGCTCAGATGAGGTTGCTTTTGGGAAAAGTAATCAAGAATTCTGGGAACCGTGTCAACCTAGAACAACATGTGAGAGGGATGGGTTACAGGTAACTTTGAACTTTTGGCCTCAGAGATTCCATTTTGAAAAGAACCCAGTTGTTGTGAATATGGAAGATTTGTGATTGAGATCAAGTTCGCCAGATGATACAATGTTACTGTGATCATATCCATGCATTTTGCATTCATGACATCCATGCATTCATGAAAATAATCATGCACATTCATCTCACATACATTTTAAAAAAAAAAATAATAATAATATATATATGAGAAAAGTTTTTGCATAAAAAATTATCATGCATATCCATTCATTCAAAAAGAAGTCATGCATTTTATCGATTAAAAATCTCATTTTCATTCATTCATTCCAACAGCTACCTTCCCGGCACCGTTATTGGACAAGAAGAGTTGCTCATCACATTATGGACAATTGGCAAGAGAAGCACGATGCGCTCAAGGCTGAGGTAACCCAGATGGGTGGACAAGTAACTCAGTTGGGTGGACAGGTAACCCAGTTGGATGGAAGAATGACCTTGTTGGGTGGGAAGCTAGATCAGATTCTTGAGATGTTGGCTAATAAGAATGTGCAACCAAAGGTGGTTGAAGTTCCTGCACCTGCAGTTATGGTTGCTCAAGAAAATGCCTCTGCCGGCTATGATTGGCCTACTTTTGGTCTGCCTAAGGGTTATGTTCCACCAGGATATGTGCCAGCAACTTCTGCTTCAATTGTGGAAGCCCCTGCTAGGGTTACATCTGTGCAACAAGTAATGGATTTGGATCAAGACGCATTTGAGGATCCTAGAGATGTGTACCAGGGTCCCGAATTGCGTGGGCCTAGGTTTGTTTACCAAGGACCCGTGCTTCCGGTTAGTGAACCGAAGTTTGATTTTGCTCCTCAGCTGGAAGAAACAAAGCAGAAATATCAGGCTCTAGAGGAGAGGTTAAATCTGGTAGAAACGGGTAATGATCCGTTGGATTTCTCAAAGATGTACTTGGTTTCTGATTTTGCGCTTCCACCAAAGTTCAAAATGCCTGATTTCGAGAAGTATAAGGGTTTGAGTTGCTCGAAGAATCATCTGGTTATGTATGTCAGAAAAATGGCCTCTTATTCTCATGATGACAAACTGATGATACACTGTTTCCAAGACAGTCTGGTTGGTGTGCCTCTCAATTGGTACATGCAACTTGAAAAAGGTAACATCCTGTCGTGGAGGGATTTGGCCAATGCTTTCCTCAAGCAATACCAGTATAATATGGATATGGCTCCAAGTCGCACTCAGCTCCAGAATACCACTATGAAGGAGGGTGAATCTTTCAAGGTCTATGCTCAAAGATGGAGATCTTTAGCTTCTCAAGTACGTCCTCCACTCTTGGAGACGGAACTTGTGGACATGTTTACCAATACTCTGCAAGGGACTTACTTTAAAAGGTTGGTTAGTACTACTTCCTCTGATTTCGCCGAGTTGGTTCGAGTTGGTGAAAGAGTCGAAATGGGGATCAAGAATGGGAAGATTTCAGCTGCTTCTAGTTCACAAAGCAATAACACAAGGAAGCCTGGTGGTGGTTTTAACAGAAAGAAGGAAGGTGAGACTAATGCTATATCCTCAAGGGGCAGTCAGGCGCAGCCGGCGGCACCTGTTCAGTTTCCCTACTATCCCTTTCCATACTTAGCTGCTGCTCAGCACCAACAGTTTCCAAATTATCAGTATCAAAACCCAGTGCCTCAACATCATCAACAGGCACCACAAAAACGGAATCCTCCACAACCTCGTAGGGTTTTTGATCCTATCCCCATGTCGTACAGTCAGTTGCTCCCCTACTTGATTCATAGTGGTAAGGTGACGCCTAAGCAAATAAGACCTTTACTTCCACCATTCCCTGATTGGTATGACGCTAACGCTAAATGCGATTACCATGCTGGTATTGTGGGTCATTCTACTGATAACTGCAAAGCTTTTAAGCACAAAGTACAAGACCTCATTGATGAGAACGATTTGACTTTCAAAGAGAGCGGACCCAATGTGACCAATGATCCATTGCCTAAGCATCCAACGGGTAATGTAAGTTGTGTTGAAACTGGCGGAAACTTGATAAGGGATGTTTCGCTGATCAAAACACCTCTGTCATCTGTCCGAGAGATGCTGCTGAGTTATGAAGAGTTTGAGAAATTACACTCTGATTGTGATGATTGCCAAAAGAATCCAAACCACTGTTCAAAGCTGAAGGAGTGTTTGCAGCAACTGATGGATCAAGGTTTAGTGCAGGTGGGATATGCTAAAAGGGAAACTTTGGTTGCCACTGTTGATCAGAATGAACATGCAAAGCTCGAAAGTGACGGTCGGAAAGAAAAGGGATCCGTTACATCTTTGAAAAGCTTGAAAGTAGCCATAGAGGAAGGGCTGTCTACCGGTTTGGGACAAATGTTAGTTGTGCCTGAGAAAAAGGATCGCTTTGGTTTGGGTTACCAGTCATCCAAAGGGATAGCAACTCCAAAGAAGATTCAAGACAAGATTCCAAAGATTGAGGATGTTTTTAGCAGTGCTGGTTACCGTGTTGATGGTTACATTGCTATGATCGATGACAAGGATGCTGATGGAAAGAATCAGGATTAGGTGCGCCAGTGTTCTTCAAAGATTGTGCTTACAATTTGGAAGGCTGTTGGAATCCTAGAAGTTGTTTTTATTTCAAAGCAATTTGTTTTTTTTTTTTTTTCAAAACACCTTTGTTCAGCCCTGAATAAATGGTTGTGCTTGTAGGGCCACTTTGTTTTAATGTTTAATTTGCAATTAATGAAAAAGTACTTCTTGTGCAATTTCCGTCTTATTTATTCTTCTTTTACAGTTTTAAAAAGATAATGAAGAATGGCAATAACTTCTTGCATTTCATAAAACACTTTTGCATTCAATCAAATTCAAAAAAAAAAAAAAAAAAGAAAGAATCATCATTCAGAAGTGAATCTATTGAATCATAATTGTGCCGTAATGGTTTCGGGTTGCAAGTTTCGTTGAAGAGTTAATATGATTGTTGGATCAAAAGCATGAAATGATTGAACTTCATCGGTGATCGATCCAGGAACTGACGAAAAAGGTTAAATTGGGTGTCTCCCCATAATAGGATATGAAAAAGAAAGTTGATCAGACATTTTATCTCTTGTCAAGTATTTGTTTGCATTTAAGATTATGTAATGCACATGCATGTTTCAGAATCAATCCATCTGTATTCACCTCTTTTTCTTATTACTTGCAAATTTGGAGCGAGGATGATGAAAACGAATAACTGATTTTTGCTGATGTATGCTTTCAATTGTGAAAAAACCTAGCTGATGATGAAAGGCATTGTTTCATAAAAAAATTGTGATTGAATCGAGTCATTTTTGCATATGTTTTGTTGTTATCTGATTCTCCCAGTTTCTTGACATATATCTTTCTTTTTAAGAAAATAAGCAATTTTGGTTTGACACTTGACCTGACACTTTAAGAGTATATAGGTTGTTTTGCACTTTAGGCTACATTATGAAGGTTCAGAAATGATTCAATAAAATCGGTACTGTCTTAATATCTTAGACTCTTGGAAGTATGTAAGATCAATCTGAGTACTGATTTTGACGAAGACCTGAACATAAGTTTTTAAGTAACTCTTAGTAGTTTATCATAGCAGTCGGCACCATCTTGTACACAAACTAAGTAGGAAATCGATGAACATAAGTGAATGATTCAGAAATGAAAATTTTGCATACTTTGTTCAATGCACTTATTGAGTTAGATGACCCTCACTCGGTTGTTTAACCCAGCAGTTGTTGAAAAACTATAGTAAATATACCCATTTAGTAGTTGGTTCAGAGGAGACTGGTTCTGAACTTGGTAGGGCGGGTTGCTATCCGATCCCCCACAACTGCATTTGGAAGAAAAAGAGGGGTTTACCAAACTGATTATACCTGCTCCCCTCGATTTATGATCATAATCACTAACAAATTTTTCTACCATGAGTGTGTACAAGATAACGGGCTTAATGTGATTGCACCTGAATGAAAAGGGTGAATAAAATTTAGGCAAAAGTTAGAGTCACAATAAAATGCTTCAGATTTGTCTTCATATGATGAGAGTCTTTGACTACAATGTGTGGTTTTGTGTTATTACAGTACCCTTGGTATTGATGTTTATTACTTGATTTTCTTCTCTAGCCGGCAACCACGTATGATTAGAGTTGTCATGTCGTGTTTTCAAACAAGTGCTAAAAAAGAGTTACTATTTATGTGCTTAATGACAAGCAAATGTTCAAGTATAGGGAATTTGATAACACAATATGTATCTTCCTTTGGCTTGATTTACATGAATCCTAATTGCATGCTATAATACTCAAAAGACCTAAATGAAGCTAGGTTCACTTTGAAAGCATTCGGCAAATGTATTGTTAAGCTGACTCCTCCAGTTTGTTGAGTAATTTAATAATTATTTCTCTTTTCTACACATCATATGTGTTTCAAAAAACTCTCACGTGCAAAACTTTTTCAAAAGAAATGATTTTACCTGCAAATCAATACTTGACATCAAAGAGATCTGAGTTGTGGTCTGATCAAGGGTAAACCTGATTTGAGACGCTCCTAGCTAGGGGCAAGCCATCTATAGATTATGCCAAACAGGGACAAACAAGTTGAATACCCTGCTTATCAAGAGTGAATTGGTTCAAGAATTAGATACACTGTAAACATCAGTAGGTCAGGGGCATATCCGTCATGGATTCAAATGCTTGGGGCATACCGTGTCAAGATTATATCCTCCTGAAAAGTCATATATGGCAGAACTCTGGTGAAGAGTTTCCATTCTCAATGCACGCTGCTGCGATACTTGACTCTACATGAAGATGAAACTTTCAGACAGAAAGGATTGACTCAGTCTCCTCTCACCAAAGCATGGCCTTGTAAACCCGAGATCGTGAAGAAGGATGGTATTGTTATGATTCAGTGGAATTCATTTATTTTCATTGCCATTATCTTAGTTTCAATTTGCAATTACCTCATTGAGGGATTAGCATCCAGTTGTAAAAACTTTCCGCATTTTTGCGCAGTGAATAAAATTCTCATTTTCAATCATATTGTGTCTGCTTGCTTATATGTTCTGATTGCATATGTTTGTGCTATTCATTTTGTTAATAAATAAAGCATTTAAGCATTGTGAAAAATAAAAGCATTTGAAAAGATTACAAACTGTTTTGATTTCTAAAACATCTGAAGGGAAACCAGTGGCATACAGTAAACTGTCCCAATTCATTACAGAAAATCATGGCAATCTCTCGATTCCATCTCATGAAGAAAGTTGCTATCCTTTTTGGAAGCTTGACTGAACGTTCGTCCCGCGACGACAGTCAACATCTCAGGATTTCACCTCAATGGAGTTACCCAAATTCTCGGTGCCGGGAAATTCAAATTCTCCTCGAAACAAACTCAGAAATTCATGCACTCATGCATACAAATTCATGCATTCACCCATATAGGTTCATGCATAAAAAAAAAAAGAATCACACAAAATCTTGCATATAATCAGATATTTCATCTGCATTAGTTCTGCATTTAGGCATTAGAGGTGCACAATCATGCATTCATGAAGTACATGTTTAAAGTGTTGTCTTAACAGGTTGCAGACTTGGATCTCTTGTTCAGTAACAAAGGTCTGCGGACCTAATTCTCCAATAAAACGATTATTGAATCGTAATTTCTCAACAATAAGGGTTGATGAATCTTTTCCCCAATGAATTGGTCAATAAAGTGTCATCCCCAAACAGATCAGTCAGTGCACCATATTCTCAATGAGAAAGGTTGAGGGGTCGTTTCTTTCCCCAGTGAAGCAGTTGATAATTGTTCATCCCAGTAAGTCGGTTGGAACACCGCATTTTCAGTAAGACGGTTGACGAATCGTAATTTCTTGACAAGAAAGATTGGTGAATCTTGAATCTTCCCAGTGAACTTATTTGGTTCTGATCACTGATATTCAGCAAGTTGGTCAACAGAGTTTCATCCTTATCAGACGAATCTTCACTCTACACCTACCAGAAAGGGTTGATCATTCTTTCCCCAGTGAATAATTCAGTAATGGTTATATACAGCAGATTGGTCTACATACAACTTCCCCGGTCAGAAGAGTTAAACAGATCTTTTCTCCAGTGATTCAGTTGAGATGGTTATCTCCAGTAAGATAGTTGGAATGTTGTATTCCAACAAATTTTTTGTTAAACAGTTTCCTCAGCAAGTTGGTTTTTGAACCGCATCCTTAATGAAGTTAACACATTGTGTTTCCAATAAATTCTTCAGCAAAACAGTTGTCAAGCAGTTGTCTTGTGAATTTTGTCAAAGATACTGGCAGAATATTCAGCTCACACTCCTTGCAAGTTTCTTTACCCAAAGATACGTCAAAGGACTAGTGGAGTACTTTCAGAATCAGTTCTTGAGTTAATACGCCCATAGGGAGGTGACAACTCAGCTTTTTACGGTCTATACATCCATAGGGCGGATAATGATCAGTTTCTTGAGTTAATACGCCCATAGGGAGGGCGACGACTCAACTTTTTATGATCTATACACTCATAGGGCGAGTAATGATCAGTTTTTGAGTAATACGCTCATAGGGAGGGCGACGACTCAGTTTTTTATGGTCTATACACTCATAGGGCGAGTAATGATCAGTTTTAAAGATAACGCACCCTGAGGGGAGGCGACTCAGTTTTTATGGTCTATACACTCATAGGGCGAGTAATGATCATTTCATTCTCAGGTATTCAGTTACTAGTTATTCCAGGTATGTTTCCACCCTCATCTTCCATATGCATTCATTACCATTACATCACATACACATCACAAAATTAGGGCATTTGTATTTAATTATCTTTTACTTCGAACACGTAAAGACGCAAGTCATTTACGCATTCGAGTATATGACAATTAAATAGGGGCAGCTGTAATACCCTAATTTTGCGCTTTTTAAAAATAAATATTTTATTTAAAAAATCATTTCTTATTTTCATGAGAAATACAAAAAAATAGTTTTTTCGATAATTTTGTTTTACAATTTATTCATTTTTCTTTATTTCTTTTAATTTGTCGCAATTTATCTTTTTACGCGAAAAATATCAAAAATAATCAAAAATAGTTTTTATCTCTTTATTTAAGTTTATATTTCATTTTTATATTTTTCTACATTTTTTATTCATTTTTTCTTATTGATTTTGACTTTTTTTTATCATTTTATAAAAATTCTTTGCTTTTGACCAATCACATTGCGACACCTCATCATCTCCACCTCATAATCATTTTATTACACAAATACCACTCACTTAATCCTACCACTATAAATACAAACCTCACATCACTCAATCATTACCAATCATTTTTCACAAATCCCAATATAAAAAATCAGAAAATCACATCCTCCTTCCTCCACCAACACTTTTCCGGCGCCACCGCCGGAATCCCAAAACCACCACCGGAATTCCAAATTCCGGCGACCCAAAAATCTTCCAAAATCAACAATCAAATACTCATTTCTTATTATTTTGACCCTCCTGAGTCCGAATCCACCCTCCGTTTCGTCCAAAACGCACTGCAAGTGGTCCGAATCTAGCTTCAAAGTGACGGAAAAAATCAAGTATTCCGATCTGAGCGTTTCGTGCCAAAACAAAGGTAGATAAAGATTGTTTCATGCTTATAACACTTCTCTGAATGTAAATCAATCGCCATTTATGTTTGTTTGTACACGAAACTCATTTTTGAATATTTAGATCCAAACTTTCGTGGTCTTTTTCTCTCTGTACAAACACCGATTCTGAAAAATAATGGTAAATTTGAGTTCTACGCGGAAAATACTATCAAATCGATTACTCATTTGCATGATTCGGTGATCGTTTGGCATGTTGTTGTTTTGAAACCAATCTCCGTCGTGCTTCCATGGAGGTTTCTGTTATGTGAGCACAAGGTTGAAGAAGAGTCCCTGCCACTTGTCAGCTTCTGGTTGGCTCGGTGGTGAGGCCTCTTTTTTTTGTTTTTTTTTATTATTTTATTTGTTTTATTTGTTATTTGAAGAGTTTTTTTAAATGGATAAAAAGTAAACGGGTCCATGTAGTACAGTTTGCGTCCGAGATTTATTTTTTATTTCAAACAACTAAAAAAGAAATTCATTGATTAAAATAAAAGTGAGAAAGTGTCTGCCGCACGGCTTGTCTCCGACTCTATTTTTATTTTAATTAATAAAGTTATAAGAATATTTCATCTGATGTTCAATTAATTATTATGATTTATTTGACTGTATGCGCTATTTAATTTGTCTGAACTGTGATATCATTGAAAAAGCTTCGATTGAAATGAGCATAAACGGGTCCCTGCCGAACGGCTTGCGTCTGTGAGTTATGTTCGTGTCAATCAGAGGGAAACTTGTTAATTGAAAAGGATTAAGGAAGTGTCTGCCGAACGGCTTGTCTCTGACTTAATTCCTCTTAATTAACGAAGTTCATATTTAACTGCTATGTGATGTTCGATCTTTTATTTCGCAGTTATTCTTGAATTTTGTTATTACTTGTGCATACTATATTTTGTGCATTTAACTGGTCAACGTCATCACTGTTATCATATCATTCATGTGCATTCATATATGCATATATCTCTTCTACCTTTCTTTTTCTTTTCTTTTTAGTTCTGATCTGAAAATGTGAAACTCTTTTCTGTTACAAGAGGAATGAGAATAAATCCGGTCCCTGACGTACTGCTTGTGTCTGTGAATTATTCTCATCCCGTTTAAACTAGAACTTTGTTAATTAAAGAGAATGAGGAGGTGTCTGCCGGACGGCTTGTCTCTGATTCATCTCACTTTAATTAATAAAGTTTAATTAATTTATTTGAATGAAAAGGGGATGTACGGTGAGTGACCTGCTTCTCTGGATAGTTCAGTCCATGCTGCACTGCTTGTGTCTGTAACTTATCCTCATTCACTAAACAATCTTGGAAACTCCTAAAAAATACTCAACCCACTCAACTGTTTTTCCTGCCCTTGTGCAGTCAACTCTTTTTCAACTTTCAAACCTTTTTTTAACTTGTTTTCTTAAACGGATGACGCTTTATCCATTCCCCTGCTACAGACAAACGCTTAAGCCTCCGAAGCGAGCATACAAGCATACTGTTGTATCAGTGGAATGCGACCTAAGCATTGTTCACTAAAAACAACCAACACACAAATCTTTCTTTTCAGGAAGAACTACGTGAGCTTTGACTTCCTCATTGTACTTGGGGGATACGTAGGAGCGAGAGCCTCTCTCGTCAAGCCAAATAATAAAAATCTCTTTTTTTTCTTTCCCTTTTTGTCTGTTCAATATGCGGTAATTTAATTCTTTTATGCGGTTATCTCTGTTTATGCAAACCAAAATTCCTCAAATGGTTCCCGTTGAGTACAACGGATATGAGGGGGTGTTAACGTCTTCCCCTCATGTAACCAACTCCCGAACCCGATCTTTTCAAGGTTTTATCATTATTTTCCTTTCCCCTCACGGGATAAATAAAATATGGTGGCGGCTTCATTGTTTACATTTGTGCATTGCATCTTATCATTGCATATCTGTATATTTTTTGCGCCGGGTACTACAATTAGTACCGTACTAGTATCATCTTTTTGCTGATTCAATTATTATTATTTTAATACTGTTTGATTTAAACAATTATAGGAGGACCATTAACTGTTAAGACTTAAGACTAACAACATGCATTCCACGATTTCACAAAATTTGAAATCCATTAAGAAGATGCATTTGCTCCTAAAATAAAGAGTGAATAGTGCATCATATACACATATTGTCTGTGTACTTAGAACTTAGAAATTAATTGCACTGAATTATCAGACAAAGCTAACCCTATAATTAGATTCAATTTTCAATTAATAAGTCCCAATTCCATTCATCCTTACTCAAATTGAAATTAAAAAAACACCCACAATCTAAACCAAGGAAGCATTGGAAAAACATGTTGGAGCTTGAAAGAGTGATTAATATTATTAAACAAACAAAACATAAACAACAAAAACATGTCCACTCTGGCCACCATTGCAAAACAGTTACTGTTTGTAGTTGGTGGCGATGTCCGGACTCTATGTCAAGGAATGCATACGTTTTTTTTATTTTTAAAATGACGTTTTAAATTTAAAATTATTATATATTTGAATATTGCTTATTTATCATGCCTATCATACCAATATCAATCTTTTATCATTTTTTCTCTTAAGTCGTATACACTCATAGTGATATACACCTAATATTTTTCTAAAATTTAATTAATAATTATAATCTCTCAGCACGCACACGTTGCGTGCGCACACACACCACATACATAATTAATAATTGAAAGAGATTTGAATTATAGTGTACATAACAAATTAGTTTAGTTCGAAATTTTAAAAGAACAAATTTAACTAATAAAAAAAATAGTCATTTATAATTGATAAATTTAAATCAAATCAAAACAAAAATTGAACATTATTTAAATTTTTAAACAAACACAGCATATAAATTATAAAATTTATAAATTAAATATATATTTATAAAATTGAATTCTCGATCTTAGAATGAGTTCAACCACTTGTTCAAGCATACAACACCTGACAACTAGAGGGTGAGAATTTTCCAAAAGTTTCAACTCCCTCCAAAACCTGCCACGTCACCTTCACACCACACACATCATCATCAACATCAACACTACCAATAGCCACTTTCAAACCAAGTGACACCACATAGATTCTATCACCTAAACCCTTTGCTACAAACGGTTTCTTCATTCCATCTCTCGGTAACCTATCACCACCTACACACCGCCACGTGTCAGTCACTTCATCATAAACTTTCACCGCCAAATCAACTTCCGGTATCATAAAAACTCTCCCACACACCGAAACACTCACCCCTGTCCAACCGTCTCTCATTCCTTCTTCCATCTCACGCCACGTGTCATTCTCCAATTCGTAAACCCAACCTCTCGGTCTAACCGCAAACGGCCACCACCATCCTTCCGTTACGTATAACTTCCCTCCGTTAACAACCGTCTCATATCTCTGTAATTCACCCGTAAACTTCGCACCTCTCTTCCACGTGTCACTTTCTGGATCGTAGATATCGGTCCCATTCTCACCAACCGTCACGATTCTTCCGTTAACTTCCTCTGCCGCGAAGAACAATTTTCTTCCGGTGATCATTTCCGACGCTTTCGACCACTTATTAACGCCGGTACGGTATACAAACGTCTCCGTTTCGGAACACGTGCCTCGCATGACGAATATCTTACCCTGACGCGGCAACGAGGCTGAGGCGAAGGAGGTTGGACAAACGGCGTCGTTTGAGAGAGGCATCGGAGGAAGTATAAACCAACGGTTAGAACAAGGATCTAACGATTGCCATTGGATTCTGGAAGTTACTGTGTGAAAAGCTAAGACGAAGAGATGTGGATTCGAGAAACGTTTGTTGGAGAGTTGAAATGATGGATTGGTTATTGCACTGTTCCATGATGAAGAAACAGAGCGTACTAGAGGCTGATATGGGTAAGGAACATGAAGAAGACAAATTTCTGCTATTTCGTTTGGTAATCCAGGAATCAGTTCCTTGTTGCATACTTTCTCGTCTTCCAGAATTGCCATTTTGTTAATAACGAACGCACGCAGTGACTATTTCTCTCGTTGGTTTCACAATTGAATTGAATTTGAATGGGTGTTTGTGTATGTAAAGGGAAAAGATGAAAGGGGTGTTTATATGAAACGACACGGGATTTATGGAGGGAAAAGTGAAAGAGAGATTAAGAGTATAGTATATGGTGGTGGTTGGGTTAGTGAAGTGTAGAGGGACATAAGAGTATAAATATTTCCTGATAATGCGTATTAGTAACAGTAACAAATAATATAGACAATTTGTTTGATTAAAGAAATATAATTAAAAGGGAAAGAAAAGGATTAGAGTGACGTAATTGAAGAAAGAAACAGTGGAGGTAGCGGCTAGAAGAGAAAAAGAGAAGTTAAGGTAGTTTTATTTGGTTTGATTGGGTTATTTTTGTCATGATTTTCGGCTGGTGGAAGAAGAATTTGGGAGATGTTTCATCGTTTGTTGATAAAAAATAAAAGGAAAATTAAGAGAGGGTTCAATGATTTGTTTGATTGATTAAAGAATGAAAGTAAGGAAGTGTAGACAACACAAAAGAGTGGGCGCTGGTGATTAACGCCAACACAAAAGTGTTAATAATTTTTGTCGCGTGATGAACCATCCAGATGGACTTTTGGGGATTCAATTATTCTTTTTAAGCAAATTGTGATTACTTAGTTGTACTTGTTTGTTGTGGGTGTGAGTGTGAAGGAAGGAAGGAAGGGATCCCATTCATCCCAAGGGATGGGGAATGGGTATACTTTATGGAGTAGTTTGATTGCTTTGTAGCCGCATGTATATATGTGAATATGAATGAGTGTGTGTATGTATGTATGTTTATGTGGGGTAGTTTTGATCTATGATTAGATTTGAATAGTCCATAATAATTTATATTTGGTTTGTTCATTTCATACTATTACTTGTGAGCTGTGACATTTGAATTGAATATGGGTGGGTTAGTTTACTTGGAGAGGATTGCTTGCTTCTTCCTCTTGGAATGAATTTTGAACATGTAGTATGGAAAGAGCCGTCGGTTGTTTTCATCATTAAACATCATACCAACCGATGGGAAAGCCCTAACTAAACAAATAGACACGGATTTGATGCACTAGAGCGAGCTATATATGCTAGTATTTTCATATTGTAGTTAATCAAAGCCTTTAATTTGAGATCGCGTGTTTCAGATTATATATCAGTTTTAGTATAATTAAATGATTTTGGTCATTGATTTAAATTGTAATTATGTGATATAGTTGTTTCTTTTGATAATTCGATTCCAATCAAAGGATGAAACCTTTGAAAATTGATTTTGTGATTGTGCGATGTGGGTCTTCCAAACTTAAATTAATAGAGGAAATCGCTTACCGTGGTAATTACATGATTTTCCTAAACGAGATTTTGAAGGACATAATTTGCTAATTTGTGATTGTTTGCACAGTAAGACTTACTCTCTCTAACCATATTTATAAGTGAAAGGGAACTTTTGAGATTCATTGAATAATCGGTGTATCAAACCTATATTTAGATCAAGTACATCAATTATTCGATAAATCTGAAAATTTCATTCTCCAGTTCACTTTTGGGAGGATAAAAAACATAGAGGGTGTAATGAAAAATTTTCTTGAAGTTTACATGAACTTAGAGTACACCCTCAAAGGCCCAATTGCCTGTGAACATTCTATGAGTTTAACATTGAGTTCAATCCATAACAATGTTGCCAAGTTTGTATCCAAGACTAAATAAAAAGTTTTGAATCCTTTTTCTTTGAAGATTACTTTTTAGCTTTTTTTAATTAAAAATAAAAGATTCTTTTTAATTACTTTTTAGTTTTCGATGCAATACAAATTTAAAATCCAAAAATAAAAGGATGAAATTGCAAATTCACAACATCCATATTAATATGATAAAACGACAAATTGTATATATTTTAGACTTTAAGTTTTTAAATTATTTTTTAGTTTTTAGGGACTTAAAAAGAATGAAAGTAATTCCACCAAAAAAATGAATGAAAGTATAGATTATTGTTGAAAAAAATATCTAAGTTAAACTAAACAAAATATTTTTAGAATTGTTAGATAAAAATTAAATGTACTACTTTAGACATTCCGATTAAGATCAAACGACCAAATTTTAATTGATTTCCAATATTTTGGACAAGATTCTAATCCAAGAGTCCTTTTCATATTTAACAAAACAGAGAAAGATATAAACTCCTTCCAAGAATGAATCCAATATATATAATAGTCCACATTTTAGTCTTGGATACTTCCTTCAATTTCATGAACAAAACTGCTCTATATTTCTTCGAAACCACCAAGCAAGTAAGTAGCTGAAATAAAACCTTCCCTTGTTCTTATTATTCCAATCATTTCAATTTTAATATATCTTTCAACACAATTTTCAGTGAAGTTCCAATACACGTATAAATAGCAGTTTCTTTAAGAAGCTTCTTTTTTTCCTTCTATATAAGCTTCTTCACCCAAAATCAATTATCATGTGGGCACCATCAATTTTCCAAAATCAATATAGATAACACTACAAATGTATAAGCATAAATCTTCGCCACTAATTCGACAACTACATGAAATTGTGAAGAAACTGAATTATGTAACCAAAAGTGTTAAACAAAGATGGTGCAGGTTATTTGATAATGATAATCAAATGAGATTGAAAAGGTTCCAAGATGATGATGAAAAAATAAATAAGAATAATAACATGATCATACAAAATAGAAGAACAGTAGTTTATGATTCTGAAGAAGATGATATTGATAAAAGGGCAGAGATTTTTATTGCTAACTTTCGTCGTCAATTAAGTTTGGATAGAAGAATTTTTGCTTGAGATTGTATTGAATGTGGAATATTTATATATGAAGCTGATTCAATGTTTATTATTTTCTAAGTTTCCTATGTTTGTAAACTGTAATGTATCCTAATTAATGTGTTGGATTTTGCTTGAATTGAGGTTCATGTAAACTAAAATTGTATTATAGGATTAATAACATGTTATGTTCAGTTATCTCGTAAGTAAAACTCAGTTGATAATTGAGATTGAATATAAGATTATTCTTTTTAGTCAAGACGGTAAATTGTTGGATTAAACTTTATGTAGACCGGTGAATTGAAATGTCAAACCAATTAAAACACGAAAATTGTCATCCATGAGCTTCATGGTATCAACCTTGATGTTTAACATTTTTTAAACATGCCTACAATAGTATTATAGCATGCATGTATAATAACAAAAGAAAATACTATAATTACAAAAGCTTAAAATACATGTATTTTACCAGGGATCAGTGTTAAATTAACCACAAAATACATACATAAGTTAATTAAAATGGTATTAATTACACATGTTTATGTACTCATCTAGCTGAGAAAATCCATAAAAGTTGTCCTCTGCACCCTTTCAAATTGTCACATGAAACAAAATGAAAATTTTACATTTCATTTCTTTTGATGATCAATGACAGTTTGAAATGCACCAGCCAATGCTCTCACCTTATTCCTTCTCTCTTCTCTTAACTTGCTTGCAGTTTCTTCAATCGTCTCATTGGATAATTGAGAAGACTCTTTCTTACCTTGCACCACATTACTTTCTTCTTCTTTTTCATTTGTTGAATCCACCACCACCTTTTCTTCTTCTTTAACCTCACTTTCCACCTCTTCATTATTTTCCTCCTTTCCTTCTATTACTTCATTTGTTTCTCCTTCAACTTCTTCATTTTTTTTATCTTCTTCTTTTTCTATAACCTCAACAACTTCTTCTGAATTTGTTGAATGATTTATTTCTTGTTCATCACTTTCATTAATAGTTGATTCTTCTTGGTTTGTATTTGTCTCCTCATTCTCATTCTCATTATCATTCTCGTTATCTTCATGTTCATCTTTGGGTTGATCTTCTTTTACTTCTTCTTCTGAAACTATAGAAATGACCTCTTTCACATTCTCATTTTCTGATTCAACATGTACAAGATTTTCATCAATTTGATCATGCCCTTGAATTTGTTGAAGTTCAGATTCAACATCATCAAGAAGTAGATTAATCTCAGGTACATTTTCAACCTTATCATCTTGTTCTCCAATATTCTCAACATTTTCAACTTCTCCAACATTCTCTTCATTAATTATAGCTTCTTTAACTTCTGGTTCAGTTTGAGTTTCAACAACATTTTTTCCTTCTGTTGTTTCTTTACTCTTTACAACATCTTTCTTTGAATTAATACTCTTCTTGTTACTAGTACCTTGTTTTGAAGTCTTTGGTGAAACTCCTAAATTAGGTTTGGAAGAAGGTATCATGCTTATGCTTCTACTAAGTGGTTTGTTTAGTAATTTTGAAGTAGATGGTTGAATTTGTTTTGGTAATTTTGAAGGTGATGGTGGTTTATCAAAAGATCTTCTTCTATTTAAATGAGGTTTAATGATTGGAGCATTATCATTTCTTGGGAGTTTGAAGGATTGTGATCTTGGTTGTGAGCTAAGTGTTGGTTTAAGGTAGTTTGGGATTTGTTTTTCTTTTGAGGTGGTGGATTTCTCTACAGCACTTGCACTAGATGGTCTTGGGGTCTTTTTTGTTGGGATTGTGATGGATGGATTAGAAGATAGTGTTTTCTTCTCCTTATTAACCACAACACTTTTACTAGTACCATCTTTTGTTTTTGTTGCCATGTATATTATTTTGATTTTGATGTCTTTGTTAGTATAGTTTATTTATTTGAAATGGACCTGCATATAAGAAAACAATACTATATGTTAATGAGATGTAAAGAGATGTCTATTTTGAAGTTAAGACTAATGAACCTTCAATTGTGATTGGGGATTAGTTGGATCTTTGTTTACTTGTGATAATTTCATTTTACTTTAGTCAAAGGGTAAGAGCATTAGGATGCAGCTATACTTGAGGGATTTAGATTTCATGCGGTCAAAGCAAATTGCAATTATTGTAGTCGGTTATTCATGATCATTCAATTGAGATTAGATCGTTTATATTGTAACTATTTTTAATATCATTTTAAATCTGACTCAAAATATAGACTCTCTAATCTTGATATAATGAACATAATATTTCAAATGTAACGACGGACATGATGCTTTGAACACACTGGTTTAAACAATATATCTAAATGTGAAAGAGTTAAAATGAATTACATATCATAGACGTTAAACGCATAGTCACATTAATTAATTGAATCATAATTATACAAAAGACTCAATTATTTTCACATAATATCATTTTTATTTTTAATATCTATCATAGACTTGTGAGGTGTGGTGTGGGAAAAGAAAACAAGAAAGAAATGCTTGTGGAAAATAATTTGCAGTGTGGGGTGTAAGTATAGATGTGGGGTATGGATAATAACTCACGATATGTTTTGATAGAACATTATTTTATTTTGGGTCTTGTTAACAAGACACTAGATAAGATTACTAAAAAAAGTAAGGTTTGCATTGAAAATTGTGTTCAATTAGTTTGGAAAAGTAGAATGTACAAGTTTCAAGAGTATATTTACCACTTTTGTATCCTTAATCATAGGGCAATGTTTATCATTTTCCTTTTATTTTTGATAGTGGATCTATAGCAAGTGCTGACCCAACTTTATCATATGTTATTTGAGTGATATTAAAAAGCATTTTCCGTCAATAAAAAATACTGAAGATGCATAAAGTATTAGTCAAATGATTGTGATCAATTAATAATATTTTCTGGATAGTTTTAACAAAATTCATGTTCCTTTCATATTTTCTGGAGTAATGCACATGTGACACAATGATTTACGCTACATACTTTTTTCGATATTAGGAGAAGCAACCAAAATTCAAGAAGTTATGAAAAATTAAAAATTCAACTCAATATCGATATATACAAGCAACCTAAAAAGAAAAAGGAAGAGTGAATTCACAATAATCAAAGCATAGAATGTTCATGTTTAGAAAACGTACCTTATTGAAAGAAAAAAAAGTTTGTGGAAAAGTGATTTTGTGGCCACAAAGCAAATGAAATTGCTTTGAAATATGGGATGGAGTTGTATGAAAAAAGAGGTAAAACGAAAAGAAGAAAACAATAGCTAGAAGATAAATATTGTTTGGATAAAGGGATTTGAGAAAGTTAAAAATATAACAAATGATGCGTAAATTAAGCACAAACAAAAAATGGTGAGGTGTTTGCATTAGAAGCCATTAAAATTGTTTTGTGCAAACAAAACAAAGCTGTGAATAACCGGAATATGTGGAATCAACATGTTGACCTTTTCACTTATAATTCAACACAACACAAGAACAAGAAAGATTTGACAACTTGATTGGTAGAGAAAGATACATTTTGTAAAAGGTGACAACTTGTGTGTCCCACAAGATTTGGGGGTGTATATCCCCAACTACTATAAAAAGTTGTAAGCGATATAATTTTTTATAAAATACACTGTTGGATTGAAAGTTTATATCATATAGATCATTTGTGTAAAATTTCAGACAAATCTAAAATCATTTGATATGTTATTGAGACACATAAAGATTAACGGTGTTTAAGAAATCACAGATCTGTTAATTTTGACGCGTCTCAATAACATATCAAATGATTTTAGATTTCTCTGAAATTTTACTCAAATAATCTATATGATATAAACTTATAATCCAATGGTGTATTTTATAAAAATTTATATCGGTTAAATTTTTTTTAAGTGATTGGGGGTAAATACCCCCAAATCTTGTGAGGGTAGACAAGAAAATACCTTTGTAAAATCTCTAACAATTTTTTATTCAATTAGTTTTGTAGTTACATTTGTACCTTTTAAATAAATTAAATTCAAATTTCGGTTCCTACATATTTGATGTGACGTTCCTACCAATTAAATTATACTTACAATAATAATTTTAATTTTTATATATTATATATAATGTATCTACCGATTGAGTTAAATTTACAAAGACAATTAACTGTAATTTTTAAATCATATGAAATTGTCAAAACGGCTTATAAATTATATAAACTATAGAATATAAATTCTAACTTTTTTTTTTGGTACAATAAATTCTAAATATTTTAACAATGAACAAATACTATTCTAATGTTTTATTAAAAAAAAACATTATTCTAATGTTCATCTTTGTTGTTATTAACGTTTACATTGGCCTACGTATCCCATCTGGATATATTGTAACGTGGCCGGTTAACCTTGTAATGCCGGAGCCGGTGTGGTGAGGTAGCATTTGGCAGAAGCATCATAAGTATTGATGATATCGAATTGTACAATTTTATCTATTAATTAAATTTTGCCATTGATTTACATTGTGAGAAAAGTCATTGTCCTTCATTCTTTAATATAATATGAGAATATTCACTCTCTCACTCATGAAAAATACACTTAATGTGAAGACAGCAAAAATTAATAGTTTGATTGAGACATGTTTATTTTTCATTATCAGTGATAAATATAATATTGGGGGTTAGAAAATAGCGTAACTTCACCAACAACATATGTGATACAAATGTATGCATCGTAATCAAATACTCGGATTTTTAATTATTTTGTTTAAGGTTTGATCCTTAATCAATATCTTTGTAAAACAATTAAGGTTTTTTCTTGTCTACCCCCTCAAGATTTGGGGGTATATACCCCCAATCACTTAAAAAAAATTTAACCGATATAAATTTTTATAAAATACATCGTTGGATTAAAAGTTTATATCATATAGATCTTTTGTGTAAAATTTCAGACAAATCTAAAATCATTTGATATGTTATTGAGACGAATCAAAATTAACAGTTTCTATGATATCTTAAACACCGTTAATCTTTGTGTGTCTCAATAACATATCAAATGATTTTAGATTTGTCTGAAATTTTACACAAATGATCTATATGATAT